>OY720441.1:330944037-331439945 GCA_963082915.1 Dolichopus griseipennis | reverse complement strand
GATACGACACTTTCAGTATAATTTGAATACGAATGTATTAATTGCCACATAATAAAATTGAAATATTATTAAGTGTTAACCCTTAAGTGAAAAATAATTTTAAACTTTATTTTATTTAATAATTTCAAGAAAAAATGGTATCAGTAGGTATATTTTATTGTCGAGGCCTCGGTGGGTTAGTAAGCTAAATGCTTGCTTGCTGTGCGGGTTCGATTCCCGTACGGGTCAGGAATTTTTACAAATCACCATGGTGACCAAATATAATTTAAAATAAAATATAAATATATTATAATATAAACAAAATAAATAATATTACTTATAAATTGATAGAAATTATTGGTAGTGGATGCACAACGTGCCGCAAGGCAACAACAAAAACAATATTTTATTGTTTTATAGAAAACTTTTAGAAAATTCGACTGTATACAATTCTTATATCATGCTGAAACAACTCAATTCACAAAAAAAATCTACTACAGCATCCACATACTCCTGCAAAAATCCAGTTGATCATTTGTTGATTTCATTTAGGTTGAGGGTGCTTTTATAGACTTTAATTATAAAAAATTTATTTTGTGCGAATTATAAATTGTACCGAGGCAAACACGAAATATTTTCAAAAAACAAATATACATGATTTGTTAGGGAAGGTTTAACGATTCTTTAAATTCAGAATAAAAATGAAATAACCAAAAATCATCTTAGTTTGGCTTATCTCACATTAAATGCAATATATATCTTTGGCCTAATCATTATAACGCTTTACCCACTCTTTAAAAAATCAAAATCAAAATCAAAAAAGAAAAAGAACACAAACCAAAGCCTTAGGTGCATTTTCTTACACTGGGTTTTATGAAGGTTAATATATTACAATTTTTATTAGTAACATAATTATTTAATACAATTGTTTTTAAAGCGGTCTTACTCAAAGTTAAACATGATATCTTTAAAATAAATAGAAAATTCAAAATTGATTTTTTAAATGGTAAAGATGAGGTGATAATGATTTACAATTACTTTTACAACAATACGTTAAACACATTCTTTCATTTTTTGATATTTTAATCGATGTAAAAATGTGACAGATTCTTTGTTAATTGTCAAAATATATTCTGATTCAAGTTCGACTTCTTATTTAAAAATTTTCAAACTGAAAAATGTCTAAATGTCATGTTATTTTCTACGCTATTTCTATGATAGAATAAAAATTCTATATGTTTAAGCATATTTTTTTTAAATGTCAATGATTTTATAAATGTCTAAATTAAAAAGGATACAATAACCAATGACACTCAAAATCTGCACCTCTTATAGATTTTATTTTTAAACTTCTACCTTTTTTTACCCAGTACAATACTTAACTTACATTCTACACATAATAGTGCACATTCTTAATGAATTCATAATTTAAAAAACCTCGTCATTATATTGCAAAAAACATTATTCTACAGTAAGTTTCCCCACAATCAAATAGTTTGTCCAACTTTAGATACAGTTATTTTGAATCAAGTTTTGATAAACACTTTTTTTTTTTTTTTTATAAATATTTCCTTTAAATCATGTTTTTTTGAACTTTGAAAAAAAAAGAAAACCTTCAAATAATTTCCGTTCTTATTATTATTACGTACCGAACGGAATCGAATCATTTTAATTTAATAGTGACTAAACAAAAAAATTATAACGGGATAAAAAAAATTACATCTAACGGAAAAAATAAAAAAAAAAAAAAAACAAAAACGCTTAAAAGAAAAGAATTAAGAGCTTTAGAGAAAAAAAGCAACATACATATTAAAAAATGTTTATAAAAAATGAAATTAAGAAGTTAAAATATATATATATACTAGCTAATACCCGGTGCGCGTTGCTGCCCCTCCCAATGGAGGTTTAATTGAAGTTGAAGTTAACACAAAAATTACACACGGTTTACACATGTAAATTTTAAAAATGTATGAAAGCAATCTTTTTAAAACGATTTTTCTAGGATTATTCTAGTAATTTTTGAAACTTTCTGTAATTCAACGTAGTACAAACTGCTTTCCAAAATTTGACGTAATTTACTTCCAAAAAAATTTTTTTCACCAATCGTAGACCCGACTGTTAACAGACTCAACTCCATTTTCAAGTTGCTTCGCACATATAAAATTTGAGGTCAACCGGTCAAATCGTTTCTAATTTAGAGTTAAGTAACGCAAAAATCTATTAAAAGCCACTGTGCCCCATTGGGTTCACGGAACTACACTTTCTCTTTGGGCAAAGCAGTATTGCGCAAAATTGGACGTAATTGATTCTAAATCTTTTTTTTGTCAATCCTAGAGCCGGCATGTGTTAACCAATTGCAAGTCTGTTAAAAGAGGTAATTTCATTCTCAAAACGGAACACATATACAAAATTTGAAGAAAATCGGTTAAACCGTTTTTAATTTAGAGTTAAGTATTGAAAAAACCTAGAAAAAGCTGTTGGACCCCCATAGGTTAATGCAACTCAATAAAAGTTTTTGTGGGCTTTTTTTTTAGCCAAAGCAGAATTTCATAAAATCGGCAGTTTAGGAGTCTATTCGCTACATACAAACAAACAAACAAATAAACAAACTTTCGCTTTTATATATATAGGTAGATATATAAAACAAAAAAGTGAAATATCGAAAAGTAAAGAAATAGTCTTGAATCAAAAAGAAAATAGAAAAACAAAAACAGAAAAACAAAAAAAAAATTTGTAACATTGTAAAAGAAGGAAATTAAGAAAATATTCTAGATATCTTAGTACTGTGACGAGCTTGATTTCCTTAAGAACTTATATACAAGTATGTAATAATACTACAAAATATACTTGTACACATATAACATATTGTATATGTATATATGAAATTGTATGCAAATAATTTAATATATTATATAAGGATAAGTTTTAGGAAGGTTTTGCGGCATTAACAAGCAAAAATAAGAAAAAAAAATCCAAATAAAAAACCACCAACAACAACAACAACAATATCAGAAAACAAGAGCAACATGTATAGTGTTGTATAAGATGTATCGCGCGAATAATATGTGAGCTTTGATGTTTTTTAGTGTAATTTATCAAAGCAATACTTTTTTTTTTTGATGTATTTTGCTACTGTTATATTTGTTGTTGTTGTTATGCCTTCCATTTTGTAAAATATAAAAATGATTTGATATTTTGACTATTAATACTATATATATTAATATATATACAATATAATAATATACACATAAATAAATTAAATATAAAATAAAGAATAAAAAAAAAATGAGTTAAAAAAAAACACCACAAAAAAATTAAAAAAAGAAACAAGTTTAATAATCTTCAAAGAAATTATTATAACGACGTGAATATGTGTTCGCCATTTTGAATTTTCTTCTTTATTTTTTGTCCTGTACAAAGAAATTCTTATTCTTTTATATTATTCCTTTTTTTTTTTTATTTTTTTTTATTATTTTATTTTAAATAATTATTTTAATTTCTTTTCCATATCCATCCAATTTTTAATTTTTTTTTTTTTTTTTAATTTAAAGTAAATATTAAAAAGAATGAAAATAATAGTACTTCTAAATAATATAAAGTGAATTGTATTTTTATTTATTTTTTTTTTTTTTTTGTGTTTAAAACAATTAGTATAATTAATTAAATTGTATATATATAAGTATGTACTATAAGTATGTATTAAAAGAATTATTAATTGATTAATTGTTTTCAAAATTAAAACAAAATTTTTAATTTTGATTTAAACAGATTATTAAAATTTTGTCCAATCAGAACATTTTTTGAAATCTATTTTTAGTTATTATCATACTAGGCACTAGGAAGAAAACCCGTCGTACGACTATTTCAAATGTAACGAGAAAGAGTGTAGTAGAGTAGACTATGTCAACTCTGGGATAGCCGTATGACCGTTATATATATAAACATTATATCATTATTATTATACACATTAATTACTTTTGGCATAATTTCAAATATACCAGCTTTATTAGGTGAAGTATAATGCTCATATAAAAGAAGGAGTTGTGTGGCAGCTACTTGAACTCACTGCAACAGACCAAACGAATTTTGCAGAAACTTTGGCCATACAACTAAACTACTTTTGCCAAAATTTCAGACACGTAGCTGTAATAGGTACAAAGAAATACTCATATAAAAAAAGAAGTTGTATGGCAGCCACCCGAACCCATGGACCAAAATAGCTGGATTTAAATAGCGATGACGGCTATTGCAAAAACACGAATTTGCGAAAATTTCAAGATCCTAGCTCCTTTAGTTTTTGACTTATCGTGCGGATGGACGGACGGACGGACGGCAAAATGTATTACGTTTTTTTTTTCTATATCCCATACACTTGAGTCTATATCTACCCCCCCCCCCCCCCTCCTTCTCTGCGTCACAAACGTAATGGCAAATTTATTATATCGTTTGACTATAAAGTCCTACGGGTATAAAAAGCATTCTTTTCTGTTAAAATTTTATATTGAATTTTAATAATTTCATTAAATAGATTTTATTATTTCATGATATTTATATAATATGATAATTCGCATTTCTTCTTTAAAATTGAATTTATATGCATATACAAAAAAAAAATATTTAAAAAAATTTTTCCTAGATTTGAATTGAACCTTACAACCTAAAATACAACGTTCTACTAATTATATTAGTAACACAGCCCTAATGACTAAACCACTTGGTTACTTATAAAATGTTTGCAAAGTGTTACTTTTCATCATTAGGGTATGAGAATTGGGAGCAGTACCTAGCGTTTTATTATAAGAGAAGAATAATTATATTTTTATATTAAATTTAATCGAATTTTTATGAAAACAAAGATTGTCTGCTCAATGATCTTGAAATTGAAATCCAATTGAATATATTAGAATTCAAAATTGACGCCAACAAAATTATATTTCATTTGGATATCATTATAAATAACGCTAAAATTAATTGTTCGTTTATGATAGTCTTTAATTTTGACACTTCTTAAAATTTCAAACAGTGTTTATTTTCAAAGTAAACGTAACATGAAGTTTAATTTAAATTTAAGCTTTGTAGAAATTAAAATGTCGAATTAAAATTAATTATTTAATTAAAATTGAAATACAATATTGAAATTTTATTTTAAATGAGCATTTTATTTATTACTTTCACAATTTACATAGTTTTATATAAAATTATTCTTTTTTTTATATTTAATTTATTTATGTGTATATTAGAGGAATAAAAGTAAACGGAACATTTATCAATAACATCCGCTACGCTGACGACACCGCGATAATTGCAGATAGTATCGAAGACTTACAACACATAATGGACAATGTTAACCACCACAGCAAAAAGTTTGGATTGAACATGAATACCAAAAAAACCAAATACATGATCATATCTAAAAACAAAGTGCCACATACAAACGTCTCTATCCTCATCGACAACAACCCCATAGTACGAGTGTCCAGTTTCAGATACCTCGGATGCTGGTTATACGAGAGCTGGGACTGTGATAAGGAGATCAAATGTCGTATAGAGATGGCAAAAAGTGCCCTTCTCAAATATCGAAAGATACTAACCAATCGAGATATTAACATCGAGTTAAGGTTACGTTTTATGAGGTGGTCTATATATGGTCAGTTCTCCTGTATGGTGTTGAATCATGGACTCTAAAAGTAGCAAGCATGAACAGAATTGAAGCATTTGAAATGTGGACATACAGGCGCATGTTAAAAATACCATGGACAGACAGAGTCACAAATTCAGAAGTCCTAAATAGATTGAGAAAACAAAGAGAACTACTCTTATCAATCAAAAAATGTAAAGCTGCCTACTTTGGTCATGTTATTAGGGGCCAGAAATACGAACTTCTACAATTAATCATACAAGCGAAAATTGAAGGTAAACGAGATGTAGGAAGAAAACAAATGTCCTGGTTACGAAATATTAGAAATTGGACAAATATAAGAACGATAGGAAATTTAGTCCACACAGCATCGAATCGGGAATAGTATGCTAATGTAGTTGCCACCATCCTTTAAATCATCAAAGTTCAAAGGTACACGCTTACATCCAGTAGTGGATTGGCAGTGGAAGAAGAGAGATATAAAATTAAATTTCATTAAATAATATTAACAGTAAATGTGTGGTAAATGTAAAAATAATATTTAAAAAAATCTTACCAAATATTGTTTATCTCTTTTTTGGTTTTAAAATTCTAGATTTGCTTTGACAAAAACATTTTTATTATTTGACATAAAAAACAGGTGCTGCCATTGTAAAGTAAATTTGTAAAGATTAAAATCGTTATGCCTTGTTGGCCTAAATGATCACAGCCATGACGCAGCTTCGGAGTTGCAAAATGTCAAAAAATGAAGCTATCAAATATTTCACAATGCAAAATGTTATATTATTTTTTCAATCAGTTAACTAAAAGTAAGGTAAAAATTTTATTTTATTTTACATTTTTTTATTTTATTATTTATATAATTAATTAATTTGATTTGTTCTATATTTATAATTCTATATTCTTTAATTTCAAATTAAAAAGTAATAATAAATATAAATGGATGACAAAACATAAACAATTAGCTGTTAAAGTAGGACAAAAGTTAAAAGTTGTTAACTGTTTTCAGTAGTTTATACAATTATTTTATTATATAATTGTAGTAATCGATTGTACAAACGTATTTATGTATTATGTACTAAAAAGGTAAAATTGGTCAAAAAACTTAAACCGAAAAAAAACTTAAATTGAACATCTGCCTAACCGAAAATACTTTTAATTATTTCAAAATCAAATTGAGCGTTTTATCTTAAGAATTTTAGAAGAAAAATTTAAGTGCGATAAAACCACTCATAGCATCAGTATATTCATCTGTTGAACTTCCAATAAAATTAAAGCTATTAAATAATGTACAGAAAACTAGATAACATTAGAAATTAAAATGTCCGTTTAAAATTAATTGTTTAATTAAAATTGACATAAAAAAACTAAAATAATTATAAAGGAAACTTCAGTTCTGTAGAATAGAAGTAGATTATCCAGCAAAGTTAAAGAAATAATCACTATCGTTTAAAAAACCAATAATAATTATTGATTGTTTAAATTTTTAATTTTAAATGTTAATCAACTGTCAAATTTGACATGTTATGTTATATATGTACAGCCAGGCCCTGCAAGAGGGGGGGTCACGTGGGTCGTTTGCCATGGGCCTCTTAATTCAGGGGGCCTCCAAACAACACTACATATTTGAAACTACACAAAACGATTAAAAAGTTTATTTCAAACTTTTACGTAGGGAACAAGAAAAAAAATCTTAAAATTCAAATTAATGAAGAAATTGTAGAAGAATTTAAATTTCTAAAAAGAGTGTATAAATACAATTTTAAAGGTTGCACGAAACCGTACGAGCTTTTAAAAGAAATTGTTGAATTGGGTTTTCTAAATATATATCCAAATATTGCTATTGCTCTAAGAATATTTTTAACCTTGTCAGTTAGCGTAGCAGAGGCAGAAAGGAGTTTCAACGTACTCAAACGTATAAAAAATTATTTAAGATCAACAATGGTGCAGGATCGTGTAAATGGTCTGACTACACTAAATATTAATTGGGATATTGCAAGAAATGTGGACTTTTCTGAATTAATAGCTTCATTTGCAGCTCTAAGGGCACGAATAGCATTATTTTAATTTTTTGTCATTAAATTTCGTTTTTATATTTTGAATTATGAATTATACATTTTTTACTTTAATAAATTTTTTTTGCCAAAACCATTTTTTCATTATATAGGGGCCACGTATGTTGATTGGCCCGGGCCTTCAAGTGGCTATAACAGGCCCTGTGTACAGCTACATTAAAAACTACAACTACATTAAAATAGACTTACTATAATAATGCTTTTTTACAATATTTAAAGAACTTAAAAACTCATTCCACGTTTATTCACCAACATCCACGTCAAAAGAAAAGTTTTATATAACTTATAAACTAACCCCCATGAGAGACCTTTTTTTTAGCTTCAAAACAGCATTGATCAATAAATTTTGTCCGTCCAGTATATTTATGTTCTTCAAATTCCCGAATACTCATAAACAAATTGCATCAACTGAAAATATTGAGAAACTAGTATTAATTAAGTAAGCAATTTTAAAAAATTCAATATTTGAATATTTGAATTCAAAATTTCAAATATTGATAAGTGGTGATAATAAAGTTGAAAAATAGGTGATATCTGAAACATGGAATATTGTAAATACTAAAAGTTCAGAAAACAATAGAAATTTTTGAATTAAAAATTTACGTCTTTGGTTTTTTAAGAAAATAAAAAAATTTTTAATTTTCTATTGGAATAATAATTAATTTTAACCTGCCTCCAGTAGAATTTAAGTTATAGTTTTTTGGAAATATTTATTTCAAGTTTGTTGTAGGACCATAACTCGTAACAGAACGTACGGAAATTTAAGAAATTGAACTTTTTTTTTGAAAAATCTGCTGAAAAAAGTTTTATCTCTTGCTTTAATTAAATTTTAATTTCAATTCAAGAATTTTGATTTTTTTTTTCTTTATGCGCTAACTGTTGGTTATTGGCTGTCTATACTATAAGTAAATGTTGGAACAGGGGTTTCATATTATATTTGTGTTATTAAAATTGATCTTAATTAATTCCACACACAATTTAAACATGAGATAGTACAAGGCCTGATAACATGTACAGACATCTTAGATTTTCAAAAGGTACAAGTCTTCTCTTGTTTATATTAAAATATTTGGTATTTAAGTTATATGGTATTCTATATCTCTGAGTTATATTATTCAATTAAATTATTTGTTTCTATATTTCATTTGTTTATATTGTTATATTAATGTATTTTTTATTAAAGATATGTTCTTATTAATTATTTATTAAGGCGTTAATTTGAACCTAATAGAGGATGGTAGCTGAGTCGAGTCGAAAACAAGAAAAGTTTTTTCACCTTTACTGGGATTCGAACCTGGGACTTAACAACTGTGCCACTAGGCCGTTAATTAAAACATTAGAAAAACATGAAAAAAACAATACAATTCTTTCATCAATTAAAAAAATTAAATTATAAATTTTACTATGATGTGTTTATAAAACAAAATCCATATTAATCAAATCGTGCATAGCAATTATTTCGAAGAGATCAGATTTAAAATTCAAAAGATGTCTAAAATCTAAAAAAATTTATCATATTAATAATATTTATTAATAAATTGACAAAGCTATTTATTACATTAATTTTATTATATTTATGTATTTTAATTAAAAATATCAAATTTATATATTTCCTTTAATATTATATTGATCCTCACATATATGTTTATTTAAATTGGGTGTTCTTCTTTGTGTGTGTGTTTTTTTTTAATTCATATGACCCACAAAAATAATAATCATTTATAAATTGTAATGATATTCTTAAGATATATCTTTCTTTCTTTAATTTTTTTTTTTGAGAATTTTCTTTCTTTGATACAAAATTGAAAATTTTATTTTTTTCTTTTGTGTGTATTTTTTCTTTAGAGCCTGATTTTGATGCCTTGAAAGAAAAGCTTAAAATAATTTTTCCTTTTTTTCCAATTAATTTAAAAGCACGTTTCTATTTTATAGTATAAGATTGCATTTATATCTACTATAATTATGTATATATACTTTGTATATACAGGGTGTTTTGCAAATAATATATCTGTTATTGAGCCAAGGGTTATTTTTGGGTTACAAGGAGGTAGGGCCGACTTACTAGTTACAACAATTTGGGATATATTGGCTATTGAAACTTTTTTTATGTTATAAAATTCTGAAGTTTTGAACTAAAATAAACTTATGAAATAAATTATAAAGTTTAGTATATATATTTAATAATTTTAAATTTATTTTGTAAGATTTTGTGAACGAAGTTTATCAGAACGAGACTTCACTTATCCGAGCTTAAAAAAAAAATTTTTTAATTTCTTACAAACAAAATATAATTTAAAATTTTTTTGTTCAAAAAATAACGGTAATAACATAGCTATTTTTTTTTTGGGACATTCACCCCCTCTTTTTCCTCCATATACGTTTATTTATCTTCTATCTCCAAATCTATAAACATAAAACTAAGGAAAGACTTAACAAATAGCTCATATCCTCCAAACTGTTAAACTTTTAGTCCTTTTTTATTACTAACTGTTCAAGTTAGGCTAACAAGCTTGTCTATACCAAAGGTACAAGTGTGAACAGAGAGTGACATATTATTATATTCTTATTATTAGAATTGATCTTAATTAATTCCACATAGAATTTTAACAGGAGATAGTACCAGGCTAGCAAGCCTATTTACACCAAAGGTACATTTTTATTATCATAATTGATCTTAATTAATTCCACAAACAATTTAGACATGGGATAGTACTACGCCTTATAATATATCTTTGATTATCAATAGATACAATTCTATTTATTTTTAGAATGATAATTTTGTATTTGAGCTATATGGTTTTCTATATCTGTGAGTTATATTATTCAATTAAATTATTTGCTTATATTTTTACAATATTTTTTTAAATAAAGATATTAAGTTATTCATTAACGGTAATACCATTAATTTGAACCCTATGGTAGCTAAGTCGAGTCAAAAACCAGATAAAATATTTTCCACTTTTACTGGGATTCGAACTCGGGCCATTCGAATGAAAGATCAGCATTCAAACCACCGTCACATCCAGCATACTTCGTAAACAAACTTGGTTCTATTGTTTTCAACCTCTTCTTTCGAAGGTTGTTGGCAATCACCCTATATATGTATACCATTATATATTTTTAAGATACACATTTTCGCGAAAAAAATTTATATTTTTATTTTTTAGTACACTTAAATATAAGTATAACGGAATTGTTCGTTATTTATTTGCAATTTTTATAATTTTTATAACATTCGATTTTCTTTTTTTCTGTGTCTTTTGGTTTATTGTTTTTTTGTTATCATTTTTTTTTATTTTTTAATGTTACAAAAGCTTCTTTTATAAATCTAAAACTTTTTAATGATTTTTTCTTCAAGATGAGTCCACAAATACATATATATACATATACATAGAATACATATTAAAATGTATCTAAAGATACGCAGAAATAAAAAAAAAACCATTTTTAAATTAAACACATATTATAACTTTCTTACTATACTCAGCACTAATATGTATCTACTATATGTATATAGTATTATATACATATATATATATATATATGTGCGTTCTTATATAAGTATTCTTCTATAATATCCTATTTTAATATATACACAATTGTAATTTCTATTAAAAAATTGAACAAAAATTGATGCTTTAACATAAATTTTTTTTTTATTATTTTCCATTAAAAAAAAAATAACAAAAAAAAAAAAAAACTTCAATATTTTTCATGATACGAATTCAATATAAAAAATGGTTTAGTACCCCAAAAAAAAGAAATTAAAATATAAATAATGTATGTAGGTACTATATATATTATACTGTATATATGCATTAATATTATAAAATTTCTAACAATGTAACTGTAATTTAAGAGTATCATCAAATTAAATTTTTACCTTCTTTTAACATCCGGACTCTAACTCCCATTTAAGAAATTTTTACTAAAAGTTTTTTTTTTAATTTTAGAAAAAGACTACTTTTAGGCGTCATTATACGTTTATTGTAATAGCCTATCTACAATGACGCTTTCGTTTCGCTTTCATTACGTAGTTAACAAAGGCGTGTCCACCACAGTGAAATGTATATGACAGCGTTTTTTGACATTTTTTTGTTTATAAATTTCATGAATTAAATTAAAAATTTTTTAAAATTCAATTGTTTGACATTTGATAGAACTGTGTCTATTGTAGACACTTTCATATAATTCAATACAATTAACTTAGTTTGACAGATAGCTACGTGTATATAATGGTATGAGTTTCTTTTTTTTATATTTAATGTGTATTTTTTCATCTATTAAAATCTTCAAGTTTATTTTTATGAGTAATTGCTTAACCATTACAATATCATTGTTTTTTATCATTGCTTAAAGTTTTACTACTTTTCAGCACATTTTCAAAAGAATGAAGGACTATTAGAAGTATAAACTAAGTATGAAACAATATATAATTTTAAAAATGTGCTTTTTTAAAAACCCTTGGTAATTTTGATAACTTGTTTAAAAAAATTTAAACTATACATTTGTTTTTGTACATTGTACAAATGTACATTGAATTGCTGATACTTTTTTTTAACGAATTTTATAGTAGTTAACGACTAATTTTATTATTTTATTGTGATTACTAGTTTAATACTTCCTTTATTTATCTTCAGTGTTATGTAATTCAAAAATCTTCAGTAGTAAATGTAATTTGTAAAGATCAGTAATCAGTAAATTGATATACAAAATACGAAAAATCAAATAAAAACAAGCTGCATAAAAATCAGGGCCTGATCTATGGGTGGAGCAAGGGAGCGACCGCTATTATCTTGTGTTGAAAAGATATTAATTACAAAACTAATAATTTGACGCGTCTAAGTGCTTTTCTCTTCCTATACATAAATATTATTATATGTTAAATTACTTGTTTTACTTTAAAGTTATAAATTTTGAAATTATTTACATATTACAAACACTTCATCTTCTGGCGCTGTGATTAATTACTGGAAGTTGTCCATCTAAAAATTGCTATTGAAATGTTTAACTGCCTTTTTCTTGGTACCAAATCAAATTTAGACTTTTTTAAAAGAAGATTTTTCAAGTATAATGTTGGACCTTCAAATTTAGTATATTAACAAAAAAAAATTTGAACAGGTATTCAAGTTACAGGTGTTTAAAAATAGCAAAATTTCAATTTTCGAGCCCTTATAGCTGCCAAACAGGGGACGTGACAAAAAAATTTTTTTAACCGACTCCTACTAATTTCTAAAGATCTAACTTCTCCTAAAATTTCAAGACCCTACCTTAGCCCGTTTAGAAGATATGTGTAGCCAAAAATTTTGCAAAAATTAAGTTTTGCATAATTGTAAATTTTAGTACCGTATGGCAACCCTAAACATTTGTCTTTTAAAAATTTATAAAGTTTATAAAACCAGCTATCTTTTCCGTCTTCAGATTGAAAATTCACCTAACAGAACTCTTGTTATAACAATTTGAATATAGGGCTTTTCCCAACTTTGGGGGGCTGCAGCTCCGTAACGGGTGGGGCTACAGAAAAAAATTGTTCTACGAAATTATTTTTTTTGTAATACCTACTCTTGGTTAAAATTTCTTTTTTCTATTTCAAACGATGTAAAAGTTTTTGTAAACATACGGACAGACGGACGGACAGAGTGAAGCTATATAGGCACATTTTTACAAAATTTTTTGAAAATGTGCTAAAAATGTATAATTTATTAGGTATTTATTTCATAATATAAAATTTATACTTGCTCCAGCTGAAAAGAAAAGGCTGAACCTATCACATTGTATGTGGTAGGGGATTGTACTTAAATAAATTTGACTCCGGGAATTTAGAATGTTAATGAAAAAATTTAAATATGAAAACCTAATTTTAAGGGAAGTTATCACTAAACTAAAGACCAAGCTTATACAAAAATTTAAATATTTTATAACTACCGTTATTAGCAATAACATTATGCAGGTAAATACAGATTTCTGAAATTATCATAACGGTAACAATTCTATTTGTTTCACTAATACTATATTTATTTTGTTTTTCATACTTCTTCCTCTGCACACCCCACCCCTTATTCTACTGATTTTACTTTTATTTTCCTTATTTTCGTGTTTGTATTTTATTTTTTTAATTTTTTTTTTATTTTTTTCCATCCCCTTTTTCCACTCCCTTGTTTACTTCATATCTAGTCTTTAAAAACTTTGTTTTATATTTTTAATGTATTTTATCATTTATATTTTTCTATTGTTTTTAATATCTTCTCTTATCTTTAGATGACACGTTACCGATATATAATGTTATTACATATTATTATACACGTACTTATAACTATAATATCGAAGTTTTCTGTTTTTTTTTTGTTTTTTTTTTATAATTATATTCACATACACACAGGCATATCAGTTTTAAAACATTTAAAAAACAAGAACAACAATAATAATAAAAATAATAAAAAATTAAAAAATATAAAATTTCGCGAAAACAAATCACATTTTGATACAAACTCTAAAGCTTCATGTGTTATCTATACATGAACAATGGATCAATACAATAATAAAAAAAAAAACAAAAACAAATTATTCTTTTTTTTTTCGTATTCTATCTATTGTAAAGTCATAAGAAAACTTCAAAAAAAAAAAACAACAACAAAAACATAAATGCAAAGGAAGACAAAAAAAGGAAGGAAAGAATATATTGCAAAAGAAAAGAAATAACACTGTTACCTTTGCTTTGTAATATTTTGAGGTTTTTAATATCCTTTTATACAAAATAATGTATCTACTATATTTATGCATTTTTTTTGTTTATAAGATAACATTCTAATTGTTGGCAACATCTAATAAAAGTTGAGTAATTTTAAAGAATAATACGATTTAATATTTAAAATATTTAAATAGTGTCTGTTTTTCCTGTTCCACTCCCTGGAGGAGCGTAAGTGTTTTACAAATATTCTATATCTTACTCCAGTTGCTCTATTTTTACCAAGTTTTTCCACAGCTTCCAATTTCCTTTGCATCTGATATCCTAAATAGTGTATGTTTTTACCTGTTTCACTCCCTGGAGGAGCATAGGGCTTTCACAAAGGTTCTTTATCTTACTCCAGTTGCTCAATTTTTACAAATGTTTTTCCACACCTTTTAATTTTCTTTGCAGCTCATCTTCTCTTTTGGTCTAATCAAACTTTTTTTTCTCTGTGGGTTTCAATCAAACGCCTGATACTCAATATTCTTTGTTATTTTCTGAAGTGTATGGTTTATCCATCTTATTTCTTTCGTCTTATTTGACATTAGTTTCTTGCCTTGAGATGGTTATTGGTTCCTCATTCGTTATCATTATATTGTGTATTGTTTATTTTTTTGTCAAATACCTGGTAGCCTATTTGTGGTTGAGTGTTTGAGTAGCCATATTTTACTGCCGTAGAGAAGGACTGATTTTATGCATTTAATTCTGAGGATCTCCAGATTGCCCAAAGTCTCCATTCTTGCTATTTTAATACTGGTTTTAATATTTCTTCAGCTCCTCCGCTGTGTTATGAATACTGTCAAGGTAGATGAAACTTATGTCACTTTGTGTTATTTTGTAAAATAACACAAATTGATATAAGTCCCTTAAAAAATCGTCATGCATCAATATAACAACTTTTTTCGTCATAATACTCTTTGAGTCCATAAGTCCGCACTTAATAAAATATTTAAGTGTGTCAAAAGTCCCTCTGAAAAAAAGTGTCATAACTCCCTAAGGGACTTATGACATTTTACAAAGTGAGCTGTGACATGTCACCGTCTTTGCTATATTAATTATGAGTGTAATCTTCTGTGCTTCTGCGTTTAGGGAATCGAATAATCGTTGCATATCTCTGTGGATGTGAGTAAGCCGAGCAATGTAATCCGCATATTCCAGATCTTATTGGCGAGATAAAATTGTTTCCTGTTTGGTGTTTTAGTGCTTTAGACTAATCGGATTGCTGAGATTTCCATTGTGAAGAACCCTACTTTCAGTATTGATATACATTCCTTCTTCTAAGAGCACTGCTTTTCTTAATATTCCTTCTTCCAAATTGCGCTGTATTGTTTGGTTTTATCAAATGCTCTTTCAAAGTCAACGAAAATTATTACTATAAAGTGGTAGTTTTCATTCGACTGATTGATCGATTATCGGACTCAGTGTATTTGAGTGGTCTGTACAGCTGAGTTGATTTCTAAATCTGCTTGTTGTTTTTGCAAGGTGTCTTCCATTTGCGGAAGACATCTTCCAAGATCGGCTGAAAAACTTATGCTTCATATCTTGGGTTTTCCTGGAAAAGTTCTGATATTATCTTTTTGAATTATTTTTTGAATTTATATTTATGTATAAATTTTTTTTTTGGAAATGAAGTCAGCTTGTATACGATTCTAACTCTGACTTCTAACCAATAATAATGTAGCAAACTCCGACACCGACTCTGACTTCCCAGCCCTTGTCTTAGCAATTAGAATGATTAAAACTAAATAAGAACTTTAAAAATTTTGCAAACTAATGTAACCCAATGTATTGTGCATAGACGGACATATGACAAGTTATTTAATTCCAAACCTTAACACAATACTTAACATTCGTATTAAATACTTATTGATATTAGGGGAGGATATTCATATCTAGGGTCAATTTCAGTATCATCCCCTATATAATCGAATAAAAATGTATAAATTTTAGTTTATTTTTTTTTTCATTTTTTGTTTTCAATTCGAAAAAAAAAAAAACTTTCCTCTTTAATACTTTTTTATGGGTTTTGACTCTTTATGAAGGATTTTAAAAGGCATCAGAATCGAAGACGAAAGAGTAAAAGAAAAAAAAAAACTACTAACAATTACAACAAAAAAAAACACGAAAAAAAATTAAAATAATATATCGGTTAAAAAAAAGTTTTTCATTGTAAAATTTTCATTTATTATGTTTTTTTTTGCTGTTGTTGTTGTTGTTATTCTTTTGGAAAATGATTTTCCAATGTATTACATAGTAGTAAATTTTATGTTCAATAATTTTATATTATAAACATTATTTATTTTTTTTAACACCAAAATAAAGAGCTTTATAGATACATAAATGCGTATAACTACTATGTACATATATACATACATACTTTGTATATATATATAAATATATAGGTACATATTTAGTTATCAGGACAAATACAAAATATATCTTATGTTATGCTAAATTTAGAAAATAAAAAAAAAAATGAGAAGTGGGGGAAATCATATATTCAAAAAAAATAAGAAAAGTTTTCTGGAACATTAATGTATGCGCATATATGAAAATTTTTTCTGATTTCTTTTCAAATTTTTTTTATTTTTCCTTTTTTTTTTATTCTAAAGTACATTTAAATAACAATAAATAAAAATCAGAAAAAAAAAACAAAAATAAAAAAATATTAAAAATTTTTAATTTAAAAAAAAATAATAAAAAAAAATATAGCACAACTAACTTTCTATTATTATATAACTTTTATATACATAATAAAATTTTTTACCTACCCCTTAAATAACCTCTTCTCATCCCAAGCTTCCTTTTATTCACCATATAGCATTTCAGTTTGTTTTCTAATGATAGGTTCACTTCTGTTACCATATTGTATTGTATATTACAAAAAAATATTATCTCCATCCAGCTTTCCCCCTCCCTCTCTCACACTCACTCCGCCTTATGACAATTATATATCGTACATTAAACATATTCATCTTGTTATAGAACTCCATTAAAATTGATTCCAATACAATGTATTATGCGTACGAATATAATTATAACTGTGGCAAAAAGTGGGTTAAATAAAATAATGAAAATAAGTTTTTTGGTTTGGGTTCCTTTTTTTGTTAGAGAAGGAATTGCTGGGTCTTCTGAAACACTTATTGTGATAGTGGGGTAACGCAAAAATTTGCGTATGTACATACAGGATTCTCAACGAATATTTATTATTGGAAATTATTATGGTTTATTTATATTATTATATTAATATTATTTTTTCTTAGTATATTTTACATATACAGGGGGATTTCCACTAGATATGGAATATTTCTAGGGTGTACTAAGGGGACCAAAACAAAAAATAATGGAAGCTGCCGCTAAACAAATTATTAGAATTGAACTCTAAAACTTTAAAGAGGAATTGAACTCCTCTTTCATACATAATAAATGTGTTCCTTTTATTTTTAGGTTTTAATTTCAAATCAAAATGGAAAGCAGTTTCCAGGGTTCCTTTTATCATCACGTACTCAAAAACTACGCAACTGATCCCTAAATTTTAAATGTTTCGAAACGTATAGCTTAATTGAATTTCATCTTGAGGTATGGAAACCCATTAAAATTAAAAAACCAAGAGATATAGTTTTTCAATTTTAAAAAAATTTTAATAATTTAAGTTAAACTATAATATTAGAGCTTAATTTTAAATATAACCTCAAAAATAGTTGAACTTGTATTCAAATTACATATGTTGCATATTTTCAATTTTTCAACCACTCCTAAACGGAAGGCTACACAAAAATATTAAAAGATTCAAAATTTTTAAATTGAATTTCGTTTAACGTTATCGTTCAGTTATCGCTATCGTTTCGCGTTCAGACTTTCGCTTTCGTTAGACGTTCAGACTTCAAATATTTATTTTAAAACTTTAGTTATGATAATTTAAATATAAGGATTTTTCGAACTTTGGTAGACTGTAACTCCGTATCGCATGGGACCACAGAAAAAAGGTCTTCCATATGAAAATTAGTTTTTTTTAATACCTACCCATAATTAAAACGTTTTATTCTTTATTTCAAACGAATGAAAATTGATAACAGAATCATTTTTCCCCCACATACATTCTATATTATTTAATAAAGATCAAAAGTGAATCACCCTGTCCATATAGTGAAACTTAAAACTTATATGCAAATGTATTAGTATGTCATAAAAAAAAAAAAGGAAAAAAAGTAGGTACTAAATAGTATTAAACGGAAGAATATGAATATTGGGTAGTAAAAATAGTAGTTGATTTGATATTTATATAAACCGTTATGTTATAGGCATCACAATATTACGTATATATTTTATTCATATATATTTAAGGTATCAATTTTACTTACATAATAGCATACATTTTAACATTTGGCAACATTAATAAAAAGTGTAAATATATCTTTTTATATATTTTTTAATATGTATTTTTTATACATATATATATATATAGATTTTTAAGGACGCATATGTTTTTTTTATATTGCGAAACTACCATAAAAAAAAAAATAAATAAATTTGTTTCAATTTTTTATTTTATCGGCACGCACCACCAAAATAAACTTGTGTTTTTTTTTTTTTTTTTATATTGTGTTTTTTTTTTTTTTCATTTTATAACTGTTAACTGTCACCGTTCATCTCATTCCGAAAATATCTAAAATAACGGTTTAGTTTATAATGGATTTTTTATATATTTATATGTATACCAAGCAATTTTTATGAGTATGATATCGAATTTAACATATGTGGACTCCATATTAAATTTTTTTTTTTATTTGGTTATTGGGTTAGGGAAGAGTGAGAAAGGATTTTAGATGGAAAGTTTATAGGGATATGAATAAAGACAAGGAAATTGTTAAGTGGTGATGAAAACTAGATTACTGTTATAGTGTTATATGCGTATATTTTATATTTTACTATTTAAATTTTTGAATAATTTTTTCATTTAATGGTTAATAATGAAATTTATTTTCATATAAAACTAAAATAACAGTAAAAAAATATTGAGAGATTTTTATTCAAGAAAATAAATATTTTATGAATATTAAGAATTTATTAAGATTGTAATTTAGATAAGATAAAAATTAATGATTTAAGATTGTGCTAATCAGGTTTGTATTTCAAACTTTTCGATTGAACTTCTGGAATCTTTGTCATCATACGTCATTTATAAGATATATTGGGTTAATACTTCAGTTCCTGTTTTTGGGGCAAAAATTTTCTATTTTCAAATAATTAATCTGCGTATAGTGGACGTATAAAAGGAAAAAAAATTCAGTATAAAAATAGAAATATACTTGAAATATTTTTTTAAGCGCTAACTGTTCAACTGTTAGGCTAATAAGCCTGTCTATACCGTTAAGGTAGAAGTTGGAACAGTTGGTCATATTATATTAATGTTATTAGGATTGGTCTTATTGAATTCAACATACAATTTAAACATGAGATAGCACTAGGCCTTATAACGTGTAGAAACGTCTTAGATTTTCAATAGTTACAATTCTAGTTGTTGTTTATATTGTATATTTTAACTAAAACGAGGAAGAGTGTAGTAGAGTAGACTCTGCCAATTCTGAGATACCCGTATGACCATAGCATATTCAAACATACAGCTTTATTAAGTGTAGTGGAATACTCATATAAAAGAAGGAGTTGTATGTCAGCTACTCGAACCCTCTGCAGTACACCAACCAGATTTTGCTGTAACTTTGGCCATTACACTAAACTATTTTTGGCAAAATTTCAGACACCCAGCTTCATTAGGTGGAGAGTAATGCTCATATAAAATAAGAAGTTGTATGGCAGCTAATCGAACCCACAGCAGTAGACCAACCAAATTTTGCAGAAACTTTGACCTAAAACTAAACTACTTTTGGCAAAATTTCAGACACGCAGCTATAATAGGTACAGAGCAATACTCATATAAAAAAAGAAGTTTTATAGCAGCTACCAGAACCCATGGATCAAAATGGCTGAATTTAAATGGACGGCTATTGCAAAAAAACGAATATAATAGCTCCTTTAGTGTTTGAGTTATCATGCGGACGGACGGACGGACATACATACATAGCTAAATCGATTTATTTTTCGATTCTGATCCGATCCATACACTTGAGTCTATATCTACCGTCTACCGAGTCTATATCTAACGTAATGGCAAATTTATTATACTCTTTGACTATATAGTCATAGGGGTATAAAAATTAAGGAGACAGTTAATATAGATGAAAATGTGTATTTTATCTATTAAAATTATATTATTAAGAAGAGACTGATTGCAGTTAAAACATAATATTTCTGCAGTATATAAACTAAGAAATTAATTTGAAATTAATTTATAAGATCTATGAATTTACTGTAGGTGCTCTGTTGACCTATTAATTTTTTTTGAGATCTTCTCCTTTTTCTTTCAATTAAGGGACGATGTGTTTTTTGTTTATATGTATTTAATTTTTGTGATTCTTAACTAAATCTGCTCTTTATTTGTAATTTATTTATTTATTTGTAGTACCAGACAATAGTAAATACTTCCTTGTTAATATTAATTTTTTGCCGAGTTGACATTTGGACTTATTATTAAATTATTACGAAATTTGCCTTAATGTAGAGTTTTCTATTAACTTATTACGAAATTTGATATACATACCTGTCATACATACCTGTATATTACATTATATTTTTTTATTAGATATGATCCGACCAGGGTTTGAACCCGAGACTTTTCGATTGAAAAGCTGCCACTTTACCCCTGAGCTATCGGTCAGATAAATCTAATCTGCTAACGACTTTGTCTTTGAATGATTTTAAAGGTTTATAATAACTAATTAGAATAGTTAGACCAACTGCTAGCAGTGTTTTACTTTCATTAACTTAAATTTCTCATTAAAACAAAAAAAAATAAAAGTTTTTTTAAAGTTCAAATTAAAACTTTATAATTAAACTTTTAAAAAGCTTGTATGGTCTCAATAGATCTATATCAAAATTCGTAATTAGTTAATAGAAAACTCTACATTAGGGTAATATTGTCAATAAAAACTATTATAAGTTAACTAATTTACAAAGTTGTAAAATTATTTAATACTTTTGTCACTATTAAATAGTGCCAAATGTGTATTTAGACAATTCTCTATATTATATTATATACCTAGGTAGTATATAACTTGACTTCACGTTAAGATCGCTATTAATCCAACGTTAACCCTTTTAATATACTTTAAAAAAAATACTATAGTAAGTAATTACAATTAATTATTTTTAAAATCTTACCATTGAGATGAAAACTAAAAAACAAATGCAAAAGAGAGAATGACATGAGTCTTTAACTCGCATGTCACCGACATATTTAAGATAATTATTTATTCCCTAGTTTAAAAAATTTGCTATTTTTTTTGTTTGTTTTTTATTACTTTAATTATAAAAAAAAAAAAACAAAACTTTATTGTCGCCAAACACATCTTTTCAATTTTATATATACGTAGAATCTAATACACTTATATGCTAAATTATAAGAAACGACAGTTTGAAACAACAACAAAATATAAAATCATCTCAAAGCTAGCTACTATATTGACAATTAAAACAAAGTAAAAACAAAACAAAACAAAAAACCACTTAACAACTTTTACAAAAAAAAAAAAAATTCAAATCAACTCAACTTTTTGTATATATATATATATATATATATATATATATGTGTATATATATACTTTGTTTTTTTTTATTTTTCATAGATTCATGTTCATCTAACACCAATATAATATTGAGCGTTACTTTTTGGCGCGCTGTAACTGTATAACGCTGAATACCACCAGTCACCCTTCAATTTTGTTTTTTTTTTTTTTACAAATGAATAAAAAACTTTAAATAAAAAAAACAATAATATAAAGTAAATCGACAAACAAAGCAAGTTCATTCCCCATTATCGTCATCCGGCATTTCTAGAATCCACTTAATATCAAACAAGAACTCATCAAACATTCACACAAACTTTGGAATAGAAAATTTTCATCGTCCTTTAAAATATAATTTTAATTACATATACACATTTTAATATATTGTATATATTATATATTCAAATATATGCTTATATGTTAACTGTAACATAAGAGGACAATTCCGTTCTTATATTATTTACATACAGTATCGCTCATAACTATAGCACCCCCTATATAAAAAAATCAAATAATAATTATAAATTGAACATTTTCACTGTTATCTTGGTCAAATGGTAAAAAAATATATTTTATTTTTAAGTTTTTTTATCACTAATTTATTTTATATTAAAATTTAAATCAACAATTCGTAAAAACAATTAAACAAAATAAAAGAAAAACGAAACATACGTTCATATATAAAAATACTGAGTTCAAAACTAAAGCACCCCCTATTTAAAATATTAAAAATACCACTATTTCTATAAATTAAGTTAACTGATAAGACTTTTAGAAATGAATTTATGTCTTAGAACAATAGTATAATAATTAAAATTAATATCTACAATTTAGTGTTTATGTAGACCTTATTAAATAGTAGCAGAGCATAAAATTAAAAAAATAACAACTTGATCTCATAATATGGCTCAAAATAAAGTGATGAATTGAAATCGAGAATAATTGTTTGATTTTCCAATAGGATTATCTCGCCATAAATTAAGTGAGAAATATTTTATAAATAGCCCTGTGATATAAAGATTAATTAAAAAATATAAAGAAACCAAAAATGTCTATTTTAAGCACTCTGGCGGCAGAAATAGAAAAAAAACTATTAGTGAAGACAAAATCATTAAAAAAACTATAAAATGATCAAAAAGATCCTTCAATATCTTCGCGTGATATCCGAAAACATTTGAATTTCGACATTAGTGACAGCTCTATTAAAAGAAGTGCTTTAGAATTTAATTTGCGGAGTTATCGTTTAGCGAGAAAATCTTATATTTTAGAAAAAATCGAGGAACTAGATTAAAATTTGCTAAAGAACATCTGAATTGGAATATTTCAAAATGGAACACTGTTCTCTTTTCAGATGAATCGAAATTTGAAATGAAATCAGATGGTATAAGACATGCACCACGTCCAAAAGGGCAAAGATTACACCCTAAATATTGCGTGCCTACAGTAAAATTCGGTGGTGGAAATATTATGGTCTGGGGTTGTTTTTCTGGGTTCGGTATTGAACCAATTCATCACGTAGAACAAATAATGGATCGTTTTGTGTATGTCGATATTTTATATAACGTAATGCTCCCACATGCTGAAGAAGAAATGCCATTGAAATGGCGATATCAGCAAGATAATGACCCAAAACATACAATGTATGTGGTGAAAAACTGGTTTCAAGAAAATAAAATTCAGGTTTTCGAGTGGCCTCCACAATCTCCGGATTTTAATCCCATAGAAAACTTATGGGAAATAGTAGATCAGTGCCTAAATAGAAGAGACTGTATCAATAAAAGTAGGTTATTTAACGTAGTAAAAGAGAAATGGCACAACGTATCGTCAAACATGATTAATGATTTTATTTCTTCAATTTCCAAAAGACTTGCTGCCGTAATCTAAAACAATGGATGTTGGACAAAATATTAACTTTTTTTTTAACTTAAATTTGCTAAAATCTATAAAAACAGCGGTATTTTAAATATTTTTATAATATTTTTACAGGGGGGTGCTTTAGTTTTGAACTGAAAATTTTTATATATGCACGTATTTTTTGTTTTTCTTTAATTTTGTTTAATTGTTTTTACGAATTGTTGTTGTAAATTTTAATATAAAATAAATTAATGATAAAAAAACTTAAAAATAAAATATATTTTTTTACCATTTGACCAATATAACAGTGAAAATTTTAAATTTATTATTATTATTTGATTTTTTTGTATAGGGGGTGCTATAGTTATGAGCGATACTGTATGTACATTACATATATATCTGCTTACATGTTGTCTAATTTGTTCTTGTAAAGTACAAAAAAAAAAAAATTTAAACCATATCTAAATTAGTGACAATTATTTTATGCTACTACGAATTTGTTTTAGCACTTCTTTTATAGAAACAAAGAACAATGAGACCAGAAGATAATTTGAAAAGGAAAATAAACTAATATGTTATATCAGCATCGTCCTCCTAACTATTATCTATCTATATCTATCTATAAGATATCTGACCTATGACGTAGTGGTTAGGACGTCGGTCTTTCAAACGAAGGGTTTCAGATTTAAACTTTGGTCAGATCATATCTAAATAAAAACATATAAATTAATAATTTATATCATAATAACGACTCACATTTTAAATAGAGGTACAGGAGTTGCAGCTGGTCCATTTATTTACCATTTTCCAGTTATTGATAATTCATAGTAACGCGGTAAATGCTCAGATCATGTTAGGGCCTCTATATAAAATAACTCTTGATAGTTATGAATTCCGTGCATTTATGAAGTACAAAATGTTTTGGTGCAAAGAAATTTGAAATGCTGTGTATGGTGCATTCCATTTTTCTCTACTCCAGACTTGAACCTCGACCACCACCAACATAAATAAACTTTAGTTTTTTGAAATGAGACTCTAGTGAGAGTTTTTTAGCCGAAAGCTTCTTACAAATATAAAAAGAAGAAAAATATCTTATGGACATGTGATGCAAGGTCAAAAGTAAGAACTTCTACAGCTTAAGCTTTAACGCAAAATTGAAGGTAAATGAAGCATGGTTGAAAACCATAAAAAATGTTATGTTTAGAAGTCTATCAAATATTGGTTGACTTAGTACACAAAGCGATGGATCGATATGAATTCTAAAAAATTTTATGAAGAATTTAACCTACTTCCAGGACATATGAACGGTGACATCCAGTAGTGGATAGGTATTAGAGAGAGAGTTCGAATTCAACAACACACACAACCTAATAGTTGAGTAACCTGCAGAAATAGTAATGTTTCTGAACATTATAAAGTGGACCTGAAATTAAACTTCAAAAGTCTTGTTATAAGCCTTAAAGTTACGGAAGTGGCAGAGAAACGGTACTCCTTGGGATCATGGTCATGGAAGTAGAACAGCCACTCTTAATAACTCCCGCAATACGACTGATACTTCCATAATCAGTTCTATCATCAACTGATAATTCATATACCAATATATTAATAAAAAATTGCTTTCTATTAAACAACAAAATAATTACTAACTTATTATAGAGACTCTATATATTTATTCTCTAACATGTGCTCAACCATTATTTATATATACATATATGCAATTAATATTGCCTAGTTTAGTTTTTGCACTCATATACTATGTTCTCATTTTTTTTTGTCCTTAAGAATATCAGATGTTAAGTTATAAGTGAACGTATTATATAACTCTGTACACTTAACTAAGCTATAAAGCTGATATATATATATAAATGCAAAAATTATGAAATCCTTTTTTGTGTGCTCTACAATAAAGCATATATTTTTGCAATAACATACATACATAACATATAACGGGGGAATATTATTCTATTTCTAGTTAAACACAATTTTTTTTTCTGTTTTAGAATATAG
Organism: Dolichopus griseipennis; assembly: GCA_963082915.1. Taxonomy (NCBI): domain Eukaryota; kingdom Metazoa; phylum Arthropoda; class Insecta; order Diptera; family Dolichopodidae; genus Dolichopus; species Dolichopus griseipennis. The sequence continues at coordinate 331,413,983 of OY720441.1, read as the reverse complement.
AGAGACATCCACAATAATTTTTTGTTTTGTTTTTTTGTATCATTATCATGAACTTGACAATTCATCTTCAAGAGTTGAGCCATCGACATTTCTATTTTTGTTTTATTCACATATAAACACAATTTAAATACATGTATTTTATACCTACTCGTATGTACATAATAGTATATATATAAGAATAAAAAGAAAATATATTTACATATTCATAAGAGTCTTCATTACATAAACATATTCATAAAAACTAAAAAATAAAAATAAAACATAAACCAAATACATATAAATTGGTTTGAAATGTTTAGTGGCAATAAAATAACGGTATTTCCTGTGGTACATTTTATTCCACTATATTGACGTGGATCAGATTAAGAAATCGATTTATAAAGATTTCAATCAATACTTTTTTAGAGCTTTATAATATTATTAGGAGTTTTACATCCGTTTCCGATCAGATTCTTTTAATTGCGATGTCACTTTTGCAAAATGCCTTCAGGTAATACTAAAAAAGGCTTAATATGTAACCTGAATGTTCATTGTTCAAGAACGTATTCCAAATTTCCTTTTGGGTAAACTGCCTCTCAGTTTTTGTTTTCAAAAGTTCTTTAATAACTATTAGTCACACTTTACCATATTTAATAAATTAATTTCGAACTAAATATTACAGAATGTATTCAAAACCATTTTCCAGTACTTATAACACATTAAGCCATCAGAAGAATAACGATACCATTTCATATTCCCTATAGCAAATTCGACAAACAGCTAGACAATCATAAAAAATAAACCTACCAACTAATTTAACCCTTACCCAACAATTAAAAAAAAATTTTAAAAAAATAAATAAAGATGGCTAACAATCATGGCACTTAATTGCATCCGAATAAAAAATAAAAGCAAAAAAAAAAATCTGATGTTTCTTTGCTTTAAATAATTTAGTTTTTTATTCTTATCCCATAAAATCCTCTTTCTAACTGTAATTTCTACAATTTTTTTTTTCAAATCATTAAGTGACAGTCTTAAATAATCTTAAATCCCCACATAACTCATCCTTTCAATTATACAATCATCTAAATAATGGTATAGGTATGATTTAAGGTATATAAAGTATTAGAAAGAAAATCTATAGTAAAAGGAAAAGAGATGTATATACATACCTCCTATATTGTATCCATTTATATTGCAAAGGAAAAAAATAAAACCCTTGTTTTTTTTTATACGGTGTGGCACGATAAGATCCATCTATCCATCTACTAACCAACAGACACGCTACAAATCAAGAACAAAAGAAACAAACCATTCCACAAACACTGTAAAACTGTAATATTTAATAGTGAATCAAAAAAATAAAAACAAAAACAAGAGTAGCAGGACGAAATAAAAAAAAGTCCCCAAACTCTATAACAACTAAACAAAAATAAAAAAAATAGAGTGTAAGTAGTCTCTGTTAGCTCTGAGGTACCGGAATGAACGAACGTAGTATTAGCAATATATGATCCAGTTTATTACTTTTGGCAAAATTTTTAGATACACATCTTATCAGACTCCTATAAGCTACGTATAAAAGTTTCTATGTATAAGTTGTATGGCAGATCTCCGAATATTATGAACCACTGCACCAGTTTAGAGACACTATTTTTTGTCAAAGCAATCCTTTGCCAAATTGGAAGAAATTCGCTTCTAAAATATTTTTTGGACGATCATTATAACGATGTGGGTTAATCCGCTTCAAGTCCGTTCAATAAGTTAAATCCTTGGTCAAAGGGCAAAACTTTTACAAAACTTGAAATCAATCGGTCGGACTGTTTTTTATTTTAGAATATAAAAATCTAAAGTTTTAGAAAAAAGTTTAAATACCGCCTCAACTTGGCGGTCCGTTAGATATAAATTGTTGGTTCAGGAACTTTTTCCGTATCCAAAGACCTTTATGTCCAAATTTTTGTTATAATCGGCTGAGCAGTTTAGGAGTCCGTATACGCTCCAAACATATAAAAAAACAAACATTCGCTTTTATAGATATATACTATAACAGATTAAGTTTTTATCATATTAAAAAGAAGTTTATAGATCATATACTCCAAAGCTTTGAGCAAACGTGCAGGATTTCGATAGCATTAAAAAAAATTTTGGGAATATTCCAGAAGTTTAGCACTTTTTAATTGTGAGCTATTGAGTTACCGTGCGAACGGACGGACTTGCCTTCCTACTTTACTGCGTCACAAACGTAAAAACTAATCCTGTTATCCCCCATGATCTACGTTTACACGCGGGGTATAAAAATAAAACCACTTGAGAGTTTTTAAGTGCAAAGGAAAAAGAAAAACAAAAACAAAAAAATTAATAATTTTATAAAACTCTAAGACTTGAAAATGAAAGTGAAACCATCATCAGGGGATTTTGTTGCTGTTATTTCCATTATTATATATATACAGGAGCACAGAATATCAAAACTCTTAATGAATAGCTAAGTTTACAACAAAAACAAAAAAAAAAAATTATGTTTTAGATGAAATCGAGATTTATTTTTTTTTTTAAAAAGTTTAGGGGACAAATTGCACTTTCATTGCACGCTGAATGTCGTTTCTTGTTCCATTATCCTGATTTAAGGATTGTAAGATATTTTTACATATACAACTATAGATTTCTCTTTATATAAAATGTATAATTAAAAGGAATAGAAAGTGTAGACAGGGAAAAATAAATAAAAAAATTAAATAGAAATATAACAGTGAAAAGAAAAGGAAAGCAAAGAAACTTAGACACAAAAAAAAAATACATTTGTAAGTTGCAGCTACTGAGGTGGGGGTATTGTTAAAATTTATGCAGTTGGAAAATTTTTGAAAAAAAAAAAACAAAAATGCAAAATTCTTTTTTAAGAAAATAAAATATTAAAGATGGTTTCAAATGATTTAAGCATTTAGAGGGAGCGAGAGGGAGGAGTTTAAAAATGTCTGAATAGAAACGGAAGGGTTCTAATATCAGTGTAAATATATATATATGTTATATACGAGTAGTGTTTTGCTTAGAGTTAATGATGGGGGTTTTTTTTTGGAAAATTGGGGTTCATTAGTTTTGTTCTTATATATATATATATATGCACATATATATATATATATACTTAAATTTATAAAAATCATGTAAAGATGCATTTGTCTGGAATGACTTTTTTTATTTTATTTTTAAATAAAATAATTGTCAGACAGCTTCCTTTTCATTTTCCTGATATTATCTTTTTATTTTTTCAATTGTCATACAAGTTTTTCTTAAAATTTTTATATAAAAAATTGATTTGTATAACTTTGTATAAGTTATTTTTAGAAATTTTTCTAGAGTTTTTTTTTTTGTTTTTTGAAATAAAACGTGTTTTTCTAGGTATTCACAAAATTCAAAAGTATGAGTATTCTGGAGGAATAGAATTGAAGACTATACACAATTGGGATTTGTTTAATACAAAGGATTCATAATCCGAAAGATCGGATATTTAGTACTATACTTCGCTACTTTCCAAAGACAAATTAACTTATGAAATTCTTAAAATTGAATAAATGATTACATTTTTTTGCAATACTTTGGTATTCTGTAATTTAAAGATTCTACTGTCGATGCAACGATATAACATGTAGAAACGTCTTAGATTTTTAATAGTTACAGTTCTATTTTTTGTTTATATTGTAATAATTTTGCATTTCGAGTTACATGGTATTCTATATCTGTGAGTTATTCACTTAAATTATTTGTTTATATTGTTACTAGCAGATTTACCCGGCGTTGCCCTGGAGGTTACAAATTGTAAAAAAGCAAGTTTCGGCCAATTTTTGGAAGGTTTGAAAAGCTTTGGTTGAAAAGAAAGCCTCAAAAAAATATTTGTGAAGTTCCGTTAACCCATTGCGGCCCAACAGCTTTTTATAGGTTTTTTGCCGACCGACGCCTGATTGACAATTGCCGCCCGACAATTATACAAAACAAAAATTTTGGAAAATATTACGTCCAACTTTGCGAAATATTGCTTGTTCAAAGTCTCAAAAACAGGTTTGTTGCATTCCATTAAATCATTGCGGCGCAATAGCTTTTTACAGATTCTTTCGTTACTTCACTCTTAAGCAGAAACGGCGTGACCAATTGACTTTAAATTTTGTATGCGTACATGTATATACTTACCATTACTACGATTATTCAAAAAAAAAATTTTTGTAAGTAAATTACGTCCAATTTTTTAAAGTAGGTAAACTTCTTTGAATTCGGGGAATATTTAAAAAAATCTTTTGTCGATTTCTTTTAATCGATTGCGAAACATAAGCTTTACAGTTTGCAAAATAGTTTGAACGATTATCTCTAATTTTTCTATGCGTGGTGCTTTTTGACAATTTAGTGCTCCTTGACGATAGAGTTGAGGATGATGGGTTTCCGGTGAATAATGTTAACTGAATTAAAATTTTTTTTTTTATTGTTAATTAATAATTATGAAAAGTTTCAAGTGAAATTTGATAAATTTGTTGAAAAAAAGCGTTTTAAAAGAATTTCTTTATTTACATTTTAAAATTAACATGTACACCATCATATGCAATTTTTGTGTTAACTTTTTTCAATAACATCAATTTAAATTAAAACTCCATTGAGTGGTGGGGCAACGTGAGCCGAGTAATAGGTAGTTTACATATAAGTAACTATAGGTCGAAAGGGTATACTAAATTTGCCATTATATCATTATACTATGTCAATAGTAGTTTTCTTGAATTGCAAAAATTGAATACAATATAGTCGATGGTTTAGAAAAGGTTTAAAAATCTGCTTTTTAACTTATATTGTGTTTTGTACTTACCTGAATGTTCAGGTTGTTCAGGCAAAAAAATTAGTCTTATTTAATTAGCTTTATAGCTCACTTAATTAGCTTTTAAAATAAAGGTTAACTTGGGTTAATACCAAAAAATTGAAAATTTCATTGAATCTTTGTTCAAAACGCGTAAACAGATCAAAACCAAATTAACCCTGTGGGTTTTTATAATTAAAATGCTGGTACAAAATTTTCAATAAAATTCTTTTAATCGTTTAAGCAAATAAAATTTATAGAAAACTTCATGGCGTCTTCGTGGAAACCGGGTTAATCGAACTTAACTAAAACTTTTTGCAGCCTCTCTTTTAGACAGCAAAATCAACCTGTTAAATTGGACACAAATCGGAAACAAAAAATTTTTTGGAAGCCTACCAGGCCGCAATGGCATTCCATCCAAATTTACAAAATCTCAAATTTACAATTGTACAAAATTTAAAGTCAATCGGTCAAACCGTTTTGACTCGACATCAAAAAAACGAAAAAGCTTAAAAGGGCTCTGCAGCCGCAACCTGTTGACTTTTAAAAATGTGACATAGCCTATGTCATCACCCGGGCGCTCAGAATTATTCCTTTAAAATTTTGTGACAATCGGACCAGTGGTTTTCACATGAATCCTGAATAAACAAACAAACAAATTTTCTTCTTTATATATTAGAAGATATTAATGTATTTTTATTGTAATTATATGTAATTATTAATTCTGGCATTAATTTGAACACAATGAATGGCAAATGGTAGCAGAGTCGAGTCGAAAACCTGAAATATTTTTTTTCTTTCACTAGGATTTGAACCCGGGCCTTCGCATGAAAAGTCGGCACTCAACCACTGTGCCACCCAGCTGTTATAGAAAATTTTTCTATTCTAAGATATGTTCTTTTAGTCCCTTAATTAGCTCCACTTCCATATTTGTTGTTGGTGACAAACCATTTTTATTTACTGCTATTTGACATTAAAAATCACAATCGTATATAAATTCTTGAAGAGTATATATATATAGTAGACATATATATATGAACCTATATATTCATTTTGCTGATTTGAAAATACATATACTCTTGAAAACTAAAACCTAACGATTACATAAACTTAAAAACTATAAGTTTTGGTATTATATTCACAAAGTCGTATTACAAACATGCATTAATATATTCAACCATGAATAGAAGCAATAACCACAAACTCAAACTTTAGAGTAAAATATTCGAGAAATTAGGCCCCAAGCGTGTAGACGTAGTTTAATCGATTCGAGGATAAACTTCCTAAACTTATAATTAGGCCTCTTATATTTGGATTTTGGATTAATGACTCATTTAGTGGGGCATAGTTCCCTAAGGAACTTAAGTCTCATAGCAATGAGACATAACTCCCTAGGGCACTCCCTAGGCGACTTTTCTTCGACGTCAACATCTTAAAATAAGTCAAATGTCTCTTAGGGACTTATGTTCCACTAAATAAGTCATAAGACTCCCTAAAGGACAAATGTTTAATTTTAATTGTTCAATTTAAATTCAGAATTTGTATATATTTGAATGTATCAAATAAATGTACATAAATTAAGTATTGCCATCTATTGAACAAAAGACAAATGTATAACATTAAATTAATAATTCTGGAATTTTTTTAAATGTAATTTCATGTTGTCAATTTAAAACGGTAATTTGATACGGTAATTTTTACTCGGTAACATCTGAAATAATAAAATTCCGCTGACAAATTATTGAAATGAAACAAAGTTAATTTTTTTTTGATACTAAAACCCGAAAAATTCCGCAAGGTGTCACTGAAATATATTTAAATATTTTATTTTTATATAAGTTCTCATAAAAATATACTATTGCTAAATTGTGCCAGATTCCGCTTAAAGATGTGTCGTTCATAACGAGTCATTGTTAGCAAAAGTTACAATTCACAAAAATTTAAATGAACCAATAAAAATTATTACCCAAAGCATAATAAAAAGAACATGATTACTATATCATGCGTAATAAAAATACTTTTGACATATTGCATTACGTGTATTTTAAAACTTCAGTTTCTATTACACATTAGCACAATAAACATCTCATTATGATAGTATGAATCATAATGCATATGTGTTTAATATGTTGTGTATATTATATATATACAATTCTTTTTGGACTCACTTCTATTTTATATACATACTATTCATTGTATGAATCAGTTTTTGTATACATGCGATTAGTTGTGGGAGTCAACTCTTTTTGTATTTTTACAAGTTGTATACAGTTCTTTTTGAACGAGTCATTTAGAGCTAGTCATTTGCAATGAGTCATTAAAAATGAAAAACTATTCGTATGATTCGTTTCACAAGAATCACTTTACCCATCTCTAACTGCTAATATTTTTCCGAAAGCAAATCCTTATTTGTATATGGCAAATATATATGATAAATGTTGGTAATATTGTGATTCGGGACAGTTTTTTGTGTGGCAATTTATAATATAAGAAGTTTGGAATTGAAAAAATTTTCCGTATATTTTAAAATAAGATTAGAAAAAGGAAAATACATATTTACCATAAAATATTTCTCTCAAAATTCTGTAGTTGACATTTAGCTATTAAATGAAAATCTTTTAACAACATTTTTAAAAAGGGTTTTACCAATTTTTTGAGTAGTGACACACTGTTAATACAAATTTTTATATTTCATTTTGTTGTGGTTTAAGACTTGACTGCTTTTTATAGATATTTTAACGAAAACTTCGAAATTTAAATTCATAGACAACAACTGAAATGAATTGAAACATCAGAAAACTTGATGTGTAAAAAAAATTTCCGCAAGAAGCGCGGTAATCTCTAATTTTATTTGAAAATTAAAGAAAACAAAAAAAAATATAAAATGAGGAATATATAAAAATGTCGTAAATTATTTCTGACATAAAAATGTCGTAAGTTTCAATTCAATTAATAGTTGTTTTCATTAAATCAGAAATTATATATATACATATATATAGAATGAAATGCAAAATGTAAAATTTAATTTGAATAAGGTATGTTTTAAAAATCTACACTAGAAGTCTGAACGGCGTTTGATGTCAAATCAAGGAAAAGGTACTGTTAAATATTTTTAAAATTATTTTTTGATAGGTATTTTAAATTCAGATGAACAGAATTACAGAATTTAATTTATAATTTCACGTTAAATATTACTAATTATTTATTTTTTATGTCATAAGGTAAACGAGGAAACAAATTTAAACTACCTTTTGAGTTTTAGAATAATTTTTAATACCTTTGCTGTTAATATTTTATTTATTAAACTGAAACTTAAGTCTAATTTTAAGCATCCGAAACTGACTTTTGTTAGAAAGGACTCAACACATCTACAAATTACTTACAGTTTGTCTGAATTCAATTGTAGCAACAAGAATAAAAGCAAATTATTACCCTTTTTAATTCAAATTATTTTAATTTAGTGCTATAATAGAATATAACGGTATAAATATATCTTTCAATTTTTAAAATATGTACTTGTATTTTCCGTTATTTATGTATTTAACCATTTTTTTTTAAATTTATTAAAGTATCGTTTGAGCTAAATAATTTGCCAATTTATTATTCATATTGAATTTTCAGGAGAGAGCTATGTATGTCCGTCCTTCCGTCTGCACGATAACTCAAAAATAAAGGAGCTGGGATTTTGAAATTTTCACAAATTCGTTTTTATACAATAGCCGTCATCGCTATTTAAATCCAGCCATTTTGGTCAACTGGTTCAAGTACCTGCTGGGTGTCTGAAATTTTGCCAAAAATATTTTAGTTTTAAGGCCAAAGTTTGTGAAAAATTTGGTAGGTCTACTGCAGTGGGTTTGAGTAGTTGCCATACAACTTTATATTTCACATAAGCATTACTCTATACATAATAAAGTTGGATGTTTGAAATTTTGTCAATAATAGTTAACTTTAATGACCAACATCTGAATAAAACATAATCGGTGTAATGGAAGAGATCCGAAGAGCTGCCTTTCAACTTATATTTTCTTTTGTTAATAACTGAAAGCCTAATAAGTTGTGAATTAAATATTTTACCAAAAGTAATTAACCGGATGATATAAAGTCCAAATTACGATCATGAGAGAGAGTTGACACAGTCTCTACTACGCTCTTCCTAGTTTTTTATTAGATATGATCCGACCAGGGTTTGATCCGACCCCGTGATTTTTGATTGAAGAGTCGCCACTTTAACCACAAAACTGTCAGTCGGATAATATGAGATTTAAAGTGCAGAACAGAACTTGGTAATAGATAATCGAAATAAAAAACAATAATATTTTTTTTTTTAGATTTATTATAACAATCACATTTATTTAAAATTAGTTTCATTTTTTTTTCATGGTTTTATAGTTTTTTTTTTTGTCTTTTTTAAATTGTTTCACCTTTTATGTCTTTTTGTTTTCATATACGTTTATGCATAATAATCATAATTAATATTAAATCTAATAATTTTTTTGGTTTTTTTTCTGTCATTATTAATTAATTTTATATTAATTTTTATCCCATTTTTTTTTTTTTTTAATTTTTATAATTTTTTTTTAATTTTATTTTATTAATTTTTAATTAAATTTTACTTTTTATACTATTAATTCGAATGTGTGTAAAAAAATGTTTTATTTTTTTTTTATTTTGTAAAAGTTACACACTTTATATTTATTTTTTTTTTTATTTTGTATATTTTTTTGATTTTAATTATTTTTTTTAAAATTTTTGTGTTCATTTAACTTTTTATAAACTACCTTGTAATTATTAAAAAAATTATAAAGAAAATAAAATAAATTTTATTTTAAAAATAGTAACAAAAGTTTTTCAACTATACTTATATATATATATTTTTTTGAAAATTTTTTACAGAATTTTATTTTTTTAAATAAGAATTAATTTACTATATGTATTAAATAAATAAAAGTTATAATGAATTAAATATATTATAATTTAGTTAATCCCTTAGCCCCTGATGTTATCTAGAAGGTGCATTTTGAACAAATTTTTAATAACAGTTATTTTATATTTTTATTGAATATTTGAGTTGTTCGACCTCTTAATAGAAAGTCAATTATTTTCATATAAAATATGAAGAGGAGTAAGATAGATGAATATCTAGTTATTAAATCTTTCTGCGTTTCCTAACTAATTTTTCAGTAGTCATGACAACCTAATGATAAAATTAATTTTAAGGAATCTAGATTTAATTTGATGATTTTGTCTGCTTCATCCACTTCTAACATTACTGATACGTTAACCCAGCTCTCATTATTATTTTGACATTTAATTGGTCTCGTTCTTCTATTGCAGCATTTTCCATTTGCTTCTAAAACATTTTCATGTCACTCCTCAAAATTTTTTTTACATATAAAATAATATACACGCATATATGCACTTTATACAACCATTTTAATTTAAATTACAGTATTCGAAATTGACTACGTCAATTTAAGGGTTAAACAATTATAATACATATTAAATTATAAAAAAAAAAACATAGCTCTTTTCTACATATTTTCAAATCGTAATTAATATTGAAATTAAATCTTATTAATGTTAGATTATTATTAATTTTTAATTAATATAATAATTATTAATTGATATAATATTAATTAATTAATATAATACTAATTAAACATTAATATAAATATTATTAATTAATATTATAAAAATTAATACAAATTACAAAATTAATAATGAACATATATTAATTAATATAATTTCAAATTTATAATTAAAAAATATTAAAATAATAAAAATATATTTAACTATCGTCATAATTAAATTATTAATATTTATTAATTTTTACAACTCTTTTTTAAGTTTTTAATTAGAGAGGAAAAAAAAATATAATTAAATAAAATATAAATTGATAAAAAGTTTGTTAAATATTTATAATTAATAATTGTGCTTAATATTTTAAATATCATTGTTTCGGTTTTTATATTTAATATTAATTTATAGTTCCTAAAAAGTTTTTATCTTTTTATTTATGGTTTTTTTTTTTAAATTTTTAATTTCTTAATTCTAAAATATTTTTAATTTTTTTTTTTTTTTATTTTTATCGGATTGACTTTTCGTGTTTCATTCGTTTTTTTTTTTCATTCGTATTTTATAATCCTAAAAATATTAGTATTATATTAAAATTAATTTTATTTTTTTTATATTAATTTATGTATATATATATATATATATATTATTAAATTAGCTTAAAAAATTGGTTTTATATATTATTATTACTAATAAAAATGTGTGCTGTTTTTATTTTTTTATAATAATTTTTTTTTTTAAATAATTAATATTTTATTAAATATTTTATATTTTTTTTTTAATAAAATATTAATTATAAATAAAAAATTATATTATAATATATATTTATATTTTATATATATGGTGTAAAAAAATTGTTTTTTTTTTTTTTTTTTGAGTTAAATTTCATTAGTAGTTTATTTTTAAATACTCAAAAATTGATTTTGTAATTTGACATAAATTGTTTAAATTAATATTTTATAATAATATTAATAAAATTTAAATATTATTTATTAATTTTTATATATTTTATATAATTTATACATAATGTGTATATTATGTATTAATTATATTTTAAAATTATTATTATAAATTTATTTTCCTTTATTTATTAGTAATTAAGTTATAATATAATATTAATTATAATTATTTATTAATTATTATTAATAAAACATACATCTAATATCATTTTTAAATATTTATATTTTTTTTATTCTAAGTACAGAAGATTGTTTTTTTTATATAAATATTTTCTTAATAGTTATATAATAATCCTATTTTTTTTTTTTTTTTGACTAATTTAAATTTTTTTTTAATAAATAAAACTCTTATTAAATAATAAATAAAATATTAAGAGGTTGCTCTAATTTTTATATGAGAAAAACAGAAGATTGATTAATATTTAATATAGTAAATGATGGTTTAAAAATATAAGAAGGGACAATTTAATATTTAGTTATTAATAAATTAAAAATTTTTAAAAAGTATTTCAAAATATAAATTATATTAAAAAAAGTATGTTAGTTTAAATTTGTACATACTTTTGAATACTCATAAATTATCAAGGAATTACGCTGTAAAAACTTAGCTTTCATACAGTTCCACCTCTAATCTAGAAAACTCCTTAAATTTTGGAGTGGAACTAATTTTTATGAGCTTCGATTTTTATAAAATCATATAAAAAATTAAATGAACTTTGTATATAAAAATTAGAGTAACCTCCCAATAGTTTTACAAAATTCTTGCTATTTCTATCTTTTTTTTAATATTTTTTTTTTTTTTAATTTTCTTTCCTCAGATTTAATTTTAGTAAGTATCTATATTTATTTCAAAAACTATTTTCTATTTTTATTTATATAAATTCTGTCCATTTTTTTATTTTAAAATTATTTTAGATTGGTATTATTTATTTATATGTTTTTTTTTTATATACCAATTTATATTAATTTTTTATTATATAATTCTAATATTTTAATATTTAATATATATTTTATTTTAGTATTTCTTTGGTAGATTAATATTTAATTTATTATTTAATTTTTTTTATCAAGTTTTTAACTAATATAAACAATAACTTTTATTTATTTATAATAATAACATATTTTTAAATGCATTTTCAATTATTAATTTTTTTTTTGTGAATTAATTATTAATTAATTTAGTTAAAGTTCTCTGTAACTATTTTTTTTTTTTTTTTTTTTTTGAAACGTTTGTAGCATTTAACGTTTTTTTTTTTTTTTGGTTTTTTTTATAATCAATTGAGACTAAAAATTATTATCAAAAAAATTATCACTTAAACTTAGTTTCAATTAATAAAACAGTAGTTTTAATACTAAATAAAAAATAGTATTAATAAGTATTTAAAATTAAAAAAAGACAGTTATTAATTAAAAAATAAATAATTATTAAAACATTTACGTACATTATAAATTTTATATTGTATTAGATTTGATTTTATCTATCTTATATTGGACTTTAACATTTTTTTTAATTAATTTTCTAGATTTAATTTGTATTTAGTTTTTTTGTATAATAATTTATTAATTAATTTATTTATTAATTTTTTTTTCATTTTTGGCATATAAATTTTGGCCCATTATGTTAATTTTTGTATTTTCAAAATTAAAAATTTTATTTAAATATAGGTAATATTAAAAAATAAAAGAATATATTAATTATATATTTATATTAGTGAAATGAAATTTAACAGTATATTAATTAAAAAATTATTAAAAAATTGTGCAAAATATAAAAAAATAATTTTATTTTATTAAATTACATATTATTTGTATTTCTTATTTTTTTTTGTAGTAAATTTAAGTTCTAGTTAATTTTTTGAACGCCTCTAAACAGATATTTGCTATTTATTTAATATATGAAAAAGACTTTGACTTTTTTATTTTGTAAAAGTTAATAATAATTTTTAAGGGTTATTTTAAATACTTTTTTTTTATTTTTATTTGATTTTTATTAAAAAATTTGGCAAAAAATTGGGTAATTGGTATTTATTTTTTTTTTTTTTTGTTTGGTATATACTAAAAAGATAATATCGCAATTTATATTAATTATATTAGATATAGTATTGGAAAATTGTTATTTTTGTTTCTAATTTTTTTTTTAAATTTAAATTTTGGCGCATTATTTGAAACATTTTAAGTTTATTTTATTGAATTTCTATTTTAAAAAGAACTAATTATTGTTTGGAATATGCATATAGATACAAGTAAATATAGTTTTAATTTTAATCTATTTATTTCTGAAAAGCGTTTAATATAAGTTTTTGAATGTGTAATACCATATTCACACTATGAACTAGAACCAGGTTCTTCGAAGAAACGTGATTCATGCGTGATTTGTAACCAGGTTTTTCATATTTAAAATTGCTGTCAAAATAAACCAGAATTTTGAAAATCCTAGTTAAGTTTAAGGGTTATAAGTTTAAGGGTTTTTGATTAAAATTTTTTGATATATTCGATTACTGTTTGATATTTTTACATCCCTAAGTGATTTTGTTGTAAAATGTCCTTGGAGTTATTTTTGAAAATAAACATTTTTTTTTTTGAATTTCAAAAGAAAAATTTTATTTATTATTTAATAAAATGTCATAGAAAATTATAATTAAAAAAATAATTTTTTCTTGTTCATTTTTAATTTAATTTATTTACAGTCAAAAATATTGCTGTTATGGAAACGTCAAACAATACTAGGTTCATACATACCGATAGTCTGAACGGTTGATTTTAAAACAAGGATCTTTAGTAGGTTTTTTGCGTAGTGTGAACATGATATTAGAAATTAACTAATATAATATATACCCTATTCATACTACGAAAATTTGACGTTTTAATAAAAAAGTTTTACTTGACGTTTTTATTTGTTTATTAAAAAATTATTTTAAAAAAAAATATTTATAATGTAATGAAAATGATAAAAAATCATTGAAAACAATGACAAGTCCTTCAAAGGATATAAAGATCCAAAAAAACTTTAATAAATCGAAAAAAAATGGATTTTATCAAAAAATTTAAGAATACAATCTTGAAAAATAGCATATTATACTGAATAACTAGTTATTATTATATCATACTTGACAGCTTTTTTTCTTACAGTATTTCTAGTTATAGGACTTTATAACACCTATATAACAAGTTAACGCTGATAACATATTATAAACGGCATAGTACAATTAACGACATAGTACAATTTTAATTTATATTATGTACTTCGAATATCAAATCACACAGTCGGGTAAAAGTATCACGCACAATAGTGTTAACGTAATTCGAAAAATTATTCTAAACTGTATTCTTTTCTTCTACAAAACCTGGTCACCTAAACGAACGTCTTATTTGACACTAGTGACGTCATTGCGTCATCACATAGTCATCACAGTAGTCTTAATTCACATTTACAGTTGTAATTATTTGATTAATTAAATTAAAAATGATTTAAATCGTTGCATTTAAGTTGCATTAATATGAATCTGATGATTTAAAATGACTTAAATCAAAACATTTAATTAATTGATTAAATTTTAACTTATATGTTAAGCGCATGGCGTAATCTTTTTAATAAGTATAATTAAATAAACTATTAAAAAGTTGAAATATTCATTAATATTTTGTTTTCAAAATTTTTAATTTTATTATTTTGGCACTCACATTTTTTAGTTGAATTTTAATTTTTGTTTTTTTTGGCATTCTTTAAAGGAAAATATTTTTAATATTAATTTTCCTTTTAATTTTTAGAAGAAGAGGAAGAAATTTTTTAAAAAATTTAATTATTATCATTTCTTCTTCAATTTTGGCATCCTTTTATAGTAATTATTATTAATATCCAGTAAGAAAGCAAAAAAAAACTCAAAATAAACTATTTAATTAATTAAAATTTTATAATTCACAAACAGTTGCATTTTATCTAATAAAGGAAGTTTGTATAAATTTAAATTGCATTTTGAATAGTGCTCTTAAAAAAATGCTTTGTTTTCTGTTAAACATTGATTATAAAACTAAATATTAAAATTATGAAGTTATTAAAAGAATTTGTATTGTGTAAATAACATTACGGTTAAATATATTAGAGTGTTGCCAAATTTTTACAGTTTCGAGAGAAAAATATTGTGTAAAATTATCAGGCCAATTTAGAATGCGACGCAAAGCAGAGCTATACAATGTATATACCGACAACGATGTTGTGACATACATCAAGCTGTAACGCCTTAGATGTCTCGGTCACATACAACGTGTGCCAGTTTTCCGGATTCCAAAGTAAGTATTGAATGGGAAAATAGATAGAAAAAGACCAATAGGGAATCCGAGAAACAAAATTGGATAACTGCTGCCCAAGATTGAGTGAGGTGGAAGGGAATGATTAAGAAGGCTTAGGTTCGACAACGGACTGTAGCGCCATAGTAGAAGAAGAAGAAGTTGTCATATTTTTTTCAGTATTGATGTTAAATTTTTAAAGCCAATGTAATTTTTCCAATTAATCTCAGATAAAAGGTATATTCAGTATTCATAAGTGCAGTTATCCCTTAAATGAAAAGCAAACTTTATTTTTTTATCAAGAATATTGTATAATAATTACAAAATAACGTAATAAAATATTCTACAGTCTTTCATTAAAACAGTTTATGGGACAAAAAATATTTATTGCTATTAAGTTACAGAGCCCCTATTGCATCAACCACTTATGAATAATTAAATAATGACTTTTTTGAAAAGTGACTGCTTTGACTAATCAAACTTCATTAGTTTGTTGTAAAATACGGTTTTGGTAGCAACAAAAAAAATGATTATTTAATTAGTGATGGGTTGCTGGTCCCATAGAGCCCAGGATTTTTAATCCTATTCGGATTACATCCATAGTAATTAACGTATGATGTCATGGATGCAGTCAAAAACTTGAAACAGTTTCAGAAAAATATTACATTAAATATTATTTAACCCCCAATTAGTCAAAATCAATTTAATTGCGGAAGTTATTGCTAATGGCCGATAGTCTTATTTCATTGATAAGCATTACACAAATGTTAATTTAATATTTTAAAACATTAAAATTTATGATACAATAAATATTTCTAATAAAAATAAAAACGCATCAAATAAATTACAGTGAAACCTTTTTAATTGAAACTGAATAAATAGTTGATAGAATGAATAGAAATTTTGTCCTGCAATATTTGCGTTTAAACAGTTATACTCAAATATACTTTGCAGTCTCAAAACGTTCTTATCTCAATTATGTAGTGAACAAAAGTATATATGTCTTTGAAAAACTTTAAAATCATTTTCTTTTATTTTTTAATTTATTTTTAAAATTTATATTAGTATTAATTATTTTAATTATGTATCGTACTTCTAGTTCTTTTTCAAAAGAATTTTTAAAAAATTGAACTGTTCTGTGTTATATGAGCTACAAATCCTTCGTTAAATTATTCATTATTTTATTTCAATTATTAATTACGTACAAATATTTGCACGCAATTTTTGGGACCCTTTGCCAAATAGACATGTGGACCAGCTGATAGATATTTAATTATAAGTTATTTCTATATAATTTTATATTGTTATATCCTATTTATTGAGTTTACCCAACCAGGGATCGAACGTGGGACCTTTCGCATGGAAGGCTGGTTTCACAACCACTGCTGCATGGGCTGGATGAATTTTTCATTAAAATTTAACCTGTACATATAAAAATTAAATTCAAAAATTTCATAAAAGGATATTCTATCCTAATAGGTTTGTGTCTTCTCTAAAAAAGTGTTCCAAATTAAAAGATTTCACTGTAAAATGTAATTCAACTTTGATAATCGTTATATATTCTATTCTATTATGAATTTTAATAATATATTTTATTACTTTTTAATATTCTTTAGATTTTTTATTGACGCTTTTCAGTGATTCTATTGATTCTATAATAATTTTTATTAATAAGGTTATGGTTTTTATTTAGTAACAAAAGATAAAATATTAATATTAATATATTTATATTTATTAATTGATTATTTTCTATTTTTATTAATTTTGCTAAAATTTTATTACTTGTTTTGTCTGTTTTTTTTTTTTGTTTTTATTTTTTTTTTTTTTACTGAATCAAATAAATTTTATGAAAATAATGCTGGTGGAATCATTTTCTATTGTTTGTCTTTTTCTATTTTTTCTTTTTTTTTTGGAATATTTTTGTATATGTATGTATATATATAGTATGTATATAAAATGTTCATAATTAGTTTTTATTCAAAAAAATTTTATTTATTTTTTATTATTTAGTCTATTTTTAATTTTATTTAATGTTGTATGCTGCCATTTTTCTTCTATTTTTTTTTTTTAATAATAAAATCAAAATTACTTATGATTTTAATTATATTTAATTTCTATATTTTTTAATTATATTCATATTTTGTCTATTGTTTCCAAATGCAATTTTTTTTTATCAGATATTATCAATTTGTATTAATTATATTGAGAAATAAATTTTTTATTGTAACTAATTTAATTTTATTTTTTATTTTATAATATAAATTTTATTTATGGACTTAAATTTTATTTCGTTTCGTTTCATGTTTTTTTTTTTCATTTCATTTTCATTTTGTTTCTATTGAATATGGAATTAATTTTAGTATTTAGTTATTTGTGTTTATGTCAATTAATTTTATAATTTATTCAATGGAATATCGTAATATATTTTAAAATAATTTTAATTTTCAATTCTATTTTTAAAAAGAGATTTGATTCTATTTTTATATTTTAATTTATTTATATTAATTTTATTGTAATTATTTTATTCATATTTATTATTATGGAATATTATGACTAAATTAATTTGATTTTAATGTTGTGTGTGTGTGTATGGTGTATTTTTTTTACTGTTTATTTTAAATTTTGAGGTTATAAAATTTTTTTCTTTCATTTCATTTTTAATAAAATGTCTACTGAAGTTTTTTTGAATATTTTTTTTTTTTTGTAATTATTATTATAATAATGATACACATATTTTGAATATGATTAATATTTTGATTTTATATTAAAATGTATAATAAAATTAATAAAAGTAGTTAAGAAATAAATTTTTTAATTTAAATAAAAATTTGAAATTAGAACATTTTATATAAGTATGATGTGAAATAGAGCGTGTCAAAATCTCGCGTGTCAAAATGTCGTGTACCAAAATGTCGTGCTTTTATAATTCTCGCTTTTCATAATCTCGCGTGTCAAAATCTTGGGTTGCAAAATTTAGCGCTTTTTATAATTTTGCAGTTGAAATACTATATATATATGTAGGAAATATAACTAGAAGCAATTTCACAGTTTGTTTCAGGATTTAGCGGGGACGGGGGGAACTTAAAGATCACATACCCCCATATAATAAGAGTTTTGTAGTTGAAATTTGTAAGCAGGATAATTAGAAAGGATTTATGAGTTGGTTTCAAAAACAGGGTTTTAATAATTTGTATAGCGGAGGCTTAAGCATAGGCAGCGATTTTAAAGTTGGTTTCAAAATAAGCATTTCAATATAATTTATTTAGTGAGGATTTTAAGGCGGCAGCCCCCACTATTTTGAAATGTTTTTTAATGTCGTAATATTAAAATATGTATTAAAAAAACATAATTAAGAGGAATTTTGTACTAGACACAAAATCAGGATTTTACGCCTTTAACAGAATATGTGTATATACATGTATATGCACGATTTTAACTAGAAGGAATTTTAGGGTTGAGTTCATAGGCATTGTTATACGCTTTTTACAGAATATTTATATGTATGGATGCATGAGATTCTAAATTAAAAGGCAATTTAGAGTTGTATTCAAAATCAGAGTTTGAAACGCGAGATTTTGATACACGAGATTTTGAAACGCGAATATTTGTACGAAACCCGATTTAAAAAGAAATGTATAAGACAAAACTAATAATAAACAAATTTTATTCAAATTATAAACTGAATAAGTTACAACTAAATTATGGAGTATAAATTTAGTAGTGAATATGTATGTTCAGACCATCGGGGCAACCCATCAAGATTAAATTATTTTGTTTCTTAATATTTAATTACATGTTAAATAAAATTTAATAATATTTTGTGACTTAAAATAAAATAACTTAAAAGAATTAAAATAACTAATATGGTTTTTAAATCAATTTCAATTTAACTAAAGTTTTGTGATATGTGTACTTAAAAGACTCCTAATCGAACAATTCATGTAAGAACGTAAGAACGATTCATGTAGATGACTAACCTAATGCCTAGTATTTCATTTTTAAACCAGGAAGTGGTTTAAATGTAATTGATATCTAGTATCAAGTAATATTAATGAGATAATACGGATGTGAACATACATTATTTCGTTAAGTTTATTAGAGCTATTTTAGCTACGATCTGAAAGTGCCTATGGTTTATACTTTTTAATAAATTTAATTTATAAGAAAAATGAAATTATGAATAATTTCGAGTTTTGTTTAGATTAAAATAAAAATTGTTTTTAATGTACGACTTTGTATCATTATTAATCATATTAAAAATTATTATTTTAGAATTTTATAATTAAGTTTAATTTTGAATTGTAATAAATTGTCTCATTTCTTGAAATCCACCATTTTTATTTATTTTTTTATCAAACGTGTATAATTTTGGTGGGAATTACAAATTTTATTTTTTTTTTTAAATTAATTTAATAATTAAAATTAGAAAAAAATATTTATATTACAAAAATTGAATTTTAAAAAAAAATTTAAAAGTATATATTATAAAAAAATTAGAATTAGTTTTACAATAAAATTTAATTTAAATTTAAATTCAATCATTAATATTTAATTTTAAATTTAAATTTAAGTTTTTTTGGTTTAAATTCTTTAAATATTTTTTACTTAATTCATTAAATTACAATTAATTTAATTTTATTTTAAAAATTTATTTGATTAAATTTAATTTTTATTTTTATTTTTTTTTTTGGATTTTAATTTTTTTTTAAATTTATTAAATTTGTCACATCACACATTGGGTTTTGTTCTTTACTCTTTAATTTTAATTTAATTAAATTAATATAAATTTTTAAATTAATAAGTATATATATATATATATATATAGTTATGTATACATATATAATAATTAATTAATTAATTTATAATTAACATATATATATAAATATTTATATAATTTAATAAACTTTTTGGCATTAACTTGAACCATTAACAGCAACAAGTGTTGATGTTGTTGTTGTTGTTCCATTTGGTGTACCATTACCAATAATACCATTTTGATATTGTTGTTTTTGTTGTTCATCTTCAGTCAATGTTGTTATTGTTGTATGTTCACCATTTAATAAATTTTTAATATTGGTATCAATACCACAATTACCAATACTAATTGAATTTTTTATTGTATCATCATTATTACAATTTCCTATTAAATCACAACCATTTGTTGTGGTTATTGTTGTATTTATTGTTGTTGTATCTAATGGCGGTGGTGGTGGTAATGAATCTAACTGTGAATTTTCCATTAATATAATATCATTCATTTTATTTATTTCTTCTGTTGATGGTGGATCTGGTAAACTTAATATACTATCAAATCCATTTTCATGTTGACCACCAACAGATAATGTTCTATCTGGATCTTCATTAATACAACCATTCATTTTTTTATCATCATTTACAATTATAGTTTCATCATCATTATTATTATCAACATCATTATCATCATCAATATTATTCTCAAAATCATTATCATTATCATTATTATGATTATTATTGTGAATTATTCCATTTTGTTTCTCATAATGTCCATTGGTTAAATGATTACTGTTGCTATTGTTTTTGTCATCATGATTTTCTGATTGATATTGATGATTGTCGTCATCATTAAAACCATTTTCATGATGAATTATTTTAATATTTTTTTCATTTTTTTCATTTGTTTTTTCATCATTATTATCATTTTTATTTTCTAATTCTATTTCTTTGACTATTGGAATAGCAGCTTCTGGTTCTGTTGTTGATACCGTTGTTGAACTATTTAATATATTGTCATTTTTAGTTTCTTCAGCTTCAGTTTTTCCATTTTCATTTTCATTTTCCTTTTCAATTTCTTTGGTTTCTTTTTGTCCATCCGATTGTTGGTTATTTGAAGAAATTGGTATTTCTTTGTTGTTTTGAGGTGGTGACGGTGGTGGTGGTGGTAACGAATCATTATTATCAATTGTTTCAGAATTCTTATTAGATGATGTATTTGTAGATTCATTTTCAATTTTAATATTTTTTCCATCAACATCATCCACATCTGTGCAATGATTTTCAACTATTGTTTTTAAATCGTCCTTTTCATTCGTCTCATCAAGATTTAAATCGTTTCCGTTATCTTTTGAAATTGGTTTTATATCATTTTGATTTTGTGAAGAATTTTTTGCATCAGCTTTTTTACCAATAATTACATCTGTAGTATCTCCAGCACTAGATTCACATTTATCCATATTACTGGTACTATTATTTTTATTATTTTTTGGATCATTACAATTATCTTTATTTTTATGTTCTTTATTTCTACCCGAATCATTTGAATATTCTCTGGAATATGGTGATGTTTCTGTGTCACAATTATCACCAAAATCATTTTCAGATTTATCTTTAATTGAATCTAAACTATCTGATGATAATTTTGGTTTTAATGATGTTGACGATATTTTAATATCAGTTGTATACAATTCTTGTTTACCATAATTATATCCTTTATTGGAATCATTTGATGATGAACTTAAATCTGATTGTGATAGACCAGTTTTTGAATTACCAATATTAATACCTCTTTCTTCAAGTTCTAAATTTGCTTCATCTAATTCGGATATTGTAGCAGATTTTGCAATTGCAATAGGATTTTCATTATCAAAATTATCCGAAGGTGGTTGATGTATTTGAACTTCTTCATGATTTGATGCTGCATTTTTTGAAATAATTTTACAATCATTCATTTTTGAATTGTCAACATCAATTGAACAGGCTTTTTGACCAATATGATTTTCTTTGTATGGACTATTGGGAGCACCAGTTGTATCAGCACCACGTGCAACTTCAACAACAAAAACACCATCTTTATCCGAGGAATTATAATGCATTTTAGTTTCTCGGGCGTCTCGTGATATATCCTGAAAATAAATAATTATAATTAATAAAAGTTGTATTATATATTGTTAAAAAATATTAAGTTATAATTTTTCGATTTTCAAAAAATCCCAGAAACTTTATGGTCCATTAAATTCAAGATTAAATTGTACATACAAATAAAAACTATTTTTTGAAATATAAGTTATAATTTGGTTCTTCAAAATTTAATTAAATTGGTTTTTTTTTGCGCCATAACTTTTTGTCTCAAAGGTCCTGCCATAAGCAATTAAAAGAAGTCTGAAATATTGCCTGTTACCTTTTTAATTGTTCTCTTAACTGACCTTTTTTTTTTTTTATATATGAGAGAAGCAAAAACAACTTTTCTAGGGATACAAGCGATAAAAACAAAAGAAATAAATAAATTTATTTTTTTTTAATTAGAGGTGCATTTAAAAAATCCGAATAATAAAAATCTTCAACTGAAAAAGGAAAAATCTTTTGTTTCAACACTTAAAAGAAAACTGAAATTTTCTTGAAATGTTTAAAAGTAAAAACAGAAAAATCAGACAAAGTAAAGATGAAATTCCCCCAATGGCTATTTTTACACTTTTGGGAACAAGACAAAAGATTCACAGTAGTGGAAAAATCAAAAAGAAAATCTTTTTTCTCACCTACTTTTTTTTTTTTTTTTTTTTTTTAAATACGGAAAATTTCCAAATTATGGTTTCCAAAAAGTCTTTTTTTAAGAATTAAAAAGGAAATGAAAAACCTTTATTTTTTAATTCAACTATCACTATATATTACTTTAATATAGAATTTATTTCCTATATAAAATGTGATTGTGTTGAAAATATGAATAGGAAGGAGGATGAATACAATATGTTTCTTTGGCAAGATTTTTTAGAATAAGCTTTTCTTCAATTTTCATTGCTGTTTTATTAAAGTAGATAGTTTCAGATAACGTTATTAGGTAGACAATTACGAATTTCTAAGCCAGTTTAGTGATCGTTCTTGAACTAGTAATCAGTCGATAAAACTTAAATTTTGCAATTTAAATAAATCCTTACGACAGCTTTGAATTACCATACTTGAAATTTTTGGGTGGCACAGTGGTTAGAGTGATAACCTTTCATACGTGAAGCCCGGGTTCGAATTTCAGTCGAATTATAAAAAGTTTCTATCTGGTTTTCGACTTGACTCAAAATTTTATGGAATTCATTAAAATCAATTATAACAAGGAAGAGTGTAGTATAGTAGATTGTGTCTACTCTGTGATGCCCGTATGACTGAAATATTAACATTATATCATCCGGGTAATTACTTTTGGCAAAATTTTACATATACAGCTTTATTAGCTGTAGTTTAATGCTAATATATTTCAATAGTGATGACGGCTATTGCTTAAAAATGAATTTATGAAATTTCAAAATTCTAGCTCCTTTATTTTTTGAGTTATCGTGGGGACGGACGGATATACATAGCTAAATCGATCCGACCCATAAATCGTGATCCGACCCATACCCTTGAGTCTATATCTACCCACTCTCCTTTTCTGCGTCACAAACATAATGGCAAATTTAGTATACCTTTCGAACTTATAGTCATACGGGTATAATAACACGAATATAATATGAGTCCCTGTTCTAAGTTAAACAGTTACCATTTAAAAAAAAATAAAAACTTCCAAATATAAAAATAAATTAGTCCATAATACGAGTATATTTCCAAAAATTTAACTTGAGGTTTAATTAATTATAAGAATTTGATTTATATGCACTAAACCACAAAAATCGATTTTGACGATGAACTAATATTAAGCATATGTAATTTTGGACTTCGGAATTTGTTACTTAAGCCTAGAAAATTTACTAAGTCAACTTAAGGTTTAATGAAATATACGGTCAACTTGAACAAACGGATCCGGTTTGCTTCTTAAAAGACATTTGCTTTAAATACTACTCAACTTTATTCGTTCTCATACAGTACAGATAAAAATGATTGTTCTATTATTCAATTTGTTTTGAAGTAATAATATTTCGAGTTTTATAGTATAAAATTTAATATTTTTATTATGTATCTTTAACGACCCTGTTACGGTGGGGTACATATTCAATGTTTGAATTTAATAAAATAAATATCTAGAAAATACGTAGCAAATTCCATTTTATAAAGGGAAGGATTGAGGAAAACTCTTACTTTTACCAAAATACCATGTTTTGACGGAAATTCACGGAGTTCTAGAATGCAATTCACTAAAATTCTATCAATGACATAAATAAAATAAAACTGGCTATTCCGGGCAGTTTTATTTCATTTTAGGGTGTTAGCAGGTTGGAGACCTATCCGTTGTAGGAAACCAAATTTTAAATTTATCATGTTCATTTTTCACATTTTTTACAAAAGATTTTATTAAAATGTACTTGTATAGTTTCACTCTGTCTGTACGTCCGTTCCTCCGTATTTTTTCAAAAATTTTTACATCGTTTGAAATAGAATAAAGAAGTTTTAATTACGGGGAGATATTGCAAAAAAATAATTTTACCGAGGATAATTTCACGAACTTATTTCTGCGGCTTTACCCGTTAGGCAGTTGAGCCCCCCAAAGACCGAAAAAGTCCGAAAAGACAAAAATTATTTTAGGATTAGTTTTAATCTGAAACTGGTTAAAAACAACCGCTTTTATAAGCTTTATAAATTTTTGAAATGCAAAATTTATAGGGATGCCATATCGTAATAAAATTTCCCGTTATGCAAAACTAAATTTTTGCAAAATTTTAAGCGTATCAAAACTTAAAACTCCAATCTGATATTTAAACATATAGTAAAGGTTTTCCTTAGATTTAAAGGGGGTCCTTAAAATTGAAGAAAGTATCTCTTAGTTTTAACCATAGATAATGAAATTCTAAAAAAAATTCCAAATTTTAGAGGAAGTCACAATGTAATTTCTAAAACCTCAAAATTTTGGAAAGGGGGAGATGGAGTTAACTCCTAGAAAATCATAATAAGTTTGCTTAGTAAAAATTTGAGAACGTTCCCCATTGAAGGGCTATTAAGACTTAAAACTTTCCATTTTTATAAATCAGTAACTTAGTCATCAGTACATTTATTTCCAAATTTAAACTCAGTATAAAACAATACATAATTTTGAAAATGTCCTTTTTTAAAAACCCTTGGGTTGTTTCATCACTTGTTTAAAATATTTTCATAATTTGGATAACAATATATTAACCTATAGCTTTTTTGTGTAAACTAATACTTTAAAACTTAACAAATTTACAGGTGCAATTTTCAATACAGAATTTAATACTCGCACCTGTGTTTTTTGTTTTTACACAATTTTTATTTATTTTAATTCTTTTATATTTATTTGTTTTTTTTTTTTTTTTTGGATTAATTTTTCCAATTGTTTCAAATCAAAAAAAGAAAAGTTTATTCATTGGAAAATTCGGAAAAGGTTCTTTTCTTTTCCAATTTTCATTTTTTATTTTTTACATTGTTAGGTGAAATTCAAATTATGTCAATCAATAATCGAAGAATATATAGATGGGTAAGGTAACATCTAAATAAAAGAAAATATCGGATACAATTCAATAAAATAAAATTGAATAAAGTCTGTGTTAGAAAAAGAGAAAGAAAACAGGACTTTTTTTTTCTCTTTTTCATTAAAAAAAGAAAAAAATAAAAATTTCTTTTGATTTTTCATGTAATTTAATTTTATTCAAGTGAAACTTGATTTCATCCGAACCGAAAACAAGAACAGTAGTGTAGAAAATTATTTGATAGAATGTAAGCAATTGTATAGAATTATCTGGATACAAAACAGAAGCAAAAAAAAAAAATCTGTACCAATTTTCACATTTTCTTTTAAATCAAAAAATATAAATATATATTTTTTTGTTGTTTTATAAATTTACAGTTTTGTATTTCAAAGAAGATAAGATTATTATATTTTAGTAATGCAGTCAGTTGGACCAAAATGATTATCAAATAAGAGCTTTGAAAGTTAAGAAAGAAGGAGTAGAAATAAATGAAACTTCAGCTCTGCAATATTTAATCGCAACTTTTTATAAGTACCTTAGTTTTAGATCTGAAGATTTCCATTCAGATGTATTCAGCGTGTGCTAATCTAATAAATTTACATGTAGTGTTTATGTGAAAGTTTGTTAAACTTATTTAAAAACTAAATTTTGATTTGAACACATATTTCAAGTTCAAATAAATCTTAAACATAAAAAACACAAACAGGGTATAAATACTTTAAATACTTCAACACACTAAAGAAACAAAATTCTTCAAAAAATAACGGTATTTCCTCTAGTACTATAAAAGAATGATGGCAATACTTTTGTAAAATAAAAATAATACATACAATACATAAAAGCATAAACTACTGAAATTTAGGTAACGGTAAAGATTAAAATTTAATTTAAACATTTTATTTACAAATTTTCAGATGGCGCGTCAGATTACTTTTGTGTTATTATATTAACGAAACATATTTTAAATTTTTCATTTATTTTTATTATATATATATTTTTTTTCTCTTTGATTGATGATTTTTTTTTTTTGTATAATTTCATTTTCTTTTCACTTTTAAAATATTAAATTTTTTATGTAATATAGAGTTTTACTTTAAACTTTAAGTCAAACGACATTTAAATTTGAATTCAAGGAATTTTTCCAGAAATAGAACTAAAGTCAAATGTTTTAAAAAATTTTTAATATAGTTAATTTAAGTTTTTTCTCGAAACGAATTCAAAAAATCTATAAAGTAAATGAATATACAATCTCCTTTTTTTTTTAATAATTAATTGTGTTCATTTCTAATAGCTGGTAAGATTGTTCAAATTCCAATTAGTATACTGAGTATACTGAGAAAAAATTTAAGCTTTCTACATATTAAAATAGGTATAGATTTAGAGGTATATCGTGTTTGTATATTCTTATGATCAGTGCCACTTCCTGAGTTAAATTAGCTATGTCCGTCCATCCGTTCACACGATAACTCAAAAAATAGTTATGATATCTTGATGAAATTTATACTGTACTTTTTACTTATGATAAAAAGGCAGGATTTGCAAATGGTTGATTTCTGGGAGGCCAGAAATTCGGAATCTGGAAGCTGGATTTTGAACGAGCCAAGGGAAATGATAATGTCAACAAAAACTTTTATGTTTTCATTTTATATTAAAAACTTGTCTTGTGCAATAATATAGGCTCACGATCCCCACTCTCCACCACAGAACTTCTAGCCATCTAGCGATGGCATGCGAACTCTTTCTTATTTCATAAAATTCATGCTTGTTCTAAAATATTCGGCAAATAGGAATCCGCCAATTTAAATTTATTTTTCTTTTGGTTCCTATATCTCCGCACTAGCTCTGTTTTCGAAAACCGGTCGAGCCCTTAAATCCCAAACGTTTTTAATCGATTTAGGGTTTGTTCTCTTAGCTTGTCCCTCAAGAAAAGTTTCGTCTTTTGCTTCTAAGTTAAGTTTTCTTGATAATAATCGAAGAGCTACTGCGTTGATCTGATGGAAAAACACTGAATTTCAACGTAGCATAGCGGAATTTATGAAAGTATTAAATTTTGGTAAACATTATTTAACCGAGTTCAATCTTATAAAGAAATTCCCACTTGGAGTTGTACACCAAGCGAAAAATCCCTACGTTAAATCAAAGAACTTCTACCGCAATTGCGATGGCATGCGAACTCTTTCTTTTTTCTACGATTATGCAAATATGAGTTTAAATCATCTTGTCAATTTAAATTAAATTCATTCTAATCGCACTCGAATACCACGGCCACTCTAATATCATTTAACATTGGACCGCGAAATATTCTTTTGTAAACCATTAAAAAGGAAATTCTTGAACTAGGTTTCTAAAATTTTCTACATATTTACTCTGCAGAGTTCTTTAAACTTAATTTAAAAGATGATAAAATTAAAAATTTTGTTAATTAAATTGACTAGATGATTTAAAAAATTTTATTAAAAATATTATTAATTCTTTCCTCTCTATTTAAATTTCCATACCAAATTTTACTATTTTGATTATAAAATAACGGTAAATGTTGTTAAGCGAAAGTTAATAAAATAACAAAACAGGTAAAGTTTTTCAAATGAGATTATTCTAATTTCCAACACTGTAGGCAAAAATAACTAAGAGATTAACTTTGAGTTCAACAAAGTAATAATTAAAATTAAAAAAAAAACTAAGTAATAAACATGTATAATAAATATAATTGCAATTTTTGTATTGCTATTCATATGCGGAAGTTTGTCAAGTATAAAAAGTTTTTTAAAAAAAAATGGTATTGAAGCTTTTGTTTATTCAACTTACATTTCTTTCTTCTGTTTCAACAATAAGATGATTATTTTTTAAAGTCATTGTTGTTACAGATCCATTTGCCCCACAACTATTATTATTTGTATTAATTGTACCACCACCGGTACCACCACCGCTACCACCAGTACAATGATTTGCCATTATTTTTCCACCATTTAAATTACCAGCTATTAATTTTAATAACTATAATTACTATTTTTTTATACTTTTGAAACAATACAAAAAAAAAAAAAAAAAAAAAATGGAATTATGGAAGTTTAATATTATTACCGTTACCGTTAGCAACCCCATCTAAATCGGTTGCATTTGTGTCAAGTGTATCGTTACTACGATTTAATGTATACCCAGATTCTGTTGTTCGCAACTGAAAAAATAAAAAAAATTTGAGAAACAAAAAAAAAGAAGAGAAAATCAAAAATAAACAAATAAAAATTAAAATAAAAAAATTTTTTAATGGATATGTTGATTTTTCTAAAAAAAAAAATTATATTTATTTTTTTTTATTTAACAAGGGATTTTAATAATAATAATAATATGGTGGAAAAGCATATTAATAAGCGATAATTAAATAATAATAAAAAAGCGACAATCAATTTATTTTACAATTAAAATAAGAAAAGAAATGAAAATAAAATTGGTGATGCATTAACAAAAAATAAAATTGAATTAAAATTATAAAAATTTTGACAAAAAACGACACAATGAAAAAGGGAACACATGAAAAAAAAACAGTACAAAAAGAAAATTAAAGAACACAAACAAACGAAACAAACGAGAATGAAATTAATCAAAAAGAATTAAATAGCGAATAATTGACATATATTAAATGATGCACGAAATTTGAATTTAAAATAACGGTAAATTAAATTTATTTTTTCTCTCTTTTTGATTTAATTTAATTGAAGTTAAGTTTTGAAGAATTTTAATTATTATTATATTTTTTACAACACACATATTTACATAGTATACACATAGAAACGATCATATACAGAGTAGTTACTATTTACATATTATAAATATAAGAGAATGCTATAGTTTAAATAAATTTCATTTTAACTTTATATTAAAGAAAAAAATGGAAATTATTTCTATTAAGATTTTAAATTTTTTACCTTCTATTAATATTTTCTTTCAACTTTTAAAATTTAATTATTTTGTGACTTGTTATTTCTAAACTCTTTTAACAGACTGGAAATTTGTTAACCTATATTGGCACGACGGTTGTTCAAAATCAATTTTGGATTTTGGAATTACTGCTAATTTTACAATACTTTGGTCAAAAATAAAGTTTCAAAAAAATTTTTGTTGAGTTCCGTTAACCTCTAGCACAACATATTTTTAAATATTAAAAACGGTTTAACCGATTGACTTCAAATATTATATTATATCCATTGCTCTTTGAATATGGAGCTGATGATTAATAGGGAATTTGTTTACATATTTCGTTACGACGATTCGTCAAAAAGAATTTTAGAACCGAATTTCGACCAATTTATCAATTACTGCTTTGACCAAAAACAAGTTTCAAAAAATTTTTAATACGTATCGGTACGACGATTGCACAAAAAAGTTTGAGTAGCGAATTAATTCTAATTCTGTAAAGTATTGCTTTGACCCGAAAGAAGGACCTAAACAAATTTTCATTAAACGTTTTTGTTTTTCATTAATTAATTTTTTTTAGATAAACTTTAAAAAAACGTTTTACAATTATAACGTCTTGAATTAACATTTACACCATGTGTACGTACGTTGCTGCGTACCGAGTATATGCTAGTAATTATATAAAGAAAAAGATTTACATGGCTTATTGACAAATTTATTGCAAATATTAAATATTTGATATAAATAAGTTAGCCTTAAATAATAAAGCCTTAGTAGGCGTTGTCTCATAAAAAAACACTTTAGTACTAGGTCCTATTGTAAAATGTTGTCTATTGATAATATTAATAATTTACATAAAGGCGCATTTACATATGACGAACTTTTTTTGGAAATTCTCCAACTATTTTTACTATAATTTATTATTTGATTTTAATATTATTTATCTATTATTATAATATAATACTTAATACTCTTTACATTTCGCATCCACAAATAAAAAAAACTGTTTTGATTAAGGGTGACATTCTCTATCAAATAAATTGAAACATAATTGACAGTCACAAAAATTATTTCAAATTTAATTGAATTTTATTAGCATATAAATTTGACAGCTTAAATGACGAATTAAATTGTCAAAAAGTTCAATAGTACAACAGTTTTTTTTTTACATAGTTAAATTATCCGACACTTATAACGCAAAAACCCACATTCTTTAAAAATTAATTTTATTTTGTATATTCAATGAAATAATTTTAAAAAAACGTGGGTCATAGACCTTCAACTGATTTGTACACTGTTTAATATAATTTTACCTACTTACTAAACTAACCTAATTTCAATATCAAATTCCTTTATGACAGACAATACTAATAATTATTTAAATTACATTTGCAACTATGTTTTTTTTTTTTAATTTGACATTTATTTTGAATGTTGTTAAACATTTTAAATGTCAAAATGTTACTATAACATTTACTCGGTTTTATTCATGTTACATAAAACAATTATATATATAAAATAATAAAAAAAATAAATTAAATTTAAAACAATGTATACAATATATTATATATTTAAATGAATTTTTACAATATTTTTAAAATATATTTAAATCATAAAATGAAAAAAAAAAAAAGAATCGTAGAATTACAGGAAATATGTAAACATAATACATTGAATTAAAAATTTATGCTAATTTTATATCTGCTCTTCTGGTTTTATTGAAAAATAATATAAAAAATGGCGAATAAAATTTTATAAAATTTTTATTTTTTTTTTTTGCAACCATTATAATGAATATTTTTATAAAAAACAAAACATTTTTTATTTTTTGGTAGAAAAAAAAATGTAATTTTTTAAAAAATGAAAATAACATTTATTTTGACAGCAATCATACAAAACAAAAACATTTTTATGAATTGTAATATATAAAAATATATGAACAAGCGAATATTATAATTGAATTGAAACAAAATAAAAAAGATTAAAAATAAAAGTTACATTGTATAAATATGTATTTACAAAAACAACAATGATAGTTGTTTTAAAATATGAAACAGAAAAATATATAAAAATAATATAAATTAAAAATAAATTAAAAAAAATGTACACTCATATATATATACATATAAAAATGTTCATGTATTATATTTAAAAAAAAAATTACAAATGAAACAGAGAATTAAGAGTAAAACGCTGTTTGAAAGTTAATAACTATATATTTTATAGATTAAAAGCAATTTCATTTTAATTATTTAATTAAAAATAAAAAAAAACTATTTATAAGTTCCGGTTCTTTCTGTTTATTCACCTGTTTCTAAGATTTTTTGAAACATTTTGTAGTATATTCAGCTATATATTCTTTCTATATTTACTCAAAATTTTTGTGATATAAACACATGTTAAGTCAACTTCAAATTTAATTTGTTTTTACCGGCACCTCTACGTGCAAACTGTTCACTGTGATAGGCTAAACAGCCTGACTATATATGTGCATGTAGGAACAGGGGAGATATTTTCATATATTAGAGCTGATCAAATGAATTCCATATACAATTTAAACATGAGTCAGTTCTACGCCTTATAACATGTTCAAATATCTTAGATTTCCAATAAACACAGTTCTATTATGTTTATATTGTAATAATTTTGTATTTCAGTTACATGGTATTCTATATCAGTGAGTTATATTATTTAATTTAATTATTTTTTTACATTTTGTATTTGTTTATATAGGTAGTTATATTTATGTATTTGTAATTAAATATATATAATTATTAATTAAGCCATTAATTTGAACCCAAAGGCGAATGGTAGGTGAGTCAAGTTGAAAACCAAATAAAAGGTTTTCCACTTTCCCTGGGATTTGAACCCGGTGCCTCTGGCATGAAAAGTCGGCATTCTAACCACTGTGCCTATTCTAAATTCCCTAATAATCTTGCTACGCAAAATTAGCTACGCTACAAAAAAAAAGTTTTAGAAATTCTTAAGTCTCTCGTATAAAATAAAGTCTGCAATGGCAACACTGACGTTCGAATTCATTTTTCTAAGTAAAAATATAAGTAAAAATAATGATTATTGTTTTCAATTTTTTAGTAATTATTTTTGAGAAAAAAGTATTTTAAGATTTATTTTAAAAAAAAATGGTCGATTATGTTATATCATTTTTTTCATTGAGTTTGACTACGACTAGTTTTTTTGGTATTTTTTCCCTTTAAACATTTATGTTTTAATATAAAAATTCAAAATTCCCCACTATCACAAAATTTACAAAAACTAAAATCCCAAACACACAATAGCCAAAGCCAAAATGTCAAAAAAGACTTGCTATTTTCAGCATCGCGATATTCGTTTTTACAGAATATTTGTATAATTTTGTCTTTCGGGATGCTTTTTTTCGGGGATTTGTTCTTTGGTATTTGGTCTTGGAGATTTTGAAAACATATTTTTAATTTTAAATTTTATATTTAAAATTTTGACTAGAAATGCAAAGTGTGTAAAATGTGTAAGTGTATAACTGCAATATAATTTTATAAGCAAATATATACGCAAAAGCGAAAACAGAAGAAAGAAATGTATCAAAAAATTTTATTTTAAATTACAAAATGAACAAAAATCCTTTAAAATGTATATGCAGAGATATATAAAATTCTATTTAGTGAATAAAATTGTTACAATATTATTTTTAAAATTGGATTAAAATAATTTTTTAATTATAAAATCTATTTAAGAACTTTGCTCCAAAAAAAAAGGCTTTTAAATATTTTTTAATTATTTATTTAATTCGCATCAATTTATATAAAACATTTGTTATCTTTTGTGATTCAAATTCAAAAACAAGTTAAAGGTTTTTATAAATTGAAATTTTTATCTACTTGACTTTTCTGTATACTGTTAATACATAGCATATTAAATATTCCAGCATAGAAGAAAATATTAATTTTATAAAGTATATACGTAACAATTTAATTATAGGCCTCAGCTTTTCTTGCAATCACCTCAAAAACCCACCACTTCATTTTTACCCCGAGATTTGGATAATAAAACGTATGTAAAAGGTTTTAGCCAAATACACGCAAATGTCGAGTTTTTTCAGAAAAAATTTAAAACGTATTGGTTTTGACATACAAGTGACCATGCATTTCAGGGCGACAAGCGAATGCAGAGTTATATTGATCGCACAAAAAATCATTCGTTAGAAGCATTATAGCGCGTAATATGAGTTTCCACCACTTCATTTTAACCTTGAAGTTTTAAGAACAAACGTAAGTGACTATGTATAGAAGAGCGACAATCGAATTAAGAATTAAGTCGATATTGATCGCAGAAAAAATTAATCGTTCAAAGTACTATAGCGCCTATTTTAGTACACCATAAGTACACATCACTTCATTTCTACCTAGAAAATTTTTTAATAAATAACGCCCAAGACACGCAAATGTCAAGCGATTTTTCAAAAAAAATTTAGAAAAACCTATTGGTTTTGAAACAAGCGCATAGAACAACGACAAGCGAAAAATCATTAGTTCGAAGCATTATAGGGCGTATTTTAATGTTTTATAATTACATATTTGTCAAGACTATTACGATCGGGTTTAGAAATCATTTTAATAGAACTTGTGACACTTAAACCGTTCATTCGACCTGATTTTTTGAATGGAGGGATTAAGTGTCAAAAACTGCGAGTTATTGACATTTCATATATTTAAAGAACAAAATAGGTATATGTACACTTTAAAAAAGCCTGAATATTTAAAAGATCGAATTAAATTATAGTTTACACCATTCATCCGGATTGTGGAGATTTTTTTACTACTTCAATACTTTTCATACATACTTCCTGTACTAGAATATTCATATATAAAAATTTACTTTTACAGATACTGCGCCTATACATATTTATGGCAATTTAATTATATTCAGTTATAATGTTTAGTTAACAGTGTACCAACTATTATTTATACATCAACAAAATCAGTTTTTGTTAAAAATAGAAGCTTAATCCCTATATAAGGTCAGTAACACTATTACCCAATATGTGTCCATTTGTATATCTACATTTTGTATCTATACTTCAGGTGAATTCACAATTTGAAAATTTTTATTTTATAGCAAAGCAGTTTATTATGTAATGTAAACAAAAAAATAAAAATTTATTTTGGACATTTTCCAAAAATAACGGCATTCATTATTTAACATTATTCAATTCAAAAAGATTGGTTTTTTTTTCACTATTAGTTTAGGTCCATACGAACCAAAATAACATTGTAAATTGTTATATATATACAAAAACTTAATAATAATTGAAGAATATGCTTGCCCTAGACAAATTTTCATTTTAGCTTCATACTTTTAGCATATTTCTAAAATATTTAAATTAAAATGCCTATATAGTTTTACTCTTTTCGTTTGTCAGTTTTTCTGTTAGTCTGTCAGGGTGTTTACAAAACTTTTGAGCATTTCAAATAAAAAATAAAATGTCAACTATGGTTTGGTGTCAGAAAAAAAAATAAGTTCAGGGAACAAGTTTTATCTGTATCCCACAATGTTCTAAAGTTACTACCCCATAAGTCTTAAAAACCACATATTAAAAATTTGATAACAAGAGTTCCGTTAGTATATTTTCAATTTGGAATGACAGCTGTTTTTATAAGTTTATAAATATATATAAAATAAATATATGGTCTTACCATATGGTCATTTATTTTACCGCTATGTAAATTTAATTTTTGCAAAATTTTTAATCCTTTATACCTTGATAACGGTTTAAACTATTGAATGAAAGCTTTGGAAACATTTATATCCTTGGAAAAAACATATATACATATAAGGAAAATGAAAATTCATTTTTTTAAACAACTGGGTCCGTACCATGCTTCAAATTCGCAAATTTGAAATGCGAAAATTAAATTCATCGGCACCGAGTAACAAACTCACAACATTAACCTTTATCAACAAAGTTGCTACGTCAAGGTATTTCAAATAATTGACAGTTAATTTTTAAATAACAATTGAATGTCAGAAAAGCAAGTGGCAAATGAAAAAAAAAGAATATGGTATGAAAAAAAAACTTTGAAATTTTAAAAGACCAACATATCTAATAATAAACAAGTGAAATTGGGAAGAACTAGTATTTTGAATTTGGAAATGACAGCTGTTTTAAAACATTAAATAATAACACCACATATTCATACATGAAATGACTGTCAAATGAAATCTGTCAAACAATATGCGAAGAAGCATTACGCGTCAGGAACAAACACAGTAACGTTTGATTTTCGCTTTGTATTTTCGAATTTCGCACGAGTTTTGATTGCGTCGTAAAAAAAACGCACCCTGTTATAACATAAACATCTGCCTAATTTTTTTGATGTTTTATAGAAAAATTAAAGCTTCAAAATAACGGAACATTGTTTAATTTTGGAAATGGATATTTTTTAAAAATCCTTGGTTTTTTTCATTCCTTGTTTTTTAGGTTTTTTGGATAATATACGAATATTAGACAATTTTAGTGTCCATCTCTTAATTCTGAAACGTGTGTATACATAACTGTTATAATACTAGATAAGATACCCAGAGTCATGAATCTTTTAATATGGAATTTTTGATTAAGTTTAATTTTTTTTTTTTATATTTATGTATACATAGTTTATGTATACATGGGTGGAAATATATAGATAAAAGATACATAATATATAATATTAAGGCATTATGTCTTTCATAAAGTGCCAAAGATTTGCTGTTTTTTTTTGTTTTATAATTTTTATTATTTTGACTCTTTTAAGAGTATTTAACACCCACTCTAACTGGAATAAAGTATCTAATATTAGGTTTTTTTTTTATTCTTGTGTGTTTTTGTTTTTGGCTGGTGTTAAGTAACAATAGAAAATGCAAGCAAATATGATTCTGTTTATTATCTGATAGTCAAAGCATTCATTGAGTCTATGTATGTAGTAAATACAACATATACAACTGAATGGTTGTGTTACCATGTTTGCATTATATAAATAATGTTTTTTAGAAAGAGTTATTTTTAGTTGTTATTAGTCGTTTAAGATTTTTGATATGTGTTAATTACATATGTCGTTTATATGGGGTTTGATACCAATTTTTTGGCAACTATTTTAAATTTAAATTAGAAAAGATTGTCTCTTAATGATATTGTAAGTTTAATAAACGTATTAAGGTAAACGAACTTGTATTTTAAAAAACTTATATGACTTATTTCCTTTCAGTTAGGGGATTTTTTTAATAGAAAATATTCCTAAAATATTGTACATTGGGTTGAATGAATATTGGCGCAGCTTTTAAGGATTAATTTAAAGTCAAAAAACCTCCATGATAAATAACTGCAATGAAGAATTGAAATTTTTTGAAACTGAAATACAAAAGAACATTTTAAGAAAAAAAGTATTACAATCATAATACTTGGTTATTGCTTTATTACTTTAGAATTTAATTTAATTAGAGTAATTTTCAGAATAAAGACTTCAACCTATTAAATTCTTCAGAATCATATGTAATAAGAAGACGTTTCTACATAAAGTGTAGTACTATCTCATGTTTAAATTGTATGTGGAATTCATTTAGATCAATTTACATAATATTTCCCAACTGTTTCAATATGCACATATATACACAAATATATCGGACTTTAGTCTATAATAGTTGAACAGTTAGCACTTAAAAAAAAAAAGTTTCAAGCATAAACACTATTCATATGAAGCTAGCTCTTATTAAGATTAAAATTAGATAAGATCCTAAAAGGCGGAACAGAAGTCTCCGTGAAAATTTTGACTCGACTAACAGCCAAAAGTCATCGGGCAGATGTTGACCAAAAGTCCCTCTAATTCAAAAAAATATTACTTAGGTTCTTCCCAAAACTGGGCGTAATTTACTTACAAAATTTTTTTTTTTACCAATCGTAGAACCGAAATGTGTAAAGTAATAAAAAAATCTGTTGGTTGGCCACAATTTGTTAACGGAACTCGACAAAATTGTTTTAAGTTTTCCTTTTGTCCACAGCATTACTTGGCAAAATTGAACACGGAATTTGCTTACTAAATGTTTTTTTGACTAATAGTCGGGCCGACATGTGTAAACAAATTCCAAGTCTGTTAAAAGTGTTAACTCCATTGTCAAACAGCTGCACGTATAGAAAATTCAATCGGTCAAACCATTTTCAAAGTTGTAATTTGAATCATAAAGCAATATCGAATTGGAAAAATGAAGCTTTCAGTTCTGTAAATGAGACATCATATTAACATGTTTTATATATTTTGTAACTTAATTTCCCTAAAAGTATGCAATTTTTATTATCAAAGAAATGACATGTATGTCAATTTATGGGAACAGTTTTTGAGTATTTTAGATATGCATCTCTTTTCCAAAATGTTTCTTCTGCAAAAGACTATCGTCTTTTTTGAAAATGTGAATAGAATAAATAAATTAAAAAAAAAAAATTGAAATAAAACATTATTTCTAAAGCAAAGATTTTTATTTTCGAATTTAATGTCAGAAACATTGTATATATAGATAAAAAGCCTTGAACTAAAGACCACGTTAGAAATATCACATCATGTCACGTTTTAAACAAAATTTGAATACAAAAAAAACAAATATTCTAAGGCAGAAAATAATAATAATTGCCTAAGAATGAGAGAATCGCGAAAAAACTCATATTTAAATAAAGTAGAAGTAATTCATATTCTGAAATGAAATGGTATGATAATGAAAAATATGTCTGATATGACTCTGTATAAGTTATACAAATACTTATCTTTTGTATTTTATTTTTTATTCATTGAGAAGATATCTTGACCCACTAGAATTTTAAATATTTAAAAATTTAAAAGAATATATAAAGTAATTTTTCAATTTCATTCAAAAGTTTTTACAAAAAGTTGGATTTGAAAAATGATCTAAAGAATATACTAAAGAGTCTGGGTTATACACCTTGGGAAAGAGTGGGTAATTAAAATATTTGAAATTACCTTTAAAGAACTAGCTAACTATTCAAAACTTAATGTATTATTTAAGGTTGGACTCAAACATAAGTTTATCCTCTTTTTAAATAAAAATAGTCCTAAATTTTTATATTAAACTGTTCTTATGTTAATTAGCCCCGTTTCTTAAGATCCAATAGCCAAAAATAAAAAAGTTAAAAAAAAGATCCTCAACAATGTTATAGTAGAGCCATTAAAAATAACCCAAATTAAAGTTAACTAAAATTACTATTTTAGTTTCTAATTCAAAGTTGGTGACTAGGTTTTTTAAATTATGTAAGTTCGACTTCTAGTATCCCAAGAAAGGGGGGCGCTGTAAAAAAAGGGTTAAATTTATTTTAAAATAGACAGGATTCATTTCAAAAAGAACAAAATTCAAGAGGAAAACTATATTAATTTCAATGATTTGCTATTATATTTGAATTTGGCCAATTTCATCTGTGACTTATAAGTCTGATATAAAAACATTAAACAAATTTATAATATCATATAAATTCCTATTTTCCATTAGTTGAGTTAGTGTGCTTATTTATAAAATATTCAAAATACAGTCTATTACTAGATCCCTTAGAAGATGAAGCACGCCTTGAATCCAATAGAATCGATATCAAAATTATGTTTTTACGAAAATTAGCAAATGACCGAATCTAGATCTGGTTTTCGGAACATTAAGACGCTGAGTTTTGATAAATATTTTCATAAATATTTATACTTTAAGAATTATTCGAGACAGGGCTGCAAACTGTACGCAAATCCAAACCCAAAACCCTATCCGAACCAAGAATTTTGACAAATCCCAACACGAAAATGAACCCAGTTAAAAATGTGGTTCAGGTTCCCTAATTCCGCGGAAGAAATTAACATTTTGGAAGAAATTTTAATAAATGAGGAAAACACAAAGGATGATTTGAATATAGACACAAAAAAAAAACGATAAGTCCAATATCGAAAATGTCACCAAAAAAAAATTTGAGATTTATGAAGCTTTCCCTAGATTACTTAAAAATGAAACTATTTTAAATTTTTGGCATTAACTCGGAGTGGACTCATCAGTTGTACATTAAGTCGCCCAAATAATTTTAGCTGTTTTTAGTACCAAGATTAGTGTAGACCAAGCCTAACCTAAATGAAAAATCGAATAAAATTACGCTGTTCTTTAATACATACTGAAATAATTGAGAACCGTTATTTCACAATAAAATAAATCGCTTTTTTGCTGAGTTTTAAACAAAATATAAAATTATTAAAATTTTTCTAAATCGAATTTTTATTGAATTTGTATGTAAAGTTTGACAGTACTTGAAAAACATAATATTTTGATACATGCTTATTTGGAACATAATTTATTGAATTATTATTTTGATTCAAAACTTCTCGATTGTGCACGAGTTTCCAGCCGATTCGAAAAGATTTGTTTAAGAAAAATCTTTTATAAATACTGTAAGGGGTAGTTAAGCTATTAAGTATTTTAAAATATTAATATAATTTTTAAAAAAATTTAAAAACATTATTTATAACATAATTGCCACTAAAATTAATTTAAATAAATAATAAATTTAAAGTTTTAAATATTAAAAAGTTCTATTTTCTGAACTTTATAAACAAATATGCATCCTAATTACATAAAACTTTAAGTACTCAATTTACAAAAAATCGTATTTATAACAAATTACATAATAATGTAATATTTAGGACATTAAAAAATATTTTCAACTTTTGTGTTGTAATAATGACTAATAAAGTTTTCATTAAATAAATTCCATGTTGCCATAGTTTAAAAATTATTATAAGTACCTTTTTTTTTAAAATAAAAAAAAAAAAAACTTTTAACTTTAAATTACTTTGTAGATTAAGTACCCATGCTATTTATTACATAACATATTTTTCAACATAAAATAGAAAATAAAATGAGATTTTTCTTAAAAGGGTTTTCTATTTTTATTT
Source organism: Dolichopus griseipennis (assembly GCA_963082915.1). Classification (NCBI taxonomy): domain Eukaryota; kingdom Metazoa; phylum Arthropoda; class Insecta; order Diptera; family Dolichopodidae; genus Dolichopus; species Dolichopus griseipennis. The sequence goes on along the minus strand of OY720441.1, from coordinate 331,373,131 downwards.
TTTATTTTTCTTAATTTTCCTTTTTATAGAAAGTTTACACAACATTAGTTTCCAATTTTATGCACATTCAGCAAGTTTGACTTTATTTCTTCTTCTATTCCTTTATAATCATTTTTTTTTTTTATTGATGGGTATTCAACTTTAGTAATTCGAATTCCAATATAAAAATAAAAAATAATATTTAAGAAAATTATCAGTTGAAACAGAAATGCAAAAAGTTCACACCTGAAAAAGGATTATGCGGAAGACAATGCAGTAGAGAATACTGCTCAAAATTTAAAACAATGTAGGCTCCAACATAATCCACATTCTACAAGTAGAGTATAGCCATTTATAAGTGATGTCACCTTATAGCCATCACTAAGTGATGTCTCTTACATAATATTTCTCCAAATATTTTTGTTATAATTAAAGAAGATCAAATGTAAAGAGGACTATGGAATATTTGTAGATATACGCATAGTCCAAAAGGTAATGGGGCCTCCTTCCTTATATTTTACTTTTATTATATTTAATGGATGGAAAAAATTTAATGCAAATTAGTTTTTTCAGGGATTTTTTTTGAAAAAAACTACACGATCTGTGAACTATAAACCCGCACTACTTCGGTTGACACGCCAGGTACTTATTCACAACGCCAACGAGGCCTTATATAACATTATTTATTTAACTTATATTAAATATTTAATATTGGCAATATATTTGGCCTGCAACCGGATTACCAATGAAAAATTTGTGACCTTTAGGGAAATCGAACTCTGGAGCATATGTCGATTCTAAAACCGTGTTGCATACCTTTAGGCGTCGTGCAATATTTTTTAATACCATCACAATTGGCTTTATGCATCTCATGATAGTGTCAATTCTTTCACAATCATTTTCTTCTATTGTTCAAAAGCATTACCTTAACCTTGTTATAGTAGCATATTTGTGTATGTACATTTAAATATATTTTAAACTCAATTTTTCGATCAAATTCTGCAATAAAGTGCAGTCATATTAAAAAAAAGGGGAAAAAAAAAATTTTCTTTAAAAAGTAACAATAAAGAACTTTTAAAAGAGCTTTCACAAAAAAAAAAACAAATAATATTAAATATTAAAAGAAAGGAAGGAGTGAAAAAAAAAAAAAAAACAAAATAAAAAATTTAAGTTTCTATTAAAAAATTTTCACTATAATACTGAATAGTTGAAAAGACATAAGCGTTTTTGTATATTATCTTGTATATATGTAGGTATACATATCTGTATTAATATATTAATATTGAAGACGTTTGCATAGCAACTGAATTTAATTTTTTTTATATTCGAGAATTTTTTCCGTAAAATTTAAAAGAAATAATAGTGGAGTTCATATGTTTGTATATATATACATATATTATAAACATATTGATTCAAAAGAAGTTTTTTTTTACTTTTTATCGAATTCAATTTTAGCACAAAACATTTTAAGAATTTCAATGTTTATTTCCTTTTTAGTTTTTTTAATATCGTTTTTTTTTTTGTCGTTGTTTAATAATATGTAACATGTGCTGATAGAAAAATGTTTTAAGTGAAATTTGTTTTTTTATGTTATTTAAAATTTTATTTAAAATGTTTTAAATATTCGCTTGACTGCTGTTCACTATAAGAAATTTACATTTAATAAGAACAAGCTTAGGAGTGGGTTTAAATGTTTAAGTGTTAGATTGGAAATTTTTAATTTTATATAGGATAATTTTAAGATAATAACTTGGTGGAAGTAATCAAAACAGAATACTGAAATTTTCACTTATGAAAACTATAAATTGTCAAATGCTTCATGGTTTCTAGTATTTAATTTAATTCTTCACAACTTTAAAATAAAATAATTTTACAAAAATTGCATACTTAAAGGGGTGAAGGAATATAATAAAAATATAATATATAAGACCATAGTTATCATTTAAAAATGCAAAATAATCTGATTATATTACAGTACCTTTATTTAAAATACTTGATTGACTCGAATTTGACTTATTGATGAAGAAATTAAATCCGATAAATTTAATATAATAACAGAAATATTCATTTAGGAAAATTATAAATAGGAGCATATGTCACAATGAACTGTTATATGTTTTAGCGTTTGCAGGAGTTAAATTAAAGGTTTTACATTACTTCTTAATTCTAAAAGAAATACTTACTTAATTGACTCTAAATTTTAATATACAAAATTTTGTAGAAATTGCATACTTAAAGGGGTGAATGAAAAATCAAAAAAATTATGATATGTAAGTAAAGTTATCTTTTAAATATGTAAATTATTGAATATTGTTAGTGTACTTAATTTAAAGGTTTATTCAAAACAATGATAAGTAACTAGAAATTTAAATTTCACATTTCTAACCATGTTTTTTTTCTAAGTGCTAACAGTTGGTAAATCTGCCTATAGCATTCCTAACCACTGGGTTCCCCAACTGTTAAAATATTATCGTCATCTCTTAAACAAAAGGTAAATTTGTATTTAAGATAAATTTATTGTAAAAAAATATAGGATTGGATTTAAGGTTCAACGCAACCCAGAGGAATCTTAAAAAGTTATTCTGGGTGATTTCCAATTAGTTACCATATCGTTTTAAAAAAAAATTAGCAAATTAAATATACTGTTTTTTAGATAACGGTAATTTAAATAACATATTTAATTTTTTTTTTTCATTTAACATCAGTTTCACATTTTAGGTGTTTTAAATATTAATATTATAAAATGGAGTATATTAAAAAAATTTCTCATATATTCAATAGTGATTATAGATTTGTGATAGTGAAGTGAAGTTCGTTCCTTTAAGAAAGCAGTCACAGGCAAAATATACCTATACATAAATATTACATATTTAAACGTATGAAGTACATATAAAAATCATTACATTTTCAAAACAACATGTTGGTATGAGGAATTTATTTTTACTGAGAGCGATACTTAAACATTTATTGGAATATGTTTTATCCTGAAATCAATTTTTTGATATTCATACACATTTTGGTGTACGTTTTTGTTGTATGCAGATTTATAAAATATAAAAATGTTGTCTTTACAGCATTTATAAAATTCTTTTACGAGACTGTTTTTTTTTTCACCCCTCTTTTAACTGAAATATTCAAAATTTTTATTATAGCATCTCATGTATGCATACATTATTACTGTTTTTATTCTAAAGATATGGAATCAAATTTCCTTAATTTCATTTTAATCGAATTTGTAATAGAATCGAGAATAGATTTTTCGTAACTATAACTATATTTATACAAAGTTACAGTATATTATAAGTTTTTGAAGAGTTAGGAAGAGTTTTAATATAAAACTCCTTAATTTCCTAATAGAATTATAAATTTCAAGATATATTCAAAAATTTTGGTAATATTTGAAATGTTTATGAAGATTACAAAATTGGAAACTTATTAAAATTAAAAAATTAAAAGGAAATTTTTTAATATGTATATACTTATATGTTCAATTAATTTCTCTCATAAAATTGTGCGATACCAATTATGTAATTGTAAATTGCCTTTAAGAATTTTGGGGTTTTCATTTTAAATTTAAAATTTATGAAAAGCCCGAGAACTTTGTACTTTATATTACGATATTAAACCTAATATTATTAATTTATTCGTTAGCGAAGTAAACTCTACTGAAAACGGGTAATGACAAACCCCTATTTCTAATATTAACGTCTCTGTGTGTTCAAATTGATCCCTGAAATTTAAGGAAAGTATGAGATACAGGAATGTATGAATATTAGTGAATATGCTTCTGCATTGAAATTTATTATATTCCATTTCAAGGAGGCAATCAATTAAAACGTTGGAGAATCTGCACCGGCTACTAAGGCTAAGAAGAAGACTTTAAATGTAACAGGAAAGAAATTCAGCAAAATCTTCTGTTACCTTTATTCGCTCTTGTGAAATAATTTACAATTTCAATTATATTTTAAAAATTTTTAATAAGTCAAATATAATATTTACAATTCTATGAATATAATAAAAAACAATAATTTAAGATATGTATATTTGTGTCTATCGATCTAATGTCACATCGATACGAAATCATATCGTATTTTGCTTAGGAATGTCATTTTCGTATTTTTGACTATGTTTAAAAACAAATAAAACAAAAGTTATTTTAAAATTTTAAAAATTTTTAACTCAGATTGTTGGCAAAAAATTTAGAAAATAGTCAAAATATTTTGCCAACAATCAATTTGACATCGCCAAGAAAAATTCGAAAAATTAACATGTTCCGAGGCTTATTTCATAAAAAGAAAAATGTTATATTCAGTACTGTCCAAAATACGAAAATAACAATTCCAAGCAAAAGAAGAAATGATTTTGAATTGAGTCTTTATATTTTATATGTCAAAAATTTCATTGATTGATATAATAAAATAATTTATAATTTTAAAGTTTTGTGGAATATTTTATATTTACATATAGTAATAGTAATATTTTATATACATTATATACATTTGTGAGTTGAAAGTATTTTTAGAAGTCGTCTGGGTTAGATGTTCAATCAAGTCACACTAAGATGCCATACAGACTGAATAAAAGATAAAATAACTTCTAATTTGGTTCAAATAATATTATTAACTATTTTTCAAGTTTTTTTTAATATTAAAATTGAATGGGTTCAGGATGAATATGAAGAATTTCAAAACTGCTGATGTGGCTGACATTTAATTTAATTTGACTGCTATAAAACGAAATAATATTTTCAGTTCGTTCTATTAATCGATCCACTTTAAATTAGATACGATGAAGTCAACTTTTCATTTTTAAATGGATACTATTTTTATTTGGGTAGTCCAATGCTGCAGAGTAGTTTTGAAGCAAAAACGAGGAACAGTGTTGTAGAGTAGACTGTGTCAACTGTGGGAAACCCGTATGACCATAATATAAACATTATATCATCCGGTTAATTACTGTTGCCAAAATTTAAAATACATAGCAGGAACTCGAACTCGTTGACCAAAATGGCTGGATTTCAATAGCGATGACGGCTATTACATAAAAACGAATTTGTGAAAATTTCAAAATCTATAAATTCAATAAAACTCCCAGTCTGTCTTTTTCTGTAATTTTAAAAGCAATCGTTGAAAGCGTATTTAAATCATAGCAAAACAAAGATCTTTACATTGCTCTTTTGCTTCAATAAGAGAATAGATACATTACGTTCTCAAGGTATTCGTAAATATCTTTTGCAAATTACTACACGTGTAATAAATCAAGGCAATGACTTTCAAACGATTAGCTAGAAGAACTAAAAATTAATTGTGACGAGCGACTAACGAAATGATAACATTTTCCAAAACTAGACAAACAATTCCTTACAGTTTATTGTCAATCTAATGTACAGTGCAGCTGTCTAAACATTTTATATAACAGATTCTAATTATTAATTCTTAATAAATAATAATTTACTTAATTAAATATACAATAAATATACAATTATTATGTAAAATTTATTATATATATATATATATATATATATATATATATATATATATATAATATATATTACTAAAAAAATGTTTTCCAAGAATGAATGATTATTTCATCACATATTTTTCATTAACAAAGACGCTTCAATTGTAATTTATTCTAATATTCTATTGTTGTTGTTGTTGTTGTTGTTTTTAAACAAATATTAACATTGCGTGCTTATGGTATATTCCGTTATAATTTTGTCTTTTTATATTTATTTTAATTAGTTTTGGGTACAGTAATTTCATATTAATTCGTTTATCCTTGATGGCTATAATATACTTTACTCTTGAAAATTGGACAGAATAAAAAACAAGAAGAACAAAAAAAAAAAAGTGATGAAAAAACGAAAGAGTTCTTAAATAAGCACATTTTCAAAATTTTATACATAGTGCTTTATCATGAGTTTTGGGTAAAAATATACATATAAAAATAAATGATAATATTACAATTTAGTTATTTCATTAATTTATTATTAATTTAATTATGAATAATAATTAAATCCATGCAAAGAAAATAATCCCAATGCAGCCAAGAAATCTGTTAAACAACATCGAAATATAATATTGGAGCTTCAATGTTAACGTTTAATTTTGGAAATATATTTATTAATTTCTACATATGTATATATTAATTTAAAAAACTGGTGACTAAGTTATTCATTGATAAAAACATGAAAGTTTTAAATTTTAAGTCCTAATTGAGTCCCGAGGATTTAACTCCACCTCTCTCTGCCCAAAATTTTCTGGTTCTACGAATTAAATGATGACTTCCATCAAAATTTGAAAATTTTCTTAGATATTTATTATCTAAGCAAAAATAGTTAAAATTAACAGACACTTTCTTTAATTTAAACCCCCTATAAATTCCTTTAACATATGTTAAATTAAACTTATGTGTATCACAAAAAAAAATTGGACGGGTATTCAAGTTACAGATGTTTAAATGTTGAAAAATTTCAATTTTCGACTCCTTAAGGCTCCTAAGTAACGGGCGCAAAAACCTTTCTGAGGATGTTACTTCTTCTAAAATTTCAAGTTTTTAGCTTTAGTAGTTCAAAAGATATGAAAGGTCAAACATTTTGCGAAAATTGAGTTTTGCATAACGGTAAATTTTAATACCATATTGCAACTCTATACATTTATGCGGTAAATTTTTATATATCTTATAAAGTCTGTTATATTTTACCGTTGTCAAATTGAAAATAAATCGAATAGAAACCTTGTTAAAACTATTTTAAATATAGGAAATTTTGCGACTTTGGGGGGCTGTAGTAGCTCCATTACTTGCGGGGCTGCAGAAAAAAGTTCTTCCATAAAATTATATTTTTTTGCAATACCTACTCGTAGTTAATATTTTGTAAACATACGAACAGACGGACGAACAGAGTTACACTTATAAGCTAATTTTTTCAAAATCTCTTAAAAATGTACTAAAAAATAAGGGATAGCCATCAAATAAACCTGTCATGTATAAGTATATAGTTTTGAATGTGTTAAAGTAAAAATTTTCCAACCATTTTATTGTATGATCACGTGAAAATGTATGATGACAACTAGTTAATATATAAAATATTTTTTAATGTGTTCACCAGTTTTAAAAATTTATTTTAAGGTCTTATATGTTTTTGTTATTAAACTTTATTTGTTTGTTAAAGTTTATATTTTCTAAGAAAAGTTTTCATATTTTACGAATTAAGTTTTTAAAGGGTTATTACTTAAAGCAGATTATACCTAGGGCGATAATGACGTATAGTCTAACTAAATTTTTCAAAAATTAAATTACCTTGTATATTTTAAAAAAAAACCGTTTTTAAGGTTATCTTGTTTTATATTTAAAACTATTAAGTTTCTAAACTGAAAGATATTATTCACATAAAGGTGGGTACCATCATCATTTTAAATATAATTGACAGCATGAAGATAATTTAATTTTAAGTTACAAGTTGTAAATTTTACACTACCCAGTTGTTTTAATAAGGTACTATGTATATTTAGCTATATATTTTTATAGCATTTAAATGTAAAAAGACATGTTTAACAAAAAATAGCTATTAGTTTTTGTTACTTAAATGTTGTTTTAATTCTATTTAAAGTGTTCCTAAAATATTTAATATATGTTTGTATAAAGTTGTATAATGCAAAATATATGTCTTTCTTGAATTTTTTCAGTACCGAAGTCTGGCTGTATATAATAATACGTAGAATATATTTCCAATGTAATCGCATCCACCACTAGTTTAATTCCAAAATTTTAATACACTTACTGCATGACTAATTTATGTTAATCAGAAAAATTAGATCAGAATTTTATATGGATGTGCAATGTAGATGCTTCGGTTTAGCTATGAAATTTAAATGACTTCAAAAAACATCAGTTACCAAACTGATGCAAAATATTAGACTACTTCAGTGATAGACAGTATTTAAAGGTAGACGAAGAAGATGAAGATCTGGTAATGAGCCAAATTAAGTTTAGAACATATATAGGCTACACTTTGATTGGTAGACCCAAAAATAACTAAAACAGCAGCCGAAAAGCAATAATAATCAGAAATAACAAGAACTAACTGTAACTAGAATAACAAAAGCTGCTTTGCATGACCTTGAAGTGAAATCATAACTCGTAACTGATAAACAGATATAAGACATAATTGTAAACAACAGAGAATAGAATCTTGTATTCACAGTCAATGTGCCCTAGAGGAAAAAAAAAACAAAAAACTCATAAATTAAGGTGAACACTGCAATTAAAAGAGAGTATAAATATGTTTCGGCCAAATTGATATAAATTCTAGCTTAGCAACTTATTCTGCTGTCGATCCATTCCCCCAAAATACGTCTGCATAATATTTTGCTAATATTCTTCACTCTACCAAATTTTAATTAATATGTCACACAGAATTTAGACTGATTAAAACAAGTAAGTCGTTTGAGGAGATAATTGGAAGACGAATGGTTCTATTTTTTTAATTTTCGAACTTTTGTTAAGATACCAACATTTTCTTTCCGGGTTTGATCCTTAAATAACACATTTCTAAATAAATACATATAAATTAGACCGGAATTTAAAAATTTAATATAATATTAAGAAGAGTATTAATTAATGGTCGCGTTCAGTACAATCTAGTGCAACAAGAAAAGTGCAGAGCAGCGCTCGATAAAAATTTCTACTGAACCATCTCTTTATCTAGCGTTAGATTTATTTTGCAGCAAAAAATTTGTGTGCTTAATTGTATAGATTTAATTGACGTTTATGTGTTTACATTTTACTGTAAAATTTTCTGAACATTTTTTTGAAGTCCAGCATTTCTTTTAAAATTAAAAATATAAATTGATTAAAAAATAAAAAATATTAGATTGAAAAAAAAAACGAATTTAATTAATTTTAAATATTTGAATTTTAGTAATAATTTTTAATAATAAAATTAAGAGTAGAAATATAATAATTTGAATGATCCTGAAAGCTATAGAAATTCTCTATTGTGTCCATAATTCAAGTAATTTAAATTTAAAATTAAAAAATATCAAAAGTCACTCCAAATCAAATGTCATTTAATTTTGCTGCAAATCGTTCATTTCAACAATGTAGCGCTGCAATCTGGTGTAGCGCTAGATTCTACCTTTTTGCTTGCAAGTTGTCATTTACAAAATGAATAATAAAATAAAATATAAATTTAATTAAATTTAGTATAATAATAAAATATATAAATAGACACTTATTATTTTTTATTTATTAATAATTTACATAAGATATATTATATTTGTTAATATTTAAAAATATTAATCCCATTTATACATTCTCGTGATTCTGACGTTTATATCAATAGAAGAGATATAAATATACAGGGTGATCAACAGCAACGAGTGATAGAATAAATAGAAGTAGAATAAATCAAAACAAACCAAATAATAAAAAAATCATGAAAGATCTAGTCATTAAACTTTTTGTGGAACTTCAACTTCAACTTCCCCCATCAATATGAAATATTAACAAAATTCCTCATCCCATTGCAACAGCCCTCATATGTACAAAATAATGTGCAATCACAGAAAGAAATAAGATTTTTCAAAGATCATGCTTATATGAAATAGAGAGTGAATTTTCAAGAAGGTAGACACTCTTTATCCAGATCTTAATATAAAATTTCATATTTAACACCAAAAAAAATAAAACAAAAAATCCAAAAAAAAAAAAAATATAGTGAAGAAGTGCTAACACTCAGAATATTTTATAAGTTTTTTTGATATTATATAAAAAAAAATTTGAACATTTATAAAGAATTTAATAATAAATTATATATTGATTTTAATTAGAATTTTTTGAATAATTATATTCTATTTGTGTAAAACAAATATGGAAACATCAAATTACATCACACCAGCAAAAGAAATCAACAATCAATAAAATTATTTAAAAATTAAAAATATTTTAATTAAAAAAAATTAAATTTTTAAATTATTTTGTTGTTGTTGTTTTTAAATTATATCTTAAATTAATTTAAAAAAAAAAAACAATTTAAATATATTTTAATATTAATATTAATTTATAAAAATTAAGAGAAAGGAAAATGTTTTGAACTTATAATATTATTTAATAATAATTTTTGGTTTTATCAATTATTGTACATACCTCATCTTGTGACATGGCTCCAGATTTAGATGCCATTGGATCAATACTTGTATCACCAACTAAACCACCTTCCTCATCTGGATCTTCATCACGTCGATATTTCTTCCAAAGGTACCTATAAATATTCAAAAATTAGTAATATTAATTATTTTTTAATAATAAAATTAAAAAAGTTATTTCAAAATTGTTATTTAATGTGGAAAAGAAAATGTAAGTAATATTTCCACAGATAAGATGTTATTACTATTAGCGAAAACTCTAGGTTTTTGATGAGACATGGAGAAAATTTGAGGAAAGAAAAAACCTTAGAAGAACTTTGTTTACAAACAGCAGTGAAGCTGTTAAAAATAAGCACAAAATACTTTGCAAAGAAATCAAGAAAGGTGCTAATCCCCCATAATCTGCCATCAGGACAAAAAAAGGGTTTTTAATAGATCACTCGATTAGAAATGAAGAAGGAAAAATCAACATCCCACTCAGCAGCAACTACAACAATGTAAACAGCGCTCTGAAAAAGTGAACGAACAAGGTATAGTGAACCATAGTACAGAATTATTGTCAACCCCACACACAATGAGTGACATCTGTCATCAAGCCATCAATTGATGAAACACAAGTCAAAGTGCAGGAATCATGAAACCATTAATCGAATAACTTTCGACAAACGAGAGATATTATTCCAGATGGAGAAGGGTCTTGATGCCGAAGAAAGGAAAACTGAATCTGGGGAATAATAACTATAGAGTATATTACCAAAAACAGGATATTAAAGCGAAGATATAACAAACAGGCAGACCTAACAATTAAAGTTTTTGGCAGACTGAAGATCTAAACAAATACCCAGAACAATAAGCACAAATTATTCCACTCCTGTGAGAAATCAATTTCCCTAAATGGTAGTGAAACTCGGCTGAAGAACGAGCATTATATAAAAAAGTTGAAGGTTTTCATCAACAAATGTCTTCGCATTATAAGTAAAACCTTCTGCGATCACAGACAATAATTAATGAAGAAGTGTGGCTAATGACAACAAGAAGAATGTCAATTAGAAGAAAGAAATACAAATGGATAGGACACATACTAAGAAAAGACTTCGCGGTCAAACAGGAATTAGATTGGAATCCCAAGGAAAAAAATGTGTAGGCAGATTTAAAACAGTTGGAGAAGAATAATAGAAAAAGAAATACAAACAGACAAAAAAACATTGGCAGAATCAAGTCGACAGTGCTCCATCATTTAATCAAATACTCAAAGGAGCTAAATTATGTGTAACAAGATAAATTAAAAGTGTTCTGTTAATTAACAGCAGCTATTAATTTTATTTCTACTAAGAATTAAAATTTTTTTAAGATTACACTTAAAACACTTACACTTTTAAGATAACACTTAAATCCTAATAATTATAATAAACTTTCTCATTATTTAAATCAATTTAAGCATCAAATAATTTATTGAAATAAAAACTTGAACCACTCCTACACCAGGGTTCAAAAAATATAAATCTTTGAAATGAATTTTATTATTTTAGATTTTGTAAAAGTTGATCTACTTGAGTTCAACTACTTGATGCTTCGCCTTTTACCAAGCAAATGTTAAGCTCCGTAATGATTCTAAGACAATATATAGATTCTTTTAGAACTTGGGTTTTTTTTTCTAAAGATTTTAATTTAAATCAAAATAATTTTAAAGAGTTTTAAACTTTAAGAAAACAATTCTAAAAAATATAGAATTAAATTTTTTCAAAAATATGAAGAGCCAAAATAAAAAGTAATAATAATAATAACAATAACAACATACACTGTTGTATTCACTTGAAACTCTAATCAAATTTTTTTACTAAATGAATTTAGAAGGATTTCAAAAGGATAACGCTATAATAAACATTATATTATATTATTATTTACTTTAAAACATTTTTTTCTCAGTTTCATTTCATCTCTCATGTAATTCTATTTAATTTTTTTTTTTTTTTAATTTTTTATTTTTTTCTTGCTGTACTCAATTTTTTATTCTTTTCTATTCCAGTTCTTATCTCTTCTTACCTATGAAGTTTAAAGGACGTAGAAAAAATAATAATAATAATAACTTTTTTTCCGCAATTTTTTTTTTCGTATGAATTACAAAAAAAGCTGAACTATAGGACGTGGGGTCACCTCCTTCTTCGAATACATGGATATATATATATATATATATATATATATATATATATATATATATATGTATATGTTTACGAATATTTTAGACATTAAAATCAAGTGTATACCGAGTGCTTTTTTTCAAGCAGGATATTTCATTATATCCGGATAATATTCTTTTAAAAATCAAAAGCTAAATGAATGGATGTAACACATATAAGTATATATATATACTAATATATACATATACATTAATAATGAAAAAAAAAACAAGAAAAAGGAACGTTGAAGTGAAGGATATTGAAGTTGATTAAAATAAGTTGAACCAAAACAAATGAGAAGCCTATTATTATATTATAAGAAAGAGATGGAAAATAGAAATAAAAAAATTAAAATAAACAAAAGAACAAAAAAAAAAACAAAACCAAAAAAAAAACAAAAATAAAAAGATTTCTTTCGTCTATAGACATTTAATGGCATTTTCAGGATTTTGCAATATGAGGCCACAAACTGCTGTGTTTTGTTCTCATAGTCATTCTCGTTTGTTACTGGCAAAATTTTTTTTTTTTTTTTTTTTTTCTTTATAAGAAAAAAGTGAAACAAAAAAAAAAAACAAATCAATGAGTATACAACAGTTTTGTGGGTTTATAACTTAATGGAGTGGAATTGTGTGTACTGTTGTTTTATTTTGTTTTTTATGCTTTTTTTTTCTTTCTTTCTCTATAAAAATTTGTTGATAACAAAAGAAAAATAACTGAAAAAAAAAAGATGCAAAGTTAGCGTTAATCGTAGCGTTGTGTTAGAAGCAGTTGCCATCTAAGATCTTTAAAATAAAATGGAATAAATCATCTTAAACCATACTTATTTCTTGCGAATTGTTCCGAAGTCAACTGTTCCCAGATATATGACTCGAAAAAAGCCCAAAAGTAAGTCAGGATTTATGAATAACGGTGAGTTGGTCAAATGTTACTAAAAAATTCTATTTTCAAACATGTGTTTAAGTTTTGAACTCAGTTTTTAAAAGAAATAAATCTGAAATTGAAAAGCTGGGTTATTTTTTGAGTTGTAAATCCCCAGTGGACTTTGAACTAGGACTTTTGTCACCTCGTCCATATTTCATAATACGTTAAGTCGATGAGAAAATTAAGGAAAGCGCTTTATTTTCCTTCGTTAGGTTAATATCGTAACTCTTCAAGACAGTACTCCGATAGATCAAATAGGAATAAATTAGTTAAGAAGATGGTGTACTTAATCTTCAAAACTTGTAAACTGTCTATTGAAGAATATTTGCTTTCGATAACTTATTTTTTAACTATTTAATTTACAATTAGTTCAATTTAATAAAAACTAAATTAAAAAGGAAACAATCGAGTATTAAATAAATCTTATAAATGATTCCAATGGGATTTCTGAATGGAATATTAATCCTCGAAGTCGAATTAATTAAGTTTTATCATTAAATTTGTCATAATGCTGACTCCATTTTTTTTAATAACTTTTTTATTGTAGTTTTTTTCACTAAGCTTCTGTGAATTTGGACACGCCACTTGTTCCTTTAAGTTCGCAATTCATGTGCGTACTAATACAAGTTTAAAAGAACATTAACACTTTCCAACTTTAAGTTCCCACAGTTTATACTTCAAAATTCCAAATCTCCATTACCAAAAGTAAATCTCTTACTGTCCCAAACTTAAAGCTGTATGAAATGAAGGTACCATACTAAAATTCGGAAATAATAGTATTCCGGCAAAAAATCTAGTAAAAACCTTATGTTACTATGGATACCATTTGTCGCAAAAGCGAAAACATCTAGGATCTATACTCATATTGTGAGAGGCTTTTTATCACCTCTTATCTCGAAGATCGTTGGTTATACGCGTCTAATAGTAAATTGAAAGCTTATATCTCCACAAATTTTGAACTGTTTTTACTTTAAGAGAGTTAAAGAGTCAGTTTATAATTCTTAACTGGATATCTTCCAACTTCTAAAGAAGATAAAATTTCGTCAAATTATTTAATTTAATTTTAACATGCTGCAGTCAGCCAATTAAATGTCAGTCAGACAACCATTTTCATGAAGCCAAAAAAAATCTAATGAATATTTTTTATACTTTAAACATAAACATAAAAGTATATAAAAAAAAAAAACCTACAAACATACTTGTACGATACATATAAAAAATTATGTTACCTACCCAAGTGTGTGTTTTTTTTTATATATTATATTGCATAAATAAAGGCTTAAAATAAAGTTTTTTTTTTTTTTAAAATATAAGATAATAATAAGAAAAACAAAAAGTGAGTATAAAATAACCCCATGTGGCTTATCTTCTCTTGTTTTTCATGTTTTCTCTTTCTTTTTTTTTCTTTTTTTTTTTAATGTTTTTCTTTTTTATTTTTTTTTTGTCCCGCTAGTCGTTTTTGTTTTATTTTCTTTTTTGGAATTTTGTCAAGGATAATTTTCATACCACAAATTTTATACAAATAGGATATGAGTTTTTTTTTTTTTTCCTTCGTTGTTTGGGTTTTTTTTTAGTATGCGGTGAAAAATAAAAACTTTTTTTTTCCGTTTCGCTCCAAAAAAAAAACCAACGCCATAGAATGATCATAAAATATAGAAAGAGATGGAAGACATTTTAAAGGTATTATTATATTAGTATGGAATGAAGTAAAATTGAACTTAAGTAATATTTATGGTTATGACTTAAATAAAATTATTTTTGCTACGTTGTTTTTTTTCAGGAATTTTTGAGGAAATTTTAAAAAACCAAAAAAAAAGTTGAGGAACGGGAGAAAAAAAACATACGTATAAAAAATAAAAAGAGAAAAAAATAAATAAAAAAAAAAAGAGAAAGAAAATAAAAATCAAAACAAAAAATACCGGCGACAAGCAAGTGAAAAATAAAAACATAATCTGAATTAAGGTATTGGATGAATGCAGTTTATGTTAAGGAGTTTATATACTATGTAATACGATAAAATATAAAATAACATAACATAGCATGTAGTAGTGCTAATTTTTAAATGATTCTGTAATTTTTTTTTGTTTCGGTTTTATTTTTCATTTTAATTTCGATTGGTGACAGTATTCTGAAATACAAAATTCTGCACAAGATTTGGAATAAAATGGTTTAAAACTGCCGTTCATCTAGTCATTGTCTCGATGGATCTCTCTAATTCAAAATCTCATCTTCAAATTTTATAATATATTGCGGGCTTTTGCCATGTAATATTACACTCTCAAAAAACTGTATAAAAAACTGATTTGATAACCAATTTTAAACCGCCTTAGTGTAAAGTGCAAAAAAACTGTAGAGGTCACTTTTATATACTGATTGAAAATATTGATTTGGAAATCAACTATAAAATCCCTCATTAGGTCTTAAAAATGCACACAGGAAGTCAAGTAATTTTACTGCGAGCGTTTTGTTTTTTTTGCGAGCAAGTAATCATTTAATTACGCTGGCGCCAGTTAAATGAAAACCAAAACTTTTGATCTTTCTTTGCAAAAATTAACCTCTAGTTGTCTGTATTGCCGTGGCTTAATTCAGAAACATGCCAATTCGTTCAAAATCTTGTTATTTAAGGGAATCCTAATCAATGAAAATCCTCATTCACATAAATATCGGGAAAGAGGGGGCTTAAATTTCAATGCATAACTTATAACAGTAAAATTTAAAAAGAAAGAAAATACTTCAGTTAAACAAGATCTAACCATTTTTAAGATATCGAAATATAAAATTGATCACCAAAAACGTACTATGGTTTTAAGTTTTGCTAATAGAACCGAAACAATTCACCCAAAACAGAAGGTTATCTCACATTTTGAAGCTCATTACCCTTGATAACTCAGAATTCCGCAATCTTTAGAACTCCTTAATTTCATAATTTTGATACGATCCCTTTATATTTATTTAAAAACTAAAATCATAAAAATTGAATTTGAAAAAAAAGTAGAAACGTATTATAATGAATTATGTTTGATATTCCATGTTCATGTTTATGCCATTTAACATTCAACTTCATTAAAAAAGCAACAGAAAAAGTGTAAAATCAACATTTATTTGATTTATTTAAATAAAAATAAAAATATTTTTTCATTTTATTTTCTTTTATCGTGTTCAAGGTAACTATTATTTAAGAAAAAAACATGTTAATGGTCAGGATAAATGAAATATGTGTCTACGAATGGTGCTACTTATGTTAAATGTTGAGAGTGTGAATATAAAATATTGTATTGCAGAATTTCTACCTATGGAATTTTCATATTGAAATTTGTAAAAAATTTTTTTGCATTTGAATGCGATTTAATTTATTTAAATTTTAACATTGGCTATACTATACTCTTTGGCAAGTGTTGCCGAGAATTGTTATGTTATTTCGATATTCGTAAACAGTTTTGTGCTGTTGCTTTGGTTTCCAATCCTTAATAATATCGGTAGTGGCTAATTTGAGCAACTAAATGCTACCTAACGTAGTATGATAAATTTTAAGGCAAGGCACACCAAGTATTTAACAACAAATTGGAGAAATTACTTTCAGTGAAAAAACAAATTTATTTTTGTCAAAGTTTATTATCAAACTCAAGACCGCAAAAAAGTAGACAACAAGCGAGTTGCGACAAGGGAGCCCAAAATAACATTGGAAGCTCGCAAAAATATTGCTCGGGAGGGAGCTTTAAAAAGAAGCGAAAAGGGAGCCCAAAATAACGTAGTCATTTGCTTGCAAAAAAAGCGCTCATAAGAAATCTATCGCTCCTTGACTGTGCAAAGCGATCTAACGTAGTCATTTGCTTGCAAAAAAAGCGCTCATAAGAAATCTATCGTTCGTTGACTGTGCAAAGCGATCTAACGATTTTCGTTGTGTTCCGACAGTAACACAATTTTTTCCGATTTTCGTTGTGTTCAGTAAATTATTATGCGGTTACTGCATTATAATAATAATAATAATTAAGTTTAGTGAGGAGAGCGGAATTTAAGTTAAATCTTTATTGCAATGATTATGATAATGGTATTACTCAAGGGATTTCGAAGAAAATTAGGACACACCTACATCCAAAAACAAATGAGAATACAAATATACATAAACATGCATTATTTGCTTTGTGAATATACAGCGATTGTTAAATGTAAACGTTGTTATATTTCAGAATATACAGCGATTGTTAAATGTAAATGTTGTTATATTTCAGAATATACAGTGATTGTTAAATGTAAATGTTGTTATATTTCAGAATATACAGCGATTGTTAAATGTCATTACAAACTGCTAGTATAGCTGCAAATGAATCTAAATAATTTCGCCCTGCTGCAGAGCGATTGTAGGAGATGTAATGCAAGTATTTGTATGAAATTAACGAACAACATGTGCCAACTGGATCCAAGCATTCAAAGAAAATTCACTGCAGCTCTTAACTTAGAAAACATGTTATACTATTAAATTTAATTTAAAATATTTTGTGTTAATATTAATGGTTTTAAATTTAATTAAATTAAAATAAAATATCTCATATTGAAATTTACTATTCTCGTATTGAAGTTTACTATTCCACTTTGAAGTTTACTATTCTCATTTTGAAACTAAAATGGTATAGTTCCATAACGTTTAAAAGCTTAAAAATCGTATATAGTGAAAAATGGGTAATTCAGAACAAACACATTTATCTAGCATATTTTTTTTTATTTTAAATATCTTATTATTTCATACAAGAATATTTTTTCTGTGTTAAACATCAATGACTTTTGATACGTCATACATTATGCAAATTAAAAAAAACCCGTTCTTTTACAAATACCATATCTATACAATACAAATAATCATGCATCATGATTAGTAAATTTAAAAAGTAAAAAAAATAACTAATCATAGAAACTAATTTTTAAATACTGATTAAATTCTTTATTTATTCATTTTGATTAATTAAAAATCAAAAAAAACTAATATTTGAAATAATAGTTGAATAATTTTTATGTTCCAAATATTTTTTCTTGCAGCATTTTGTTTAAAGAATTTTCAGAATAGTAATCAGATAATGTTTGTCTTTGTGTACTAATTTTGATTTTTGATTTTTCTTTTTTTTTTATAATAAAGTTTGAAATTAAAATAAAAAAAAAACACTCTCTTTTATACGAGTAGTTAGTAGTATGTTCTTTATAAGCGCATATAAAAACCGTTTCAGATCTATTCATTTCGTTTGAATTTTTTAAACATCAAAGCAATAATTCATATAAAAAATTCCATTAAATTTCATTTTTGTTGTAGTTTTTTTTTTCGCTTTTGATTTTTAAAAATGTTTTTGCGTAACAACTATGTTAATAACATTTTCTTTGAAAAAAATGGATTAAAATTGTTTTTTATTTGTTGAAAAAAAAATTACAAACAAAGTGGGTCGGCATCAAAAGCTGGAAAATTAAAATCCCGAAAATCTCGAAATTTCAAAAATATCATATACATATACAATATTTTGTATGCGTATTTACCAATGCGTTGAATTTTACCATAAATTACAAATAATACGTAAAATAGATCATGTGGAGCAAAACTCGATTAGATTCGATCATATAATATAAATAGCTATAGTATGCATTGAATATGTCGATACTGTACTATCGGTACATCGTATAATATATTCTACATCGTATAACAAAAAAATAGACAAAGTATATAGAGTTATAATATAAGTATATGGTACTCGTATATGCATTGAAAAAAAATATAACAAAAAAAATTCAAGAAGAAAAAATATTAATAGCTACAGTATACATTGAATAAGTCCAAACGCATTGAACTAGATTTAAATAGATATTCTTAATTAAATAAAGAATACGAAATATTTATTAATAGCGGAAAAGCGGGATTTTTAAAAAGCGGGCTTTGAAAAACGGGATTAATTTCGTATCCGATCTTTTTTTTAACTTTAGAGATTTTGATATTTCGAAATTTTGATTTTCGAGATTTGTATATTTCATGATTTTGATATTTCGAGATTTTAATTTTCAAGATTTTGATTTGCGAGATTTTGATACCAATCCAAAAAAAAGTACGTTAAATTATTCTTAAAAAATATATAAAAAATTAAAATGAAAAACTATATTCAAAGGAAATAATCTAAAAATAAAAATTTAGTTCGATGTTCTAAAATTCATTGAATTGAACTAATTGAAATAGAGTTCTATAGATTTCTTTTTAATTTAGTATTCAATCTTTGATAAAGCTAATGGGATAACGCTTTACTAGCTTATCGCAGATAAAACATTGAAAAAATTAACATTGAAAAGTTAGGCAATCTCCAAGAAACGTCTATAATTATGATAAGTTTTGTATTAGTAGAGTTATGTTACCAAAGTTTTTATAATATTTTTGGTTCGTCAAGGTGAAAATTAAAAATATTTAATAATATTAAGACTTGCTTTACTTAAAATGGAGATATCGAAGTCATATTCTAGCCAACTCTACTCTCTTCGCCATTTCATTTTTTAAATGTTATTTAGTGTTCAGTAGCTGTATATTTGAGGATACCAATAAAGTGACAGTACGTGTTAAAAAAAATTTATTTATATATAGACAAATACTTTAAAATTTCGAATTTAACAGACCTGAGTTTAAAATTAATTAATAGCAATATCGAAGGCAACGAAAGACAGATAAACTAGCCAAGAAAAGAATCACACTGAACGAGTTCGCATTTCTGTATACAGCAAAATCACAGCGCTAATTGAAGCCTTGTCTACATTCCTTTCACTTCCGGTTAACACCTTATCTGCCTACCTACATCAGAAAAATTTAACTTGTATTGCATTGCAAAATTGTAGGAAAGAGCATTCCTAATTCTTTAAAGGTAAAAAGAAAAGATCAAGAGTAAAGATGAATTTTTTGAAGATCTTTTGGTACGTTAAGTTAAGATAACATTTTGGTAAAAATATAGTATTATCTGAGGAGTATTCGTGAATTTAAATACGCTCTTCGTTTACATCTTATTTAACAGGTTTAGATCTAATTTCCCTAAGTTTTTTTGTCAAAGTAAACTAACCTTTTATGTAAGCTAACGATATAAAATGTACCATCTATTAAGACTTATGGTAGAGGTAAATCGAAAAAATTTTTAATTAATTCGGCACAAAAAATTTCCGATTTCAGAATAACAGTCTAAGCTCCTGGTTTTTACGAATTTTCTAGAAGGGGAATCCTTATTTAAAGTCATAAACAAATTTCCAAATTAGTAGATGACAGGAATCTGACTAATGTCGTTGTGGTAAAGACGCCGCCTTTCATGTGGAAGGCCTCGGGTTCAAACCCCGGTCAGATCATATCTAATAAAAAAATATCGTAAAATTGTATAACTATATCGTAATATAAAATAAGATTTAATAAAAATATATAAATAATTCTTGTGTAAGATTATAGATGGCGCACAAAGTTAAAATTTGTGCATTCATATGTCATAACATAACCTTATACAATAGCTACAGCCGAATAATCAACGGCTTAGTGAATATAATGATTAACGAAACTGAAGCCTAGTTTAAAATAAACTTGGTGAATGCCCTATACTCCTTAAAGGAGTGGAAAAGGAATAAAAAAAAAAAAAAAAAAAAAAAAGATGACAGGAACAAAAATATAAGCATCCTTCGAATAAAGAAGAATAGAGTTCCTTTCTAAATGTATCAGAAAGCAAGTAAAAACATTTTTAATTACACTATATTACATTTATTATTAAAACAAAAACTACTGCATCTATTATTTTGTCACTCACTATCAGATAAAACAAGTTTCTATATACATTAATACACTAATAAAAACTATAGATAATTCATGTCATCGATGATAATATCGCTGTAAAACAGAATAGGAGTATTCAAAAGAATTCATTAAACATATATAATACAACAGTATATAACACTAAAACATAAATCCAAAACATATAGAACAAACGACAACAAACGAAGAAATTGAACATAAAACAGTAATTTTCATCTTAATGCAAAACAGAATGAAACAAACAACTGAAGAATAAATTGATAAAACAATGTTTTCTAAAGTATACAAATAAGCGAATATAAAGAAGCGAAACAAGAACCGTACAATTTAAAAAAAAAAAAAAACAAAAATAAAATAAACATAAACAAAACGAGGAAGAGTGTAGTAGAGTAGACTGTGTCAACTCTGGGATACCCGTATGACCGTAACATATACATTATATGTTCCGGTTAATTACTTTTGGCAAAATTTCAAACATTCAGCTTTATTAGGTGTAGAGTAATGCTCATATAAAAGAAGGAGTTGTATGGCAGCTACTCGAACCCTTTGCAGTAGACCAACCAAATTTTGCAGTAACTTTGGCCATTACACTAAACTATTTTTAGCAAAATTTCAGACACCCACATTCATTTGCTGTAGTGTAATCCTCATATAAAAGAAGGAGTTGTATGGCAACTACTCGAACCCTTTGCAGTAGACCAACCAAATTTTGCAGAAACTTTGGCCATTACACTAAACTATTTTTGGCAAAATTTCAGACACCCAGCTTCATTTGGTGTAGTGTAATCCTCATATAAAAGAAGGAGTTGTATGGCAGCTACTCGAACCCTCTGCAGTAGACCAACCAAATTTTGCAGTAACTTTGGCCATTATACTACACTACTTTTGGCAAAATTTCAGACACGCAGCTTCCATAGGTAAAGAGTAATGCTCATATAAAATTAGAAGTTGTATGCCAGGTACTCGAACCCGTGGACCAAAATGGCTGAATTTAAAACTCGATTCCGTTTTTTGCATAAAAACGAATTTGTGAAAATTTCATAATCCTAGCTCCTTTACTTTTTGAGTTATCGTGATGACGGACGGACGGACGGACGGACGGACATACATCGCTAAATCGATTTATTTTTCGATTCTGATCCGATCCATACACTTGAGTCTATATCTACCCCCCCTCCTTCTCTGCGTTACAAACGTAATGGCAAATTTATTATACCCTTGGACTATATAGTCATACGGGTATAAAAAAAAAAAATACACAGCGAAAGAAGATGATGATGTAAGATTTAACAAGATTAATGAAAAAAAGAAATACAGCTGTGATTTTATACGAAACATAAAAAAATAACAATAAAACACACAAAAAAAAAAAACAAAATAAGAATTAAACTAGAACAAAAGTTTAATTTAAAATATATATAGTATATACACATACAAATAATAAACGAATATATAAATATGAATAAATATAAGACACAAATTATATTAATCGTACAACAAGAGATAATATAATATAATAGAAGAATAAACTAAAGAGTATATAAACGGATGAAACATGAAATAACAACGATAAAGATAATATTCAAAAAAAAGAGACGATAGATAGAGATGATAGATACAGAAAAAAAAAGCAAAAAAATTAATTCCTAAATAGATTTTCACTATTTTCCATTTTCATCGTCAATTTTTATTTTCTAGGCTATTATATTAACAACATTATTCATTCAATTGATATATATATTATATACTACATTATGATATATATATTATATACTACAACATTATATACATATACACATATATATATAAAGGATTCAGTGTATTTTCAATTCTATAATCTATTCACTTTTCAATTTTTAGTATATTCAAAAAAAAATACAAAAAAAAAAACAGAACTGCACTAAAGTGCATTACAAATGCAATAATATACAAAAAGTATATGGAAAAAAAAAAAAAACCAAGTGGAAGGATCTGTTTTGCATCAGAACAGAAAATTCTTCAGATATATTGCTCTAATTCCATTTATTATTATGTAACTAAATATAGATACTTATTTCTTCCTCCAACATTTTCTGCATTAATGCTAATGCACTTGATGCAATATTCAACCAAATTCTATACTATCTATATATATCATATAAATTTTATAAAATTGATTTAAAGTAGTGCTACAGCTTGTTTGATATATACGGATATACAAGTAGGTATATAAGATAACAAAATCTTTCAAAATTTCATTAGAATTGATTGATAAAGTGTATTTATATACGAGTACAGAGTGTCCGCAATTGAGTTGTCACGGAGAGCGCAGTTTAAAGCGAAGATAACAGCGAAAAAAAATTATTCAAGAATGGGGGGAAAGGCGGAGTGCAGGGGTTCTATATATAACGGTTTCCATGACAACAGCCTTCAAATCAATTTCGTTAAATTTTTAAAGAAATAACAATCTCTTTGTTCCTGTACAATATAAAAGATTAGTTTAAATACCGAGAGCAAGCTGAGATAATAAGCTTTCATAATCATATCTAAACTTAATATTGTCTTTCATGAGTAACCAAAACTTTAAACTAAAAAATATTGATATTTTTCATTGTTTTTTTTAAATAACTGTAATTTTTGCAAAATCACCCGAGCCCCAGCTTCAATTTAAGTCCTCAAATTTTTCTAATATCTCTTACTGCTTTTCTGACATCTAAATGACAGACACTGTGTGTATATAAGTGTTTATATACATATATATGATTATAAATTAATAAGGAAATACATAATAGATACATTGAAGAAATTAAAGTGTTCAAAGTATGCATATAGATCCTTTATCATAATATGATTATAATATCTAATTTCTACAAATTAATAATGGAAATTGTATTTAAAAAAAAAAAACCTTAAGATTCTTTTCCAAACAGATTTTAAACATCTGTTATTTTGCATCATTATTTTAAAAAATTAAAATATTCTAAGGATTCTTATATAAGGAAATAGGAACTGCAAATAATTATTTACACTTATAGAAACAAGTATAACAACAGTTTGATGTATTATGTTTACAATAATTGAGGAAATTATAAATTAATTTGAGAAACTATTACAGGTATGTATTGTGTAAAATTTATGGTATTAAATATAGATAAGCGGTTTAAGTGACGAAATGCTATGACACTCTATTGGAAATATAAATTTGAGTAGAGTGAAATGTTAGTTGTTTGGTTGGTGGGTTTTAAGTGACTGGTCTGATTAGAATTATTTTGATCCCACGTTAGTAAAGTTTTGTTATCACTTCTGTGACCATAACTTATATATTTAGGAAATTCGAGTCTCACTTTGGATAAAATTTAGATCGTCATGGTTACCAAGCGTTAATCTAGACATATACAGATAAAATATGTATAATGGTTTCTTTCTCATTCTGTTAAACACAACTGCGACATGGCATGATGTTTTAAATATGACATTTAGTCTTGTGGATTAAATGATTATTTGGCCAATTTCTCCTGAACACGTCTACTGTTTTAGCTTTATACCGAAGCACAACGATTCAGCAGTTTGTCCGATATTTTACAATCATACGAAAGTCAAATTCTTTAAAACGTACGGTATGACATTAAGTGTTTTCACCTCCGAAGCACTAAGAATAAAAAGATTACGAATCTAATTTCGCTGCCAATGAAGAAATTTTCGTAATAAAAAACCAGGAAGTTTCCAAGAAAAAAATCCCACAAAATTTTAGGGATTAAACGTTCCGATGAAAAGCTTTTCTGGCATAAAAACAGAATTCCATTATCAACTGCAATTCAATCCTGACATCAACACTAAGAAATATTTTTAATTTTATGGGGGAAAGCAAAACTTCAAAGGTTGTCCATTGAGCCTGTGCGACAACTTTAAAACATCAAAAGTACAACCTTTTTGAACCTAACCTTAAGGACGAATGTGTGATACAAATGTAAAGTTTCGTTATAAGGGTAGGAATTTGGAAGGATTTGGGTAAAGGACATTTAGAATTGAAACTCTCAATCCAGAGAAGTCGACGACAACGTTAAAAAGGTTTCTTCGAAATCCATTGATCCAACTTCAAAGGTTGTCCATTGAGCCTGTGCGAGGGTTGCTTTCGGTAGCGTACAACTTTAAAACATCAAAAGTACAACCACTTTGAACCCAACCTTATGGAGGAATGTGTGATACAAATGTACAGTTTCGTTACGAGGTTAGAAATTTGGGAGAGTTTGGGTAAAGGACATTTAGAATTGAAACTTCCAATCCAGAGAAGTCGACAACAACGTTAAAAATGTTTCTTCGAAATCCATTGATTATTTATACAAAATTCCATTGTTACGGAATGGTTTTTTTCTGTCGTAAACCCCTGCTTTCTAAGAAAGTGGGGAACAAAAAAACCAGACAAAAAGAGCTAAAAAATCAGATGCAAAACTAATAAAAAGCTTTTGTACTACAGTTAAAACTGGATTAAGTTTCTTAGAATTAGGGAATGTAATTACTTTTATTCTGAGTAGGTACAATATATTTTTATTTCAGATATACTTGTAGTATATGAAAAAAAGGGTTCCACTTATAAGCTAAAATAATGAACCTACTCATTTCAATTCTTATAACGATTACAATTTGTTTCAAATAAAATTTTCTGTAATAATAAAATTTTTAATTGTTTGATATTATAATTTTTGGCACTTTATCTCCATTTCAAAGTTTTTTAATTTATTTATCCCCTTAGAAATAAAACCATTTTCAAAACTAACAAAATCTAGATCAACAGGAAGGAAAATAGTTTTTCTATTATAATTTTACTCAATTTTCCATTTATTTTGTATTCATTATTTCATAAATTTTCTTATAATGAGCTTTTTTCTAGGGTTTTGAAAAAAAAAATACATACAAACTTTCGGTATTTCCGCAAAAAAAAAAAAAAAACAACAAAAAGGGAAATAAAATAACCAAAAATTAAAAGGAAAAACAAAAGATTTTCTACACACATATTTTTACCCAAAAAAAAAAAAAAAACACAAAAAAATAAAAAACTCTTCAATTAATTATAACAAAAGAGAGGAAGGATTAATTTTATTGAAAAACTCAGAAATTAGAAAACTAAAAAAATATGTATATATGTATATATATACATATAAGTATAGATGATGTATGTATATATCACATAAACCATTATAATCTTCTTAAAATATTACTAATTAAACAACAAAAAGTCCCTCATCCGTTAAACATATATACACTCACATATAAATTTTAATATGTAAGTAAGTATGTGAAATTAAAACCTTAAAAATGAAAATGATGTTGTAGGAAAAATTAAATAGAAAGAGAGAAAGAGCAAAAAATAGGAGAGAAAATGAAACAAAAGAAAAAAGGATAAATACTCGAGTTTTAATTCCCTTCTTTGTTAGGCAAACATTGATGATCAGAACAGTAAAAGTTTATTATTCAATTGTTT
This sequence comes from Dolichopus griseipennis, assembly GCA_963082915.1. Classification (NCBI taxonomy): domain Eukaryota; kingdom Metazoa; phylum Arthropoda; class Insecta; order Diptera; family Dolichopodidae; genus Dolichopus; species Dolichopus griseipennis. Next base: position 331,346,653 of record OY720441.1, on the reverse strand, counting down.
GTCCGTTTGTTACACATATAAAAAAAATAGCTAATTACTCTACATATATAAAAAATAGCTTAATAAGCTTCTCAAAAATATATAATGAACTTTAAATTAAATATGAGAACAAAAAGAGAGATTCAAAGCAAATTAAAATATATTGCATACTTATTGGAGCAAAACTAACTAAAAAAATCTGGTTAAAGGGAAAGCTTTGCTTGAATCACATTAGTTTCATCAATGCTAATTTTCCCTTAGTAATCGTTTAAAATTTAAAAGTTAGGCACTTTATTCGACAGTTTTGTATGGGTACGGTAAGTGGGTACTAAAAATAAGAGCAATGAAATCTGTTTATAATTATGGTTCTCAATTATGAATAAAAGTTTAATATGTTAGTCACTCAGTTGTTAGTGAATATATATGATGGCTATTTAAAATATTGAAAATTGAAATACTTGTTTCGGGTTCAGGAAGAAGACATTTTTAGTACAGGCTTTTTTTTTTTTTTGCTATATATATATATATTGCATACTTTTAGGCGCAAAAGTCATTTAAAATTAAAAAGGTTATTTGGACTGTGTCTAACTGTTTTTGTATATATGTATCCAGTACTCTAGACTATTCTAAACGAAGACTAACAATTGTGTGGCTCTCAATTGTGAGAGAAAATTTAATATATACTGTCAGTCAGCTCAAATATAATTATAACAAGCGTATCCTATATTGAAGAACCATTTCCGAAAAGACCATTTAAGTACAGGCTATTTTTTATTATAAATATATTGCATACTTATTAGCGCAAAAGAAATTTGAAAAAAATTCCGATGAATAGGAGACCTTGTAGCATTGTTTTAAAAGTTCTAATAACCTGTAATTCAAAATCTTAAATAACTGGTACGAATGTAAATAAGAAAATAATTAATATTGAAATTAATCAGTAATAAGAGCTCTCAGTTATAAATGAGAGTCTAGTTAATATTTACTCAGCTCTAGGTGATTGAGCCGAGGAGGCCATTTCTACTCTAGCCTAACTTCCAACAGGAGATAAGGGTTAATTAAAATATTAATAAATTTTCTTCAAGAGAAATAAAATACTGTTATTATATATACGGCAACATTACAATTTATTTTTACTAGCTATAGTTTACACATCCATATATATGTGTATATTTTGGTAAACTTATCTTTCCTTTAAAATTTATACATACATATAAGCATTTTAATTTTCCTCTTTTTTTTTTTTGTATTTAATAATTTTAATTGTATGAAAATATTTACATTAAAAGAAATTTTTTGAGTGTAACAAAAAAAGAACAGAAAAAAAAACAAAAAGAAAAAAAAAAAAAATTAAATAAAAATGAAAGAAAAGGGAAATATTCACTAATAACCTAAATTTGTTTTTTTTTTAATGTTTAGTTTTCTTTCTTATACTAGGAAAATTTTGTTTATATTCCATTTGTTTTCCTTATTTCTTGTTCCCTATATAACTAAGATGAGATCTTACTAAAAACGATGACATTTTACTTTTATTTACCTAAAAGTTTTATATTGTGTAAGAAAGAGACAAAAAATAAAAATAAAACAAAAAAAAACAAAAAAACTAACTTCTATGAACTACATTATATTTTATATTCTCTGAAACTTTAATTATGTTAGAACAATAACTTATTCTTGAAGAAAAAAGACAAAAAACTAAAACAATAGATGAAACAAAAAAAAAGAAAGAAAGAGACAAAAAAGGGGTCCTAAGGATTTTTTTTTTTCGAGTTTAAATATTAGAAAAAAAAAGAAAATCCCCATGGAAAAGTTTTGTTTGGTTAAATGGTTTGTTTCATAATTGTGCGGTATATATATATATATATATATACCTTAATAAACATATATACATGTGTAGTGTAGACATTTATATTTATTATGTATCTATTTTTGAATATATACTCTTTTCACCTGAATTTGATCTTTTTTCAAATTGATCACAATTTTTCAAATGAAATTGGTCTTTTTATACCTATATTATATATATATTATGCTACACCTATAGAATAGGTAAAGGGGTATATTAACTTTGGTATGGTGTTTGTAACCACCTAAAGGAAGCGAGCTAGATATGGAAAAGTATATATATTTGTGATCAGCGTGACCGCCTTAGTCGATATAGCCATGTCCGTCCGTCCGTCCGTAGGCACGATAACTCAAAAAATAATGGAGCTATATTGATGAAATTTTAACTGTAGGTTACTAGGACTGAAAGTACGGCGGGGATTGCATATGGGCGAAATCGGCCCATGGGTTCGGATTCTGGACCTTTTAATCGGTTTCAGGGCTAACGAACAAATATAAAAAATCACGATAACTCAACAACTAATGACGATATCTTCATCAAATTTGTGCTGTAGGTTACTAGTAATGAAACTACTTCGGGAATTGCGTAAGGTCGGGATTGTACCATGGGTTCGGAACCTAGAACATTTTGATCGAATTTAGGCCAAACGAGCATAATTCCGAAACCAATGAAGATAGAACCTCCAAATTTAGTATCAGGGTGTCCTTTCCTATTTCCTAAGTGTCTTGTGAATTTGGGTCCCAATGGAGTAGTGGGTCGGGGACCAGCCACACATTTCCGAAGACCTTAAAGCATATCTTTAAAATTAATAAAGATAACAACTTGTAAAAATGTAGAAGCTTCCAATTTGCCACAAGGGTGTTCTTTACTATTTCTTGCGTGCCTCCCTAATTTGGGATCAATTGGAGTGGTGGTTCAGAACCTCTCTTAGACCCCCCAATGTGTAAAAGCTTATCATCGAAATTAATAAAACTAGTAACTTAAAATTAAGATAGAGAGTTCCAATTGTGTACAAGGGTTAACTAGTATTGAAAGTATGACGGGACTGCATATGGGCGAAATCGTACCATAATTTCGGGTCCTGGAACCCTTGAAAAGTTCAAGGACTAACAAACATATATCTTAAAAACACCATAACTCAAAAAATAATGCCGGTATTTTGATGAGATTTAACAGTAGGTTACTAGTAATGAAAGTACCATGGGAATTGGTTGTGGTCGAGTTTAATTTCGAAGCCAAAGAATATATTTCCTATGTCCTATGTGTCTCCGAAATCTAGACTTAATTGTAGTGGTTCAGCTATGTTCAAAGGTACTTGCTGCATTTATGTAAAATTTATTTTTATATTTAAATGAATTATATGAAAAGGTGTAAATTTTTAATTGTATTTTAGAAATACATTTATTGCATATTTTGCGTTTATAAGCTTTTCTATTAGGTATATAAACTAACCATTTAAAATAATTGCAATTTTTAAAAATTTGGATTATTAAATATATTATGCTTTGATTATCTTTTTATCACAAAATTTAATAATTAGAATTTTTTCATTTTGTAATTGAATTGGAATAAATATATTTTCATTAATTTCAAGTTGGTTTGTTTTTTAATATTTTTAAATAGATAAATTAGTAAGAATTTGTAGTATTTTTTAATAAATAGGGTAATTAGAAAATGTTTTTAGTATTATACAGTTAATTTAGTTAGCTATGTTTTACGATCAAATTGATAACAGCTTCTATGGTGTTAAAATGACTTATGGATATGTCCTTAAATTTGAACCAAATAGGTGTAGGGTATTTCTAAGTCAGTTGCACCGACTGACTGTTTCTTTACTTGTTTTTAAATCAACTACGTTCTTTTTTATAAAGAAATTCCCCGTATTTTGGTACGCCGAAGTCAAAATGACATGATTTTACAGAAGCTACTCCCCGATTCTTTAGTAAAAACTATAAAAGGAAAAAAATTAAGATAAATCTCAAAAATGGCACTTCAATTTTTGGGGGGGTTATATTTTAAAACGGGCTTAAGATTCAAACTTTTTTAGTTTTTTCTTAGCCCGTCCTAGAGGCTATTTTCAGATAAAACTGGTGGTTTAATTTAGGTTCTACGAACACTGAAATTTTATTTTTAAAAAAATTTGTATTTAAAAAAAGATCAAATTCATTTGAAAAAAGATCAACTTTATTTGAAAAACGGAGGAGCAAATCTAATATACCCGATGTCATATATGTATGCACGGGTATAAAGATCAACTTTATTTGAAAAACGGCCAAATTCATTTGAAAAGAGCATATATTTTAAAATACCTATGAATTAATATTTTATATAGATTTATGAATAATTTTTACTTAAATTGTATATGTATAAGTAAATATATATGAATGTGTACATATGCATAAATTATAAATTTTTTATTTTCATTATTTGTATTATGAATTTTTTAGTTTCATTCCATTTCATTCAAGTCAAATGGTTCATAAAGTTCTTCTACATTTTTTTTAATGGTACTAGAGGAACACAAAAAAAAAAAAAAAAAAAAAAAAAATTGGGACAGCAGTCGTTACACTTAAAATGTGCCAAGAGGATTTCTATGGTTATTTAAGTTATTTGATGAAGAGTAAAAGAAGACTCTTTGATGAGGTTTAAATGGAAAAAAGAGGGGGAGGGATAGGATTAAAAAAAAAAGGGCACAGAAACATTTAACGAATAAAAATATAATTTAATTTTTTCATTTTCTATTGTTAAATGTTATTTTGTTTTTTTTTTTTTTCTACTTGCGTTAATAGTTAAAAAATAAAGAGGATAATCCAGATCCTTTATTTTTTTGTTTGCTTTTTTTTTATAATAACATAAGAAAATCTTGTTAGTTGTTAGAAAGTAAGGGTTTAAATGGAATGTAATTATGGTAAATTTAATTTTAAGAATTGTAAAATGCGTATTAGGGTTTACTACGACTGACTGACTGTTTTTTTGGAAAAGTTTAGGGAGAAGGACTTCTATATGTTAGGAGCTCGGTCCAAAGATACTTCTAAATTTGTGAATAACTATGGGTTGCATGTTTGAAACTGAGCTTGAACTTACAATACGCCTTTTTCAAACAATTTCCTTTTCTTCCCCTTTAGTCTAAAAAAGTGATATTTGAGTTCAGACCCAGCTTATTGCATTCGATCAAATATCATTATGTCGTTTTATACTATACTACGTATATCTGAACAAAATCAATCTCTCTAAATATATATCTTCTTAATTATAGTTCTTATATTTGAAGTTTAAGAAATAGAACTTAGTGCTGTAAGGATGTAACAGATTTTCTAATATCTTTGAGAAGTAGCTCTTCAAAGCTCTTTCACCACACCGTTTGTGTTTTTTTCGAACGTTAGCCATTAATAATAACAACTATTAACAAAATTTCAGACACGTAGCTTCATTAGGTATAGAATAATGATCGTATAAAGAAAGAAGTTGTATGGAAACTATTCGAACCCGCTGCACTACTCCAACTAAATTTTGCAAAAACTTTGGCCAAAAGATTAAACTACTTTCAGCAAAACTTCAAATATCCAGTTTTACAAAGTAAAGAGTGGTTGTCATATAAAAAAAAAAGGTTACGAGGCAGCTACTCGAACCCATGGTGTAAATTCCATGGGGCAAACTGCCCTTTCATTTTTTTGCGTTATCGTGCGGACGAACATGTTTAGTTAGATCGATTTAATTTTCGATTCTGATCCGATCCATACCTATAAGTCTATATATATATCCCCCTCCTTATCTGCGTCACAAATGTAATGACAAATTTTGTATACCCTTTTGACCTATAGTCATACGGTATAAAAATTAAAAATAGGAACGGTTTAAAGAACTTCTACTTTGCTTTATTGTTAAATATTTTAAAAGAAAGAACCCAACAACTTGAGTATAAAATCTAAAGACAATAAAAAACTCATTGGCACACATTTTATAGAAATAGCCATTCCTCCATAGTTGATTACATGAATTTAAAATACCATTGTATATAGTAGGCTTTCTGATTTTAAATATAATTAAAATTTTTGTATTAATTTTCTTAGAGAACTCAAAAAAGAAGTTTTTTAAGAAAATAATTATATTGAAATTAAATTTAAGTATTAATCATTAAAAAAAAATTTTTTTAATTATTTTATTTATAATTATAAGTTTAATATGAACTATATATTTTAAAAGAATCGGTTTAAGGTCATCAAAGATTTAAAATTTCAATTATAACTTAAGAAAGAGATTATTGACCTGAAAAATTTAACTCTTATATTCCAAGTATCTTAGATTCTTAATTTTATTTGTAAATTTGTTTTTATGACTGAAATAATCTGAAGCTTTGAATATAAAATGAGCGTAGGAGTACAGCAGATATATGGCTACAAATCCTCCGTAGCCTGTTCCAAGTCTGGAAAACAGGGAAGTTGCAACCTGAATGGCCACAAAAATCGGCGCCTCAGGAAGTAGGAAAATGTTATATAATTCAGTTGAACTCGTAATATAGTTATGAGAACTTCAACTTTTCAAACCCAAAGGTTCTCCAAAGATGTGGGTTTGGCATACGGCTAACAGAACTATCCAGTAAAAAACATTATTACGAAACCTAAATAAGAAGATCAAATCTCGACACCGGAATGCAAAGCCGTAGAAAGAGAAGAAAACCTGTGTGTGAAAACTCGAGTTTCTTAGAGAACCTGATTATAAAAAAAAAAAATAATATTATCCGCTTAGCAACTTTTAGCAAAATTTCAAATACTGAAGACTCCGAGATACATAAATAAAAAAAATATAAGTTGTAATCTTGTAAGGCAGTCGAAGAGATTCGAATCTCTTGTACTAAGCCAACTTTATTTTGTCTAGGCGTTTGCTATTCAACCTAACTACTTATGACAAAATTATAGATTTAGCTTCATGAGAAGTTATCGAAATACTCAGTTTCGTTTAAAGCTTTGGCTCATACCCAAAAATAAATAATATTGAAACTACTTGAACCCTTTGAACAAATGGGCTAAATTTTAATAGCAAATACCGCTTTTGTAAAAAAACACATTTTGTGAACATTTTAGAATCGTACCTCCTTCAGCTCTTTTAATTTCGGAATTCTAATCTCAATCTCCTTATAACTATTACACATAGGCAAATTGACTCCTTTTAGGATTCTGATCTGACTCATACACTTGAGTCTACATCTACATCCCATGGGAATCTTAAATGTATTGATTGAACCTATTAATTATTTTTCTAATGTATTAATGTTGGAAATATTTCATATTATTATTAATACTGTAGGTGTTTAACAGTCAATCTACACCCACGTTAGAGATGTTATTCTATTCTATGCTATTCATAATTAATTCACCATTCATAATTAATAAGTAATTATTCTGTTAATATTAAACTTTTTTATTTAAATTTAGAAAACCCATATAATTAATTAAATAAATAATTATTCTTTTGTTTTAAAATTAAAATTAGAACAATAAAATAATTAAAAACAATAAAAGATTATTTTAATAGAATTTTTGCAATTATTTTTGTAAAAATTTTGAACATTACTTTGATGAATAGACTTATAATAAATTAAACAATACAATTCATTCAAAATCTAAACTTAATTATTAATTATATAAATAAAATCATAAATTGCTAAATTCGATTCACAGTATTATCTAATTTTAGTACAATACATCGATTCTTCTAACAGTTATCGATTTTAATAAAGAAAAACATATTTGAATAAATGGAATTCTTAATCTTATAGTTTATTTCCAGTCATTAGTTTTTAAAGTGGATTTCTTAACACATCCCTCGCTTGAATAACTTTATATTAAGAGTGAATATCATCACACATCCCTCTCTTGAATAACTTTCTATTAAGAATGGATTTCTTAAAACATCCGTCGCTTCAATCATTATCTCCGTATGACTATAGGTCAAAGGGTATACTAAATTTGCCATTACGTTTATGACGCAGAGAAGGAGGGGATTAGATATAGACTCAAGTGTATGGATCGGATCAGAATTGGAAAATAAATCGATTTAGCTATGTATGCCCGTCCATCCGTCTGTCCGCACCATAACTTAAAATATATAGGGGCAACGGTTTTGATTAATTTTTATCGCTATTTAAATTTTAATTTCCACCGGTTCGAGCACCTGCCATACAACCTCTTTTTTATATGAGCATTACTCTATTCCTATTGAAGCTGGGTGTCTGAAATTTTGCCAAAAGTATTTTAGTTTTATGGCCAAAGTTTCAGGATGATATAATGTTTATATTACAATCATACCCCAGAGTTGACACAGTCTACTCTACTACACTTTTCCTCGTTTTCTGTTAAAAGTGGATTTCTTAACACGACCCTCTCTTGATTGCAGGCAATTTAAATAACTTCCATCTCCTGAACCCATTCCTCTCCCTATTGCAGAAAATCCATTCATACATTGAAAAGAAATATTTAATTCAATGTGTGTTAAGAATTCCATAACCATTTATTTAAGATTAATTGAAACCATATATTATTAAGTTTTTATAATAAGTGTTATTATTGAAAAGTTTTTAAGATAATATGCATAGTCATTAAATTTCGGATGTTTGCTAGAAAGGTCTGGATCTTCTTCAATATATCTAAGAAAATAAATAAATAAACATTAATATTTAATAATATATATTATTTATTAAAATGGAAGGACCAAGTGCCAAGTGGTAAAAATAAGAAAACATTCTTAATGTCACATTTAATTTGAATTATGTTTCGAATGTTATAAGAATTCGGAAATAACATTATGCTAAAAACAACCAAGTTTTGGGATACAAATTTTTTTATCACGGATGGAGGCTAAAAATTTAGTTCGTAAGTAAATCATATTTTATTTTTTTCATTTTAAATTATTATTATTTTATTTGAAACAATTTACGTTAAAATAATGATTATGATTATTACTCTGGAAGATTTATAAGATTTGTTGTACATTATGGATACTATTAGATATTAAGAGGAAATATTACTTTTAATAATGATAATAGTTTTTTAATAATGAGTGGGATGGAAATTTATTTTGTATTAATAATTTATATAATAAAATAAAAATTTATTAAAATAATATGGAAGGTGTATCTGTGGTCAAAATGAATGTTACAGCTATTAAGCTAAATAATTTATTGGATGATTGAAAACATATATCATATATGTTGGTATTTGTAACTTATTAAAATACCAACAATTACGTTCTAACACGGGACTGTGTAAAAGCCTTTATTGGATTTCCTGCTATATTTAAGTGTTAAATTGAATTTAAGGTATCGGTCAACGATTATAAATATTTGATTTAAGTAGATTTTATTTTAGATCTAGATCTGACTACTATATTCGCGATATAAACCTAAATATTACTTGTAAAATGTTATGCGAAGGGGTTGCAAATAGGATGGTGTTGAAGTTTACCTAATCTGTAGCAGTAAAACTCGAAAATTCTAGAGTTAAAGTGAGAGAACTGCAATTTTTTATTCATACAACAATCAACGGCTGGGTGGCGTAGTGGTTAAAATCTCGACCCTTCATTCGAGAGAGGCCCGTATTCGTTTGTTAATGAAAGTGAACTTTAATCTCGTTTTCGGCTGTTTTTTACATTTTACAGCCTAGTAGTATCTAATGTCTAAATTGTATATGGAATTTATAAAGATCAATCCTAATAACAAGAATATAATATGACTCCCTGTTTCAATATGTACCTATGGTATAGACAGACTTAAAAGCCTAGCAGTTGAACAGTTAGCATAATAAAAAAATCGGGCTTAACCCTGTCAATTTTCCTGAGTAATAATTTCTACTTTTAAATAGCATTTTGCCGATCGCTTATTATTTGAAGGTCCAAATGTCTAAGTTTCTGAAGAAGGAATGAAAAATCATTATCACAATTACAAAAAAGCTGAAACGCATGTCCAAGAACAGAGATATGTTCCATACTTTTTTATAAAATAGGATGTGATATAATCAACAAGAAAAAAAAGGTTTCTCAAATATCAAGATCATTGAATTTTTAAATAATAATCTAAAATCTTAATTGATAAAATGAGAGATTGCAGACATATTAAAGAGTTAAAAAATCTCATTTTTCTTTTTCTCAATTTATGAACTATCACCAGGCAAAAGAGGTATAAAGTTTCATCTACACGGATATGATTTTATCCCAAAGTCTATGTTAAAATAATTTTTCTAATAAATCCCTAAACGTGCAAGTTATTTTAAATTTTAAGCTTTATCTTTTATCGTGTTCCTAATAAACCAATTAGTTTCCATTTTAAGAGGGAGCATACTTTTTACTTAACATGGATAAATAACATGTTTTGTTAGTTTATGTCAGGAATATCGAAAAGTTTCCATAGGAAAGGAATTTCATATGTACTTCAGTTTTCCTTAAACTGTAATTAAGATTTTCTGGAAATCCCAAGTCTAAAGTTTTAACCGCACTAAATTTAACTCTATTTTGTGAAGAATTTGGTTTACAAAAACACGACAACTGGTTCTTCATTCTGAATATTGAATCCAAAGAAAGTTGAGGAATTTACATATTAAAAGGAGAGTTTTTCAACTTGAAGTACACAGTTCGATGTAAACTAATCATGACTCAAGGTTACCATTCATCCATACCAGTCATCTGGTTATTCATATTCTAATTTAAGATTTTTCTTCCAACTCTTAACACTTAGAAACCCAAAAGAATACTGAAAGAAACTTATAGATGACAATATAATTTATATTGAAACCATAGTTCGCTTTCGTTCATTTGTATTCTCCGCCTTTATATCCCCCATTTTTGTTATTAGTAATGTACAGCATATAAATTTCATCAATAGCATCATTTTTTTTTTAAATTATCGTGTTTACGGAACGGACGGACGAATGGACAGACGGACATCGCTAAACCGACTCAGCGGTTAAGTTAAAATATAAACCCTCTTCAATATTTATAGCTTGCTTCCTTTCGACACTTATAAACACCGAACCAACGCTAATATACCCCTGTACATATGGTATACGAATTTTAAATTCATCCCTCATACAATCTAACCACTACATTTCCTAGAAATTTCCTGGATCCCAACAAATCTCAAGGATTTCCTTTTCAAAAATTTATTTATTTATTTATTTATATTCAATACCATACAATATAAATATTGCATGATAATTTCTCCTTTTGCCTATAAAGCATTTGGAGTTCTTATTATATATTAATTTACAGTATAATATTCTTAATCTAGGATTTTAGTAAACAAAAATAAAAATTTTTTCTTTTCTTTTTTTTTTTTTTTTTTTAAGTTAAGTTAAAATTAAAATGTTTAGTTCATAAATCATAAAGAGAACATATTAATATTAAGAACAATAAGAAAAAAAATTTTGTCTTCTTATCTTCTTTCGTCTTCTTCTTCTTCTTCTTTCGCCTTCAGTTAGCACTTTTTGTTTGCTTAGGTATATTTTATGAGTGTTTTTTTTGTGATATATATTGAGTGTGTGTCTACATGTCTGCTTTTAATTGACTGGATATTTTGCCCTTTTTTGAAGATGGAGTCTTCCTTCCGTAACAAGCCTGGGTCAAGTCCAACCATGACTCCACTTCCTGAATTCGTGTTTACGAATTCGTAAAAGTTGTGACCCAGGCTTCACAGTTTTATTGATGTTTGCAAGTTTGAATTTATGTATGTGGTATTTGGTTAATTTAGGTTTTTGTTTAAATGATTTTTTTGATTTGTATTAGATTGATTTTTTTATTTATATTAGAATTAGGTATGAATTTTTTAAGTTAAATGGTTATTGTTCTAGAAATTTATTTATGGTTTTTTTTGGTTTTATTTTCTATGAGTTGGTTTATTTAATTTATTTAAGATTGTTAGCTTTGATATTGACCAAAGCAACATCTTGTGATTTTTTATTATTTGTAGTTGGTTAACCGCCTTTTCTTGCAAGAAGAGGGGAAATCATTAAAATATTTATTATTTTGGATTAGTTTAGTTTTAATTTAATTATTATTGTCTATGTTGAAAAATTTTTTTTTTTTAATATTCAGGTTTATTATTTTAGTTTTTCGGTTATTTATTGTTTTTTATAAATATTTATTATTTTGGATTAGTTTAGTTTTAATTTTTTATTATTTTTTACATGTTATTTTATATTTTGTGCCAGATACCAAAATGGGCCATTAGGTCCTTTATTTTGGTGAGGCTTTTGTTGTCATTTTTCCTTAAGGTTTCTATTGTGCTCTCGTTATTGGACCAGTAGTTTGCCGTTTCTCTGCATTCCAGGAAAATATGTTTGATGGTAAGGTTTTGTTGACAGTGTCTACACAGCGGGGCATCACTTCTATCATAATAATGACCATGTGTTGCCAATGTACATCCCATCCTAATTCTTGTGATTTTGACTCCTATACACCTGTTTATGTTCAGTAGGTTGGTTATGTTTGCAGACGGTTGATGAATGTTTCTGAATGTGTCAGCTCTATTGAACAAAAACTGTCTTCTGTTTTGTATTTTTAGGTTTATCACCTTATGTGTATAGTTGGTTGATGTAACTGCGAATTGTAACATCGGGCTCCTGGTAGCGATTTTAGCCGCTTCATCTGCTACTGTGTTTCCCTCAATGCCCACATGACCTGGGATCCAAGCTAATTTGATTTTCCCTTTAGCTTTAATGATTGCATCCCGAATGTCTTTTGCCATCTGGTTTTTATTATTTATGTTTAGTATGTTTTTTGTAGCACTAAGGCAGTCTGTGAGTATCACTGTTTTGTAAGTTTTGTTTTTGTTAGCAATTTTTGTAGCCTCCCAGATTGCAAGTTCTTCTGCCACAAAAACTATCAATATCTATAGCTTGCTTCCTTCTGACACTTATAAACACCAAACCAACGCTAATATACCCCTGTACATATGGTATAAGAATTTTAAATTCATCCCTCATACAATCAAACCACTAAATTTCCTGGAAACTTCCTGGATTCCAACAAACCTCAAAGATTTCCTTTTCAAAAATATTAAAAAAAGGATAACGGCCAACTTTAACATAACCATTACATACACAATATTTTCGATAGCCAAAAATAAAAAAAAACAAGTAAAGAAACAGTCAGTCGGTGCAACCGACTTAGAAATACCCTACACCTATTTGGTTCAAATTTAAGGACATATCCATAAGTCATTTTAACACCATAAAAGCTGTTATTAATTTGATCGTAAGACATAGCTAGCCAAATTAACTTTATAATACTAAAAACATTTTCTAATTATATTATCTATTAAAAAATATTACAAATTCTTACTAATTTATCTATTTAAAAATATTCAAAAACAAGCAAACTTGAAATAAATGAAAATATATTTATTCTAACTCAATTACAAAATGAAAAAATTCTAATTATTAAATTTTGTGATAAAAAGATAATCAAAGCATAATATATTTAATAATCCAAATTTTTAAAAATTGCAATTATTTTAAGTGGTTAGTTTATATACCTAATAGAAAAGCTTACAAACGCAAAATATGCAATAAATGTATTTCTAAAATACAATTACAAATTTAGACCTTTTCATATAATTCATTTAAATATTCAAATAAATTTTACATAAATGCAGCAAGTACCTTTGAATATAGCTGAACCACTACAATTAAGTCTGGATTTCGGAGACACATAGGACATAGGAAATATATTCTTTGGCTTTGAAATTAAACTCAACCAGAACCAATTCCCATGGTACTTTCATTACTAGTAACCTAGAGTTTAAATTTCATCAAAATACCGGCATTATTTTTTGAGTTATGGTGTTTTAAGATATATGTTTGTTAGTCCTTGAACTTGTCAAGGGTTCCAGAACCCCAAACCATGGTACGATTTCGCCCATATGCAGTCCCGTCATACTTTCAATACTAGTTAACCCTTGTATACAATTGGAACGTTCTATCTTAATTTTAAGTTACTAGTTTTATTAATTTCGATGATAAGCTTTTACACATTTGGGGGTCTAAGAGAGGTCCTAAACCACCACTCCAAATGATCCCAAATTAGGGGGGCATAGAAGAAATAGTAAAGAACACCCTGGGCCAAATTTGAAGCTTCTACATTTGTTTCAAGTTACTATTTTTATTAATTTCGAAAATATGCTTTAAGGTCCTCGGAACTGAGTGCCTGGTCCCCGACCCACTAGTCCAATGGGGTCCAAATTTCAAAGACACTTATGCAATAGGAAGGGAGACCCTGATACCAAATTTGGAGGTTATATCTTCATTGGTTTCGGAATTACGCTAGTTTGGCCTAAATTCGATAAAAAAAGTTCTCAGTTCCGAACCCATTGTCCAATCCTCACCGTACGTAATCACTGCCGTAGTTTCATTACCAATAACCTACAGCACAAATTTCATGAAGATAGCCTCATTAGTTGTTGAGTTATCGTGATTTTTAATATATGTTCGTTATCCCTGACACCGACTAAAAGGTCCAGAATCCGAACCCATGGGCTGATTTCGCCCTTACACAGCCCGCGCTTTACTTATAGTACTAGTTAATCCTTGTACACAATTTAAACGATCTATCTTAATTTTAAGTAACTATTTTTAGTAATTTCGATTATAAGCTTTTAAAACTTAAGAGGTCTGAGAGGGGTACTGAACCACCACTCCAATTGATCCCAAATTAAGGGAACACGCAAGAGATAGTAAAGAACACCCTTGTGGCAAATTGGAAGCTTCTACATTTTTTCAAGTTGTTATCTTTATTAATTTTAAAGATATGTTTTAAGGTCTTCGGAAATGTGTGGCTGGTCCCCGACCCAGTAGTCCAATGGGACCCAAATTCTCAAGACACTTAGGAGATAGGAGGGGACACCCTGATACCAAATTTGGAGGTTCTATCTTCATTGGTTTCGGAATTATGCTCGTTTGGCCTAAATTCGATCAAAAAGTTCTAGGTTCCGAACGCATGGTCCAATCCCGACCTTACGGAATCCCCGAAGTAGTTTCATTACTAGTTACCTACAGCACCAATTTGATGAAGAAAGCGTCATTAGTTGTTGAGTTATCGTGATTTCTTATATATGTTCGTTAGCCCTTCGATCGATAAAAAGGTCCAGAATCCGAACCCATGGGCCGATTTCGCCCATATGCAATCCCCGCCGTACTTTCAGTCCTAGTAACCTACAGTTAAAATTTCATCAAGATAGCTCCATTATTTTTTGAGTTATCGTGCCTACGGACGGACGGACGGACGGACGGACGGACGGAAGGACGGACGGACGGACGGACGGACGGACGGACATGGCTATATCGACTAAGGCGGTCACGCTGATCACAAATATATATACTTTTCCATATCTAGCTCGCTTCCTTTAGGTGGTTACAAACACCATACCAAAGTTAATATACCCCTTTACCTATTCTATAGGTGTAGGGTATAATAATTTTTAAAATTTTTTTTGTTATACATTATCTTTCCTTAATAAAATTTTACATCTGCTGTTAAGAGTTCGATATTTTATGATAGGTCATATTTTTATAATGTATTAAAAATTACAAAATAAAAATCTTTCCTTTCAATAACTCAAACTTTATAGTCAATTCTGGGTATAAGATAAATTGGCTCATATCTATTTTCTCATTAGTTTAGAAAAAAAAGAAACAATATTAAAACGATATTTTCAGTAGATACTATGTATAACATATCATTTATACCGAACCTATACCTACTAACCAAAAAGATAGAAATTTTATAGTAATTTTTCAATTTTTATTACAGCCTATATCTCGTCCTCATTCACGTTTGATATTTTTTGTATGTAAAAATGATTTATAAAAAAAAATGAATATTAATGGTACAATATATTGGCTCAATAAATTTATATCATCTTTTATTGTTGTTGTTCTGGTATAGATGGATTTTAAGTTGAATAGATTCATCTCTAAACAATTCGTTATATACGGATATTAAAATTTATTATTGTTTGAAAATGCGTTTGTCATATGAAATTGGTGGAATTTTCGATGGAAACGGTTTTTTTATTGGTGAAGGGTCATAGCTCCTAGGGGCAGAAAACCTTTAGGGACTTATGACTCATTTTGTGCACTTTTAGTGACATAAGTTCATAAGGCAATTTTGACTCACTTTAAAATATTTACATGAACATAACTTCCCTGACAAGTGATTTGTGAGATATAACTTCCTTTACTAATTTTTGAGCTATAACATCATATAACAAAAATTGTGCGATTAAGCGTATGCATGTACTAATATATTTAAATCTAAATTTATATTGCAATATTTTCTTAAAGTCTTTTCTGATCTTTATGATTTACATATGATATTATAAAAATATATAATTTACATATAAAGTCTGTGTATATTTGAATCTGTCATTGATATTATATAATTAACATTAATATTTATTTTAATATTCCTAATAACCAATTAGCTGAGAACTTTATAACGGAGTTATGATCAACCACTCTGAATCAAAATTGTAAGGGTCATAAGCCCCCCATAAGAAGTTATGGCTCATTGCTATGGAAGTCATCGCTCATTGCTATTCCCTTTTGGGACTAATGTCTCACTTAATGAGTCATAAATCTCTAAGGACATTATGAAACTGGGAGTTATTGCTCTTCACCTTTTTTATATGCAATTTAGAAAAGATTGATTAATAAAGTTTAGAAAAATTTGTCAATTTAAAAGAACTTTTATGTGTCATTTGTCCCACATAAATGTTTTTTTACACTTTTGTAATTCTTATAACTAATGTCGTCCATTATTATTTTAAAGGCTTTAGTAAATTTCATAATTCAACGAAAAGTCGACTAAAATTCTGTCAAATAAAAATTTAACCATTAAAAAATTTTAATTTTTTTAATTTTAATTAAAATAAAAACGACTCGAATATTACAATATGACATTTTGTATTACAAACTCGCAAGATAATAATATTTTCTCGTATGTGGTGGTAAATTAAAATTGACAACCTGATACACATTTGTACGTATTTCATATATTTATAAAGCTTATAAAAACAGCTATCGTTTGACGTTTTCAGATTGAAAGTGTACCTTATGTTATATAAATATAGGGCTCTATTACGGAAGGAGCTGCGGAACAACATTATCCCATCAAATTTAATTTATTATATAAAAAAGAGTATCATGTAAAGTAAAGTGCATCCACGTTACTTATTATGTTAATGTTATATAAAATTTATTCAAAGATATTTTCAACAATTTGAGAGTATATATGACCAAATGATCAGGATACAGGAAATACCGTTAGAATTTTTTCAGATTACAATTAAATCTCACATATCGAAATTTTTTTTTTCCAAAATCTTAAAATGAATCTCTGACATTTTAGAAAAAAATTATGCTGAAATATGCTGAATATTCTGGCCTAACAGAATTAGGAATATAGACTTGTGCAAGTTAACAAATGAAGAACCAATAATTAAACAAACTACCAGTAGGAAATGGAAGTGGATTAGGCACGCAGTAAGAAAAGGTGACTATTGCATAACAAGAATGGCGCTATGCTGGAACCCTCAAGGTGAGTCTAGAACAAGAAGATGACCCAGAACGATATGGAAAAGAACAGTGCTTGATGAAATAAATAGACGCGAGATCTCCTGGAATGAAACTGAAGAATTAGCTAGAAACAAAGAATAATGGAGACTTCCAGTTGAAGCCCTACGCTCCCTAGCAGAGTAACAGAAAAAAAACGTTTCTATTAGTAATTGAAAAAAAAAGTTATTTGCTCGCAAAAGTATCATTGTTCCATACGGATAATTTATTGATTTAATTTAAAGTTGAACTAAATTTTAGACTTAATTTATTGAATTTTAGGAAATATTTTAAACATTTTAGTTTTAATTTAATTAAAATTTTTGTCAATTTTCATAATTTAATCATATACATGACCTGATTAATATAAAATATCGAAAAAAATATAAAATTTACTCTTCAAAAATCAATGAAAATGGAAGATACTTATGTTATTTTATATTTATTTAAATTTTTTCATTTTAATTTTAATTGTTCTCTTTTTTGCAAATTTTTCAAATAAAAAAAAAACTAGAATTTATAATTAAAATTATATAATTATTAAATTTTAGCTGCATTTAAATTGAAGGGAACTAATAATACAACTAGTGAAGCAGATTTTGAGTGGTATTTGAATATAAATATGCTGGCTATTAATAATTTAATAATTAAATACAAAAAAAAAAAAATATAATTAAATATTTGTTATATATTTTATGGAAGCATATATTAATATTAATTTATAGGATATTGGTTTTTTTTAATATATTTATTTAATGCACTTCATATGCAATTAAAATGTTTTTAATTAAATTTTGATCAATGCAGTTTTTGTATTCTTTCAATTTAATTTTAAAATAAATTTAACAATGATAATTTAAAAATATATATTTTAATTAAATTTACTATAAAGTAGAGTTTTTCGTTTATTGGCATTAACTTATATTATTCGGTATTTAAATAATACTTTTAAATTTTTTTAAATAAATCGAATTAAAAAATATTGAAAATAATGTAAGCATACTCTTATTTACCACAGAGGAAAGTTGGAAAAAAGTCCAAGTGCTGCGATGGGGATCCATGAATATTAAAAAGAAAAAAATATAACCTTTTGCAAACCTTTGTATAGCCTTTAGCTAAAATAGGTATATAAGGAAAAGTATATATATATTTTTAATCTGCGTCACCTTCTGAGTCAATTTAGCGATCATCTCGGATAACTTAAAAAATAACTAAAAATGACCTAAATTTCGATTAAATTTATACACTGTACGATAATAATCAAGAAAGGTGGCGAAATCAGTCCATATTTTGGATTCTGAGAGCTACCAATTGAAGTAAGGCCAAACGAAAATAATATAGATAGAACCTTCAAATAAAAATTTAATGCAACTTTTATTAAATTTGTACTGTAATTACTAAGGACAAAAAAAATGGGGATTACTAATATCAAAAATCTGACTATAGATTCGGATTCTGAAAGCTTTCCATTGAACAAAGGTCCGACAAGCATAATTTCGAAACAAAAAAAAATAAAAACCTTTAAGTTTGGTACAAGGATGTTCCTTCCAATTTCCTTTGCGTCTTCAAAATTTAGAATCAATTGGAGTGACGGGCCGGATATCTACCATACATCGCCTAAGATCTTAAAGCATATTTTCGAAATTGAAAAACATAGAAACTTGAAATTTAGTACAAAAGTCTTCAATACTGTTTTCTTTATGTTTTTGAAATTTAAAAAAAAAAATTAAAAAAGTGGTTCGAATAGCTGCCACATGCCTACTTAAACCTAACCAACATATCTTCAGGATTAATAATGTTTGAAAATTGAAATTTGGTGCCAGGTTTTTTTAATATTCCTTAAATCTGAGATAGGTTAAAGCGTAGGTAACAGCCTGTCATGTGACTGTCAATTGAATTTGTCAGGTGAATGGTATTACTAAATCGGTTGCATCGGCTTACTTTTGTTTCCTTACTGGTTTTTACAAATTAAAGTAATTCATTAACAAATATTGTTCAATATAAATATGTATAAGAATTTTCGTTTCATGATTAAAACTCACATATGTAAAACTATGAATAAATATAAATTTATTTATAAGCATTTTGACAACTTTAAATGATAAATATAATGAATTTAGTAAAAAAAACTAGATTCTACTCTCTGTCATAAATTCGAACAGAAGTTCGGTAAAAAAAATTATGTTCGAAAAAATATTCTGAGAAATTTAAGTCATTAAATCAAATGTAATAATAAGCTTATCAATGTCTAACATAAGCCATTATTGTTATCAAACTTATGTCGTACGATCTAATGATAGGAAGTCGAAATTATGTCATTGTTGATATCAAATTTATGCCGTTCGAATTAATGTTAGGAAGTCCTAAAAATCATTGAAATAAATTTTTTATAGAAGCATAAATGAAATCAATAAGTGCCCCTATTTTTGGAGTTTGTTCTATACATTAACCTAGTCATATTATTGTAGGGATGAATTAAAAAAGAGTCCCTTAAGAGTTGGTTTATCTTTTTTTTTGGAAATTTGCATAATTGTAGCTTAATATTGAAATACACAAAATTGTATAGTGTTTACCAATAGCTTAATTTGCACAAAATTAACTCTTCTATTTTTTTGTGAAAAATTATTTTCTGAAATTAAATATTTTATCCAAATTGTTAAATAATCAGCCATTTTAAAAAACAAATCTATTGTGTATATTACAATTTGATATATTGAATATGTAAATTAACTATTTTACCATTATTTTAACCATATTTATATTTAGCAAAAGTGTTTTAAATTTAATTACAAAAATAAATTTATTTCATTTTTTATTTCATTGGAATAATATTAAAATTTATCATTAAATACGGAAGGAAAATTTTAATTGAAAATTTTTTAATGTGGTTTTAATTGGTAGATACCATTCTATGAGTATATTTTTAATAAAAGAAAACAAATTTTTTAATTGTTAGTTAATAAGACCACAATTCAATAATGCTTTAAGGTTTTAAATTAAATATAAATATATATGTATATGTTTAATAATATTAAATATTTTTAATTTAAAAAATGCTTGTAATTTTTAAATTAAAATAAATTTTATTAATCTACAATTTACAATTTTTAAAATATTTAATTTTGAATTTCAATAATTTATTAAACAGTGTTCAGGAGATCTAAGTATGTAATTTGAAGAAGTAATTTTATAGACCTCAACTATACATAGTAGTTAAAACTATTAATATAATATAGTTGAGTTCTATTAAATTACTTCTTCAAATTACATAACCGTATAACTAATATTTGCAAAGCAATGATTTAAATTTCTTAATCCGCTGATCTCATACTACTACTCTTATAAGAATTATCAATTGTATGATTGACGATTTCTCTAATAAGTTTTGGAATTGAATTCTCTAGCTTAAATATCCAAAAATTTGCAATTTGATAAGAATGGTAATTCTGTCTGGGTTATGATCCCGCCAATTAAAAAAAATTTCATTAAATATAAAATAGAATTCACTAAGTTATGCTGCGATATTGCAAACTTGTTCGAACATTTTCAAAACTAAATTTTAAAGTAAAAAAAATCGTCAATTCAAAAGTTTCTCTGAGGCAAACTATAAGGCAACTAAGAACCTATAAAAAATGAAAGCAACAAACATTTTGTCGGCAAGAAACATTTTTGACACGTTTGAAATGTTTCTGAATCTAATTATAATGACAGATGGGAAGATTTTTTCATTTCATTTATTTATTTATTTAATTGTATTCCAGACAATTGTAAATATTGCCTGATAATATTCATCCTTTGCCTATTTGACATTTTAACTTCTTATTAAATTATTTTCATATACACGATATGTTTTTATTAGATATGATCCGACCAGGTTTTGAATCCGAGACTTTTCGATTGAAAATTCGCCACTTTACCACTAAGCTATCGGTCAGATGTTTTTTGAAGTATTTTATTAATAAAAAATTAATTTAAAAAAATAAAAAATATATTAATACAGGGTGGCGCAAAACGACCGATATGGTTTGAATATTAAATAACTTTTTAAATTTATTTATATTTTTTATTTTTATTTTAGAATTTTGTGAAGAAAACTTGGGGAATTGGAAATGGAACAGTACACAACAGAACAGCGATCAAAAATTACCAAAAGTTATGAAAAATATAAAAAATCTAAGACGTTTCTACATGTTATTCAGGTTGTCGCAGAACGATTTAAAATTATTTAATATTGAATCATAACCTTTCATTCACACAATTTTATTGTGAAAACAGAAATTGGAATAAAAAAAAATGAAATGGCACGCAACAAGATTCCAATTTCATTTAAAAATTGTTGCCGGCACTTTATGTTTCTTCATTGTATCTATTCTCATTTATTTCCTAAGTTTTAAATTTTGTTTCATGCCGATAAAAAGTTTCTTGCTTTCATTGTATTTACGTCTTAAGGCTTATTTAAAGAATTTAAAATTCTTTAAATTTACATTTTTTTTGATTATTTGATAGAAATTTCAGCAGAGTACAGAATTGGAAATGTTTCAATGGTTTCCTTTTAGAAATCGATAAAACTTGAGTTGAAACTAATTTTAATTTTATATAGAATTTTGTACTAATTTTAAATATTTAAGCTTTACGAAGAATGGGATAATAAAGCAGATTCCCATTGCAAATAAATTTTTTAATAGGAAAATCTATAGTTCAAATAATTTATAAATTTATTTGTTGAATTATGATTTTCTTCAAACAGATGTCGTTGTTCAGATATTGATTTTATCAAAGTTTCAAAAGGTCTTTTGTCAAAGCTATTAGTTATATTTTTTAACTTATAAGTTAGATACTTATATATTTTACGATTTTGCTTGCAACTGAAACTTTAAATGTAAACTTGAGCAGAAAGTTTTCTTTGTTATTAACAAAATTTGTTTAAAAAAACCTTAAAATCCAATTTTTTATATTATCCTTTTGAAAAATTCTGAAGAAGTATTTAAGTTACCGATATTTAAATAGCATTTTTCAACATTTTCGTTCTTGAAAGCTCCTAAATGGAGAACAACACATAACAATTTTTTTTAAATGGCTCACACATCTAAGGATCTAACAACTTCAAATTTTTGACTAAAATCATTTGGAAGATATGAGAAGCACAACGATAAATTAAACTAGCGTGTATGGCAACACTCAGAGCTGGACTGGCCTACCAATGTACCGGGAGTTTTCCGGTGGGCCGTGCCGAATATTAAATCAAAAATGATTCCATAAATATTTTTTTTATATCAAATATAAAAAAAAAACCCATAGAAACAATTTTTTTTTTTAATTTTTCCCATAAAAACAATAGCAATTTCAAATTTTCTTACAATTAATGTAATCAAAAAATAAAAAATTTCCCACAGAAAAGGAAAAACCAATTTTTTTATTTTTTTTTTCAGGCCTTTACCTAATTAAAAGCGTACGACGTATGACGTACAATACGCCGTACGTCGATACGTCGACGTATCCCGAAATCGATACGCGCGTACCATTTTTAATTTGTCAAAAAATCTATTTTGAATATTGATTTTATATAAAAAATACCGTTGTCATAATATTATTTGTCATATCTTCAAGCCAAGTTTCGTGTGAAAGAAGTTTTTCAAAATTAAAATACATCTTAAATAGATTGAGAAATTGCTTAAGTCAAACACATTTAGAAGATTTTATGTTAATGTCATGCGAAAGAGATATTCTAAATGTTATTAAGAACGAGGAAACTATTGACATTTTGAAAGAAAAAAGTAGTCTGTTGAAAAAATTATTAACATAAAAAAGAAAGTAAATTACATTTGAAACTTATTATTAAAAATAAGAAAATTATTATTAAAAATTGGTTATTTTATGAAAAAAAAATTTTGTTTTCTAAATGTTATTTTTTGTTAATTCTAATTATTTTATATTTCATTGTGAATTTCATTTCTGTTCATTTTCTATTTAATCATATATTAAACAATAAATAAAAAAGAATTAATATTATATTATAAAAATATGTGGAAATTTTTATTGACCTTAATTTTCCTCATATATTCATCAATCATCAAAAGGCATAGCTATTCTTAACTTTACTTGATTGTTAAAACAAAATGTATTGAAAAGGGCCGAAATTTTTAAATTTCCCGGTCCTAAATTCATTCTCAGTCCAGCCCTGGCAAAACTATTCATTTATTTGAAATTTATTTATAGAGCTTAAATGAAATGAAATGTCAGATGTCATCAAAAAAAGATGAAATGAAAAAATGTCAAATTTGGTGTTCCCAGGCGAGGATATATCTTTTTACTTGTGTTATAAAAATTAAATATGAGACTTTTTCGAAATTTGGAGTACTGTATCTCAAAATGGAACCTCTAGAACTTTTATAAACATATCTGGACAGACAAACAGAAGAAAAAATTATATAGTCACATTCCTTTTTAAAAAAATTTTTTTAAATTTCCTAAAAAGGCTTAAAACCACAATAATAAATCATAATTAAATCCATTGTTTACATATAATAAATATTAAAATCACATAATTCCTAAATAATACTATACATATCTAATAATAATAATTTTGTTTTTAAATCCAAATTATTGACAAAATTTTTCTAATTAAAAAAGTTTATTTATATAATCCTATATATAATATTTATAATGTGTATACAAAATGTATTTATATTTGTATATATACTTACCGAACTGCAAATGCTAACAGTAATGATAAAACTAATGGTATTAAAGTTGCGAAACATGCAATTAGCAATGTTTGAATATCTGTTAAATCTGAAAATAGAAATAGTAAAAAAAAGTTAGTATAAATTATCATATCAAAAGTATAAAAATAAATATACATTTTTTAACTGGTTTTTCATTGAAAAATTTACTAAAGTAACAAAATCCGTAGAATTTTAATGTACATATGTACATATATAGGTATATATATACAAAACAAATAGAGTTGTATGTATACGCAGTTACCAGTATCATCAGTATTCATAGATACATCCTGAAAATTCTAATTAAATATTAACGAACGCAAATAAAAATAAAAAAAAACATTATACCACACAGTACATATACACATATATATTCGCATAACCTAAATTTAAAATTAAAGCCTCGAGTTAAAAAAAAAAAAAAATAATCGAATGAGTGAAACGTTTACAGAATTTTTGAGACTATTTTTTTGCATAAAATTTAAAATGTACATATAAACATAATACATATAAAAAATACCCCAAATCAAGTACTAACAGTCTGTTTTGGAATTTTATTTTTTTAATTTCCGTTTTTTGGTTTTGTAAAAAAAAAAAGGAAGTTATGAAAGTGATTTTTATTTTTAAACGCCTTCTCTTAATTGAAAATTTGTTTATTTTGATGAAGTGTTTTGAAGACGCTGGAATGGTGTAGTAGATTAATTTCGTTATGCCAATGAGAAGTACCAAGATTTTCTTTAAAAACTTCACTTGATTGGTGGATTAGTTTAAGTGGATGGTCCTGTCGCCATTGATTGTGGTTCCAAATAAAGCATTAGCACCTTTTTACTTCTACTGTCTAGTACCGTAGCTACTTTCTAGTAAAATTAGTGATCCGTAAACCATATCAATTCTGAAGATTACTCAACTATTAAATCGTTTGGGTAGTTTAATAATTAGTCGCTACCAAAAGTTGCTCTTTCGACCATAATATACGCTGGCAATCGTTAGAAGTAAACCATTTAATGGAATAACGGTTAAATTCTACTTGATAAAAATTTATACAGTAATGAGTCATCGAAAGCTCTAACAAAAAGTAGACTATTTTAGCCATACCATGCGAGGAGCAAAATGTAAATTACAACAGCTTATTGTCAAAGTCAGAATAGAAGGAAGACTAGGCGTAGGAAGAGAGCAATTATTATGGCTGGGAAATATTAGGAATTGGACTGGTTCCAGCGTTAAATTTAGACTTGGTTCATGCAATCTATCAGTCACAACTAGAAAGGAATATGCGACACTGTAGCCAATTTAACACAAAAATTAACACGCCGACATTCAATGTGGCTACTCATCAAAGGATTTCAAAAAGATGTCAATAAAATATTTGTAAGTACATTTTTGTAACACACTGTAATATTAAATCACTTTGTTCATAAAATATTGATATTTTTTTTATATTTTTAGCTCTCAATTTCAAAAATTAAAATATGAATGTGTACATACAATTTTTTTTATACATTTGATATTTTCTTCTTGCGAAATATTTTGGTATTTTGAAAATATTCAGCCCTCTTGATATTTTCCATATACAATCTGATAATGGACTAAACATACATATTCATACTGAAGTTTTTGAAAATACAAGAACAAATTTAATTCAGAAAAACTGTAAGAATTTCAATCCTGTTATCAGAGTTTCAGTTTTTTTATTTTTTTTTAAAGTATCGTAGAAAAAATGAAACAAACAAAATCTCACTGAATAATATGAATAAAAACGTGATGGAATTTAAATGGATTTTAGTATAATATATTTACAAAATTCCTACTATTTAAAAAATACATAAAACTCAAGTTTTTTTTTTTTTTTGAATTTGAGTTTAAGTTACAAAAAAAAAAACAAAATTACTTACAAAAATATTCTTTAGTCATAAACGTACAATTCATTCTGGATGTTTATATGATGAAAATTGGGAGCACTTAGTGTAATTGGTTATGTTAATGTGGTTTAATATTTTGGTTTTCTCATATTTATTTTTGCAACATTACAGTTCTGGTTAGTTTGCCAATTTTTTCGTTTGGACTTCTAAAAATAATTTTCAATTTTTCTCCATTTTTTTTTCTGAAATTTACAGAATAAATGGCTTCAAAGTTTATTAATTCAATTAAAACTAGGAATGGTAAAAAATAATATTAGAAGATGATTATTTTCAATTTCAATTTAAAATGAAATTGAAGTAAATGGACAGATGTCTCTAAAAAAAAAAAAATAAACTTTTCATTAAATTAAAATAGAAATTTTTTTTCGTTTTTTAGTTAAAAAGTATGATATTTTTATTGAATAGATCCATTTAATGAATCCATTAGGAATTCCTAATTTAATTATGAAAAAAAAATAAATAAATATTTTGAAAATTGATATTTTTTTGACAATTTGTCAAATGTTCAAATTAATTAAATTAATATTTTATTAAGATAAAACGTTTTTTAAGAGCTTTTTTATTAAAATTAGAATTTGCATTCTAAACCTAACGTTTTCATACTGTCGTTTTCCAATGTAAACCCGTACTGAATTGTACTGGGTTTTGTTACAAAGAGCACAGTCGCCAGCACTGGCAAAGCAAAATTTAACACAGTGCTGTCTGTCTGGATAATGAAACGTCAAATCATAATGTCAAAAAAATTAAAATAAAAACAGAAGTTTTTTTTAAAAAGAAGGGTTTTTTTCTAGTGAAAGATTAGTTTTATATGTTTTATATTGATCTAGCTATATATGTACGTTCGTATTTCTTTCCGTCGGCACGATAGCTTAAAAACTAAAAGAGCTAGTATGTTTTTTTTCACAATTTCATTTTAATGCAATTGTCGTCATTGCTATTTAAGTCCAGCTAGTTTGCTCCACGGGTTTACCATACAACTTCTTATTTTATATGAGCATTATTCGATACCTAATGAAGTTGGGTGTCTGAAATTTTTACAAAACTAGTTTAGTTTAATGACCAAGGTTTGTTCACAATTTGGTTAGTCTACTCCAGTGGATTCGAGAAACTGAAATACAACTTCTTTTTTTATATGAGCTGCCTGTTGAAGCTGAATGCCTGAAATTTTGTATATATTTAATGGTAAGAATAAAATATATAGTCGGTGTAGTGAAAGAGGTTCGTAGAGCTGTCTTCCAACTTATATTATCTTTTGTACATATCTGACAGTCTAATAAGTTGTGTTTTAAAAATTTTACCAAAAATAATTAAACGGATGCTATAATGTGTATATTACGGTCATACAAGAATTTCAGAGTTGACAAAGTCTACATTCTCCCTGGATTTTTTTAAATTTTGTTTTTTTTTTCTAAATTTTCAATTATTTTTAATAATAAAATATCTCTATAATGTATTTTCTTTCTTCTCCGTTCATTCTTTTAATGAACTGTCAAGACTATGTTTGAAATCAATTTCGTTTTGAGGTTGTAAATTGACATTTAAAATTTGAGATAACGACAATGTGTAAAAACAGGGTAACAATTGTAGGAGGGGTAAAAAGGAGAAGTTGTTTTAAAAGTCCAGATCACCATATCGAGAGCCCTTTTATAGAAGTTAGAACTTGCATTGTTTAAGAACTATAGAAAGGACAACGGCTATGTATAATTTAAAAATTGCTAACTCTTTTTTTAAAAGCTTTAATTCTATAAAAATAAATGTATGTTTAATGTTATTAGGAATTGAGTAATAAAATATAAAAAAAAATCATAATTAGTTTTCAATATAAAAATAAATTTATAAATGTACAAAATCTTAAATTTTTAAATAAACATATAAGGTTTATTAGTTTAAAAGTTTAAATTAAAGTCCACTATTATTAATTTTATTAAAATTAAATAATTTTTTTATATCATACATCTAAGTAGGGTATTTTGACTTTGTTATGGTAATTGTAGCTACCAAGTTAGATGTGAAAGCAAGTTAGATATGGACATATATAGCAATTTTTGACCAGTGTCACAGGTCCATAAAACGGTAAACAATCTTCGTCCGTTCGCTGACAATTTTTTCGCATATTTACGATAGCCCGGACTGTATACGGTATGAATGAGCAACTGATGGGAGGTCTAAACTGGAACTATATACCGTACGACTGACCAGAATTTATTTAATGATATGAATTTTGGGAGTTTCCGCGTATCTTCCTACATCCATACTTTTTAATTAGTACAAGGGTGTTCTGTAGACTGATTCTATTTTATAAAGATTTTAAAATTTGTACAAGGATGTTCTGTCATGCCTTCTTTACGTTTCTGAAATTCGGGTTGAATAAGGAAGAAAGGAGACAGTGCGTGTAGGTGCCAAATTTAAATTTAAAATATGGCATCTGGTATTTTTTGTAATATCTCTTTTATGACGCTGAAAATTGAGTTGATTAGGAGGGCCCGTTCGGTAAGAAAACCCACGCGTCCAAAATCAAACAATCATATTTTCATAAAACGGTGGAATCTTTTAATTTTCACAAGTATAAACGTTAGATTTAATCTTGTGGATAGATTAGCTCGGGCTTCACCAGAGTCTCTTTTTGTTGAAGATGATTAGTGGGTATTGATAACGAATCTGACTATTTAAGTTTAATAATGTTAACCAGATCGCCGTAATTGAATAACACAACTCTGTAGACAATAATATTTATGGTAAAAATTGGAATATTTGATTTGCTTTCAAGGAGTTTCAAGAAACTTTGTTTACGTATTGCATAAAATGAACTGACGAAATGCTTTCGACCTTTTTATTAAACTCATATTGTTGAAAGTATATTTTAAAACTAATTTGAAAAAAGTCTCTTATAAACCATAGTTTTATTGAATCTTTGAAAATCAATTTGAATTGATATTATACAGTAATTTTTACTGTATAATGATATAACCTTAAGTATAAATTGTATTATGAGTTTATAGCCATTCTAAATTAAATTTTACCATCAGAGAATTGAAATTGAATAAAAAATCTGAATGAAATATACAATATTATTTTGTAGGTTTTATTTTTCTCATAACAGAATTGAAAAACAGAAATGAAATCAAATGAATTTATTATCATTTGTATCTTGATATGAAATTTTTCTAATAATTTCCATTTGGAAAATGGAAAATGTTGGAAAAATCCTTTTGATTTTCTATTTCTATATTTTGGTTATACAATATTACATCCTGTTTTCGTCTTACATCATTTGCCACTCTTGTTTCCATTTTTCTAATCTGTATATTGTATGCCAGCATGTAACAAAAATGCTGCTGGCTGGCTGCTCTATCATATCAAAATAACGGTGAATGATTTAAGTAGGTTAGAAAAAAAGAGCTTTGAAAAGATGTAAGCAGCACTTTAAGGAGTAGAAAAAATATTAAAAACAAAATTGAAAAGTAGGTATCAATGGTAAATGACTATTTTTATCGTATCTCTTTTCCTTTTCATATTTTTCTTCTATACTTCGTTTTTTCTTTTTTTTTTTTTGCTAATATTTATAGAAAATGGAAATCATCAATTTATATTTGTATTGGTTTTTTTTCCTTTTAATGGTAAATTTTGTTGCTGTTGTTGTTTTTGTTATTATCATTATATTATCCTTTTAAAATCTTTCTTTTCTCCATTGGTTGGAAAATTTATCTTGATCTTGATGAAAAATTGGATTTGTTAAAAAAAATGAAATGAGATAAAAATAATTACAATGAATACAATGAAAATACACAGGATAAAGATGTTTCTCATATCGCATTTGGAATTGCCAAAAAAAAATTGAGCCTCTTATTCATACGACTCATCCATGATGACTCCATGAACAATCTACTGCAGTTATTATTAACTAGGCTTATTGTCATAGGGTCAATAGAGTTGGCCCAGGGTCTAAAGATTATACTAAGACAGTTGGTTGACGTTTAAGGAATTGTTGCCATTGTTTTTAAGATCTTACCGCTCTGGAGGTTCATCTTTGATGATGATATTCTACCTATTAATTTAAATTTGATAACTATTTTGTTTTTTTTTTATATGGGAGATAATATGTTGCATTCTAACATCTAAGCATTGCGACCCTGTGTGCATCCCACTTCCAATACTGTTTATTAATTTATAACAAAAATTATTAATTTCATTAATTTCATATATTTTATATTTAAATTGTATTTGATCACCAAAGGGATTTTGTAAAGAACAATTATTTTTCAATTAATTATATCATGAACTATATGGGAACCGAACCCGCACCTCTTCGGTCAATCAGCAGAATATTTATCCACAACACCATCGATGCGCTCTCATAACTACTTTATTTAAATATATTCATTGTACATTTCAAATTACTAGACTTATAAGATTGAAATGGACATCAAGAGCTACTTTATTGAATCGAAGAAACGCCTAAATAAATAATTGCTTGAAAATTATTAAAATGATTGGTCAAGTTATAGTAAAATGTCTCTGAGTATCGTTAAATTGATTATGTTAGGTATTGCACGCGTATGTTAGGCGTTAAAGAATCTGCTAAAAAAGATTGTTGTTTGATTAAATAAGTTTTACGAATATTTTTTTTTCTTTTTTTACTGTTACTCCACTAGAGAGCATAGTGTTTCCACTTGAAGTCTCAAATTTTCCCTGTTTCACTGTTTGGCGCTTTCTCCAATATTCCAAGACAAATCGCATCAACTTATTACGTTTATGATAGTGCGCTTCTTTGTCATTCTGAGTCTATTTCTTGCTCTAGAACATTCTTGTGGGTTCTAATATAGTGAAATTCTAATTATGAAATTTCGGATTTTCGGAGACTGTATTCATGATTAATCTTTTCATCATAGTTTGAGGTTGTAGTATAAAGAAAGCGTTTTAATTGAAATAAAATGCATTTATAGCTCTTTTGAATAGACATCACACTTTTAAGTGTTGTTAAATGCATTTCTGCGAACTTTGTTTCACATCCCACTTAACTGTATAGTCTTAAGGATAATATGAAGAAAACCTTCAATATTAATGATGAAAAGATAGACATATCAGTTTTTTTGAAATATTTTAATATTAAACTTTTTCCTAATCATATTAAACATGTGAGCTTACTTTGAGTAAAATCAATTCATCTAAAATCTCTGATGGATTGTAATCTTTTGAGAATTTTTCTTCAATTTCTTAGCATCTTTTTCTTTTAGTGAAGTTGTATTTTTTTTTGTTTTAAAAGCATGAATTTAAAGTGGTTTCCAGTAAGCGTATATATATATGTTTGATTATATATGTGTTAATATTATTTTTTATTGTTTTTATTGTCTTTCAACACAATGGTAAAGCAATAAATCAGGTAAGCTATGAAATATGGAATTAATTTAGAAATAGGAAAAGTAAGAAAAAATTCTAGGATCTACTATCACATGACTAAAAAATTGGCTCATCAAATTTTTCTTTTTATTTCTAAACAAAAAAGTTTCTTGTACTCAAAGAAAATGTAGTTTAGAAATCTTAAGAAATTTAATTAATACGAAAGGGAAAATTTATGTTATTTATTTATATAATGTAATATACCACAACCATTACATATATTTATCACTTTTTTTTTATTAACACTATCGTTTGAAGACTTTTATCAATAGTTTTAAATCACATGTGCATACTTGACGCCAACCACAATTTATTTTTTTAAACACTAGAAAAATATACTTTAATATAAACAAGAAATTGAATAGCTTTAAAAATTTAATATATCCCCCTTGTTTTAACTTGTACCTATGTTATGGACAGGCTTATTAGCCTAACAGTTGATAATTCAGATCTTCAAAAATGAAAAAATAGTTTCGGAGCATTAAAGTTGCCTTAATTTAGTTACTATATCTTCATCTTAAAATCCCTCCCACATTGTTCGTTTAAAAGCATTTATCAACCAATCCTTAACGAAATACTATATCCTTAAGAAATCCAATGTTAACCTACCACAATCGATTAAAAAAAAAAATTATGCTAATTTGACCAATATTTGATTGGGAGTAACTAATAGTAAAACTAATAGAATGGAGTTTAATATGTCAAATGCTCAAAGCTGCATCATTTCCTGCAGAAGAAATCAGTTAAACCCAATTCTGCGATTTTAAGGAAAAAATATAGAACGATTATAAAGTCTAAGCATTTTAGGTTTGCAGCTAAATCAAAAGATGCTGTGAAATGAGCATAAAAAAGCTGAAAAATATTTGGATTTATTGTCCCCTTGTAAAACATATATCTCTCCAAAGAATCCGCCTAATATCTACAAAGCCTACATTCGACCTATACTTCTTTGACTTTTCTCGACAAAATTTAAAACTGCGTTTTACACCTAATAAAGGAGTCTCTGTCGAACAAATAATACTTATGCTACTTAAAGCTCGTCGAAATATTCGAGAGATTTCTCTGTTTTATAGATATCATGTAGGTAATGACATTTGTTCTATTGAATTAAAGTCAATTGTACCTCCTCTTAAACAATTTCAACTTAATACCAAAGAAATGCGATTACTAAAGAAAGTGATTACTAACTTCAACACTAAAAAGGCTTAAATGTCGAAAATTTGCATTTAATAATAAACATTTCCATTCTGCCAATAATAAATAAGTTCCTGTTCCACTGAACTACAATTGGAAAAATTTTAAATAAATTTTTTCAACCTCTTTTCTTTTCAGCCCACTTATTTTCCACTCACCTTCCAACGAAACTCTCAACTGCATAAAGGAATCCGTTCCTCATTTAGTAACAGGATAATAAAAAAACTAACGGCGAGGGACATATTATAAATAATCTATCTTAAAATCAGTTCTAGTCCGCAAATAGTTAAAACTCTTTTTCAGAACTTTCAGAAATTGAAAAGAGGAAATACCGTTATAGTAGATCAAAATACACAAAAATCATTATTCTTTTTGTATTTGCATTTTACGTCTTTCATTAATTGCTTTCGTTTTAGATTGAATTTTAATAATTAGTTGGATTTTTATTAATTTTAAAATTTTTTACATAACAAATTTTCATCTTAACGCAATTAAAAATTAGAAAATAAATATGATTCTTAACAGATTTATAATTACTAACAAATATTTACCTTAAAACCTATATTTTAACCTGAAAACAAATTCTTTAATGTTAATTTTTTTAATTTTAAAAAAACATATTTAAGATGTTAAAACTATTAACATTTTTTTTTTAAATCACTTTTAAGTAATCTTCAACACAAAGTAAAAATATAATTGTAAAATTCATTATTCATTTTTTTTTTAAAATGGCAGAAGTTCTACTAGTCTTTTTATGGTTTAGACTTACCCTTTTAAAAATAAAACTAGTAACGCCCTGTGCTCGAAATTCGAGCTCTTTGTGCTTTTAAATTTACATAAAAAATCCGTTTTGTATAATTTATATTAGACTAATATTATACGAAACTTATTTTTTTTTTCCTATGCATACTAAAATTGATGGCAACAGTTCTTTCGTTTGAAATTTCCTTATAAAAAAAAAATTTATAATTTTTTCAATTATAAAAACGATTTTAAGTATTCTTGAATTTTATTCCTGTAGCTTAACGCGCTTTAAAGAGAGTATAATTTTGCACAGTTATTACATAAAAAAAGCGATTTACATTCTAAATATAAATAGTGTTCTAATATATAATGTTCAGAAAATTTGATGATGATGTATTATGTATCCTAATTAAGAAGCTTATTCATAGAGCATAATATGTACAACAAAATTTAACATACCTATCATAATTCATAAGTAAATAAGTTAAGTACTTAGTATTATATTATATTGAAGCTGCCAAAATACAAAATAATTGTTAAGTTGACAGAAGTCGAGATTTTTTTTAAAATCACAATTTTAAGATTTATAACATATCTATATTGATGACTTTTTCCTCCCCTTATTCCATTTTTAAATTTAGTAGCTACATTGGCAAATAAGCACTACATTTCATTATTACAAATGTATGTACATATACAAAAAATGGTTCTGAATTCTTTACTTTACTTTATATTATACCTATTTGTATAGGAGTGAACTACTCTTTTTACAGCTACACCACACCGCCTCTTGAAAAATGGTAGATGAAAGGAGTAGATAATTAAATATTTATTTTATCTAAATTAAAGCATACGACGTACAATTTTTATACGGCAGTACGTCAATATGTCTATCTATATATCCGTAAATTAATACTTCGCGTACACACAAAAATATTTATTTGAATGTTTTAATTTACAACAAAAAATTTTATTAATTTCATATAATAGGTATATTTTGAATTTTTTTCAATATAAGATATTTTTTAAAACATAATCTTAGAAATATAAGAAAAACCAAAAACCATTTGTCAATTTGTAAAGTTTAAAAATCCGATTACAGTACATCGCGTTACGCGTATTTTGGTTGCTCTCATGAAAATTCATGTATTTATTTGTAAATTTTTTGACAGAAATTATACGTCAACTTTTATTTAAGTTTAAGATTATTTTTTAGTTTTTTTTTGTGAACATATTATAGGTATTTTCAATTATTATGAATGTATGTTTTTTTTAAAAAAAAATATTATTTTAAAATATTTTATTTTGAAATCTAAATCGTAGCAACATCAGAAAAAACAATTACAATATTATTTTATTATGCGCTTTGTCAAATTTTAAAATTTTAAATTCCGAAGTACAGTACACAACATACCTACTTATTTCAAATTTTTTTGACAGAAACTGCATGCCGTACGGGTTTATTGTGGTTGATCTGTAAAGAACACATAATTTTTCTTCAGAAATGTTATTTTTTGTTTCTGCAAACATACTATAGGTATTTCAATTATTTTGAATTTATGAAGAGTATTTTTTAAAAAAATATAGGTATTTTTAAAAACAATATTATTTTAAAATATTTTATTTTTAGAACAATAACAACATAAGAAAAAACAATAACTTTTTTATATGCTTTGTCAATGTTTAAATTTTAAAAATTCGAGGTACAGTAAGTTATTCTCATGTAATACCATGTACTTAACTACTAATTTAAAACACCATAAGCGTTGATTTTGGTTAGGCCCAAAGGAACAAATCATTTAAATTGCAAATTATTTTTTTAAGAAAGATTTTTCATTTTTAATTTTTTGCAAACATATTTCAATTATTTTGAATATATGTTTTAAAAAAAATTATTTTAAAAAATATTATTTTAAAATATTTTATTTTTAAAATTTAATCGTAGAAACATAAGAAAAAACAATTACAATATTTTTATACGCTTTTGTCAATTTTTAAATTTTAAAACTCCGAGGTACAATACGTCGCGTATGCTTTCATGTAAATTTATTTACATAACAACTTATTTCAAAATTTTTTGACAGAAACTGAACGCCGTACACGCTGAATTTGGTTGATCCATAAGTAACAAATCATTTTTCTTAAGAAATATTATTTATCAGAAGTCGGTTTCTTATTTTAAAAAAAACTTAACAAAAACCAACAACAATATACGATTTAAAAAAAAAAAATTTTTAAGCAAACGAAACAAAATACAGTACTTTTCGGTTATAACGACCAAGATTGGACGGAAAATATTCGTCGTAATAAACGAATGTCGTTTTAAAAGAATGCTGTGAATTTTGAAAAATTAGTATAAAACTTGAACATTGTAGAATGTACTGATTCTAGAATGGACACTTCGAACTCATTTGCTAAAATTTTATTTGATGTGTCAGCCTCAAGCCTATGTATAGTGCTTTTTCTTTTAATGAAATTTTTTTGTATTTTTGATGCGTTATTATGATTTTTTTTATATTCAAAACTAAATAAAAAAGACTTAATTAATCGCCAAGCAACATATTTAGGTATAATAAGTTTAAATAAAAGAAATATCAATGTAATAAAAAACTTACATTTTTTGGTAAAATTTAAT
The DNA here is from genome assembly GCA_963082915.1 of Dolichopus griseipennis. Taxonomy (NCBI): domain Eukaryota; kingdom Metazoa; phylum Arthropoda; class Insecta; order Diptera; family Dolichopodidae; genus Dolichopus; species Dolichopus griseipennis. The sequence continues at coordinate 331,310,618 of OY720441.1, read as the reverse complement.
TTTTTAGCAAAGTGTAAAGTTTATTATAATTAAAATTGAACCGAGTTCGTTATAAATGAAAACTACTGTATAAACCAAATGTATTGCTTTCATTTCGAACTCATTTTTTTCGTCGTTCACTTTTTAAGATAAAGAAAAAACAAAAACAAAAAAAAAATTTTAAAAAAATTTAAATCTCCTTGTTCATTGAACATTTGAAGTTTGAACTAAATAAAAAAAAAAGAAAGACATAAGTCGGCGCCTATAATATATAGTTTGATTGAGCTGCGAATACAACCGAAAATGCATTACTTTTACCCAGAAAGTCGGCGCATAATATTAGAGTCATAAGCCTTAATTTTTAACAGCGTGGCCGTTAAATTCAAATTTACGTTAATTTAAAGACGGGTTTTCACCTGAAAAAACGCAATATTCTAAAAAAAAAATACCATTGTCCTATGAAAACAAAAAAAACCTTTCTTTTGGTTGTTGTTTCATTAAAATTGGTCAAATAGTTTGTCGTAAAAAAGGATGTTTATATTTGTATGGGAAAAAATAAGCCGATTAAATATTATGATGTAAAATAAAATAAAAAACCCTTACAATAGTAATTTTGTGGCTAACCCTTTACACCAAAAACAAGATAGAAAAAGATAGAATACGCAAAAAAAAGTGTAATTAAAAAAGTAAACGAAGTAAAGGAAAAATCTGTTGGAAAAAAAGGGGCAAAAAGACTTTTTCTTCCCTCACTAAAATTTTAGTATTTAAATATACTTTTTTTATGAAAATAAAATGGGGGACATAATATCATTAATTTTAAAGACATTTTTGCCTTAATACAATAAAATTTAATTATATTTTTCCAGAAAAAAAAAAATTAAAAGAAAATTTTCTTATAGGGAAATTTATTTATAATTTTCTTTTTTTTTTTTGGAAGTAGAATTCCTGCTGGTACTGTTCTAAGGTTGAATCATAAGATGATTTCCAACTGGTAGCTTAAATGGGTAGTTAGATGGTATTTTAATTATGAAGTGAGAAAATTAATTGAAAATAATTCTTAACATCATTTATTTGGCTTTAAAATAAATTTAATATTTTTATAAAAATTAATATTTAAAAATAAAAATAAATAATAATGGCGAAAATGTCTTTTAAAATGATATTATATTTAAATTTTTGGTTTTCTTAGAAATTTAATTACTTAGGTTGAATTAATGTTATTATATTTTATTAAAAATTAAATTTCTTAAAATAATAAAATATAATTTAGAAATAAAATTGAGCTAAATTACAAATAATTAAACTGACTAATAAAAGTAATTCCGAAAATTCGTAGTTGATTTGTGAATAAAAGATTTTTTTCAATTAAATGTAGCTGTTGTTCATAGTTCACAACGCTTAGTACTTAGGATTTAAAAAGCAACCATTTTGATTACTTCCATTACTCCAATATTAAGAAAGTAATTGAAGTCAATAGGGAAATAGGGACTGGTTTATAGTCGAATGCTAACTACATACAAAATAAAGAAATGTAAAAGCTTAATTTCTAAACTAATTCTTGGTTAATTTAATTTAATTAGACCATAGATCAAACCGCAGATCTAGAGCATTGTATATTATAAAAATGGTTAAATTTAATTTCCTAATACGGAATTAAAATAAAGAAATGTAAAAGCTTAATTTCTAAACTAATTCTTGGTTAATTTAATTTAATTAGACCATAGATCAAACCGCAGATCTAGAGCATTGTATATTATAAAAATGGTTAAATTTAATTTCCTAATACGGAATTTTAGTAAGCTCCTGATAATTAACATATTAGCAGACAAGGTAACAAGGTTAGATTAAAATTTAATACCAACTAAAGTCTAAACGATGCTTTTAAAATTTTTTGAAGCTATGGTTTTAATTTTTAAAGACTTCTAACAGTTCGTAAATACAAATTTATAACATACAGGTACACTTTTGTAGTGTTGTGTTATAAATGATACCTTGACTTGATTAGTCTTATAGAAAACATTTGAATTATGATACACTAATAAGGAATCTAAGTTTCCTTGTCGTGAAAAATGGAAACATAACATCTCACTAGAAGGTTAATTTCTAGAAAACCTAAAACAATTACCATTAAGGAAACTTCATAAGAGTCAACACCTGAAATGGATCGAAAGCATCATGACTCAGGAAAATGAACCAAAATAAAGTCACATACAAACTATATGCCGACAGACTAAATGGAAAAATTAGTTCAAAACTAAAGTAGAAACGTATTTAAATGGGAAAAGTTTTCATACACTAGCCCCAGAATGAAAGAAATTCAATAGCTTCATAAGAAAAGCCAAAATTCATTTTCCATCGCGAGGTTATGGTGATGATAAATATCTTGTCTTATTAGAAAAAAAACCATCGACTTTAAAATTTTTAAAAATGGGAGATGGAACACCTATGCTCGGTCTGTAGAAACCATTTTAAGACCTTTTAATTGTTTTATTGAGAATTTCCTATCACATACAATGTCATAAGGAAGAATGCCGTTCTTTTGCAATAGTAAAAGTAATTTCAAGGAATTTTATAAGTACATAATTTTAAGAATAAGAAAAATTATTTACATTGTTTATTTGGTAACCAAAGAGATTTGCAACCTAACTGTACTAAAATCGTCGAAAACGTACTCTTTTGTATTTGCCGGCCGTATTCTGCCAAGGCCATATACAAATTTTATATTAAAATTAAAAATATAAGATTAAAATGAAAAAAGTTATTACTTAATATCATTACTGCTAAAAAATATAATGCCGAGTAAAATACTTTTAATTTATTAATTCCATAAATGGAAATATTTTAAATTAAAATATAACCAGCATTTTGCAGTTCAAGCATAATTCCTCCTAACAATTCTAAAAATTAATTTATTTAATCAAATAACTTTATAAATATTTGAAATTAAATAATAAATATTTCAAATATTTTTAATATGCATTATACCAAGTAATAATATTAAATTTCTAATTTCAGATTTTATTTAAAAAAAAAAATATTACATTAATAAATTTATTAAAAAAAATTTTTATTTTTCATTTTAAATCTAATAAATTTTTATTTTATTACACAAGAATATTACATAATTTTAGAAAAAAAAAACACCAAACCTCATAAATGATTTTCCCTTATACTATTAAAAATTTTTCAGCACCCATTTTATTTCTTTTTTTTTGATTTACTCCACGAATCTAATGAAAATTTAATTTCCAGTTGAAAAAATTAATAATTCCCTTTGATCTAAGCGCAACAAAAAAGAAACATAAACGAAATGGAATTAGCCTAACAACGCATTATCCCTGCCATACATACCTCTTTCATTCTCATAATCTACACGGTTCCATCCCAAACACTACAGCTAATATTCAATATTTTTTAATGGTTAAACAGCAATAAGGTAACGTTGTTCAAATCTCATACTTTTGCAATATTTTTGCAAAATTTCTAACGGTATTTCCCCTTCTCTATAAACAGTTTCTTCTGTTCCTTTTAAAATAATGGCGGTGCCAATTTTATATAAACGAATTTTTACTAACCATTAAACAATTAGGTGGAAAGCACAAAAAAAACCTTCATGGTGAATCTCCCTTAAAATATGCTTACGCTTCATTAAGAGATTATATTGAATTATAAATTTTGATTAGCAGTTAACAGGTTATTGCTGTTAAGAAAAGATAAAAGCTGTACAAATTATAAAAAGTTGCGCAAAATAGCATCCACAAAGAGAGGAAGAAACAACTGAGCAGAAATTAAAATTAGTGTTTTTTTTTAATTGGAAGTTAATGTTCGAAATTTTCTTTAAAATTTCCTAAGTGAAAGTATATCTATATATGTCAACAAGTTTTTTTTTTAAGATACTAGTAAATGAACAAAGAAATTATTTTAAAATTGGAATTATGTATATATTAATATATCTGGAAGCAGATATTTCGTACCAGATTATTGTAAAAAACCTAGCTGGAATTCTATTTTTGTCAGAATTGACTAATATTGCTGCAACATTAATTAGTTTTCTTTAAATCCTTTGTTCGCTGCATATTAAAACACCTAGTTTCGAAAGGGTTAAAAAAGGAACATCCGAAGAATCAAAAAACAAAACTATTGTTTAATTGTTAATTGTTATAAAATTGTACTTAATTGTGCATATTTTCAGGGTTGGAGACATGTTACCTCTGCTATATCGCACAGTAGAAGAACAATTGCTTCACAGCTAGCCGGTTAAATCTTCAGCAAAATTATGCATATTATTCTTAAAATGAACCGTTAAAGACTGAGGAATTTTTAAATTGAATATGAGGAAAAAAGTGAGGAATATTTCACTTTACCTTAAGAAATCTAAAAAAAATTGTAAAACTAAATTAGTAAATGCATAAATTCAGTTCCAAAACATGAGTTATCAAATTAAATTATGTTAACTTATCAAAAAACCATATTAAATAACTTTAACTTACCAAAAATATTTCCTTCTGCATCATCCATTATAATAAATGCTGTTGCATTGCCCAATTGTTCTGGTTCCGTTGTATTACCAGTACTACCATTACCATAAACTTGACCTATTGTTGTTGTATTATATAAATTATTTGTTGCAATTTGTGTTGACGTTAAATTTATAATTTCTTGTGTATGATTTTTCGAATTATTTGAATCTAAATTTATAATACTATCGACATTTTTATTCGTATCGGAATTGTCTTTCATATTATTTCGTTTTTGTGGAATTTCTTTAAGTGTGTCATAACTAGGAAAATCGGCTATGAATTGTTCTTTTTGAAAATTACTATTAAGAGCATGCATAACAATTTGTTGTTGTGGTAAATTGCTGTCATCATTATTAATATTAATATTATCGCTAGGATTTGTTCCAATTTTATTTATATTACGACGATTTGAAGAATTAAATCCATCATCATCACGACTACTACTATTACTATCATTATCATCTATATCGCTAGCATCATTATCAAAATTTTGTTCATTACGTAATCTGCCAACTTTACGAATTCTTTCATCACCAAATGGATATGATGATTCAAAAACATAACGACTACCAGCACTGCCAGAAGTATCATCATCTGATATTAAATCACCACCGTATTGTATGGCACCACCATCAATTTGTTCTGTTATTTGTTGATTTTTACCACCACCACCATTATTTGTTGAACTGGGAATATAATCGATTTCTTTTAGTTCAATTTGTGGTGGTAATTCACCTATAACTGGCACCCCAATAGACATTTCTGGTATAACGGCTGGTTGAATTATAACATCAGATAATAATGCACCACTTGTATTATCACCATTCATGTCATCAATTGGTGCACTTTCACCAGCAATAATCATACCTAACGGTACATCAGTATCTTTTTTCATGGGATTTAAATCATTTGAGGAACCAGATAATGGTGCATATGTAATTAAGTCTAATGGTGGTATAGCTGGATTGGCATTTGTTGATTCTTCGATTTCGATTAATGTTTCACCAACATAACTAACATCTGCAGCTGATGAGCTTAATGGATACAAATTGTCTGAATTAACTGCAGACAAAGAGTTGTCATTATTACTTCTTTGTGAATTTATTTCCATTTTTAATGGATCAAAATTACTTTTTAATGGTGACAAAATAATATCTTCCTCATAGTGTTCAGGTTCTTGTTGCTTTTGATTGTTTGTAGAATTTCTATTTTTGGAAACATCTATTCGAACGTCTTCTTCGTAGATTGTTGGAAAAAACTGAGACTCCAACTTTGAACGATTTATTTCTGCTGCTGTTTTATTTCTGTGAAGATAAATTTCAGGTATGGAATCGATATCACTATTACGTAATGAATTTGGTGTAGGTTTTGATTCAGCAACTTTTACTTCTGTATTTGAGATATAAAAAATTGTATCAGAATCACGATCTACATTATCTTTATTTAAGTTATCTAATGGTTTGCTTTCTTCTTTCAGTTCATCAATTGCCTCTAATTTCAGATCTGGTATAAAAAAATCGTCATTATCTCGATTTCGATTTAAATTCGTTTCGCTATGCAAAGTAAACTTGGGTTCATTAAAACTTTCGATGCCTGTACTATTATCAATTGCAGTGATTTCAACTTGAAGAATTTCTTCAGGTTCATTATTTTTATTTGAGTTTAAATCTTGGCTTCTGGATTTATTTGGATTTGTATGAACTACTGACATGATAGGTTTAACAGTAACTGAATCAGCTGATTGATTTTCAACAGAACGTTGAATTGTTATTTCGCCAATTTCTTGAAATCCTGGTGGAGGATTTTGCATTGTGTGAGCTACTTTAATTGGTTTAAAAGCATTTTCTGAATGCATTTGTCGAAATGAAAATTCCAAATTTTCATTTTCGTTTCCAAAACCTTCAGAAACATTTATTTGTATTTCAATTGGTGAAGATTCTGAATTTTCTTTATCTCCAGTTTTTGTATTCTGATTTTGAGAATTTTGCTTACTAATTTCAAAAAATTCTGGTACAACTTCTGATTGATGTTGTTGTTTGTTAGATTTATTAGGTTCAACTAATTCAATTTCAATAGATTTAGTTTGAGAATCGTTTGTATCTGCTGATAACTGAACTGCTAATTTTGCTTTACGTTCATTTTCATCAGTTGAAGAAGGATAATTAATTGTTGTAGAGCGACTGAAATCTGTAAAATCAAAATGTTCTACACTAGCAATTGGAATCCATTCTAATTTTGGAATTAAAGACTTTTCATAATTTTTATGCTTTATATAATCACTTTCTGTTGTTGTCTTCGGTTGAACTGTCGGTGCCGGTTTCAATTTGAATATACTATCATAAAAGAAAGATGAACCTTCTGGCTTTGAATTATCTGATATTAAATCAATATCAAGCATTACAGTTGAATCATTTTCGGTTTCAGCAGATGATTTAGGGGATGTTGATGATTCAACTAATGAAGATGATGTTGCTACTGGGGACTCAGTAGTTTTGAAATCTGAAGCTTTTTCTGCAGTGGTATTAAGTGTTGTATTAATTTCAATTGTCTTTACTTTAATATTTTCTGTTGTGGCAATATTTGATTCTGTGATTTCTGTAACACTTTCCTCAGTTTTTGGTTTCAAAACAGTTTCTTTCATTCTTAATGGTCCAAGTTTGTGTTCTGGAACTACTGAAGTATCAACGTCATCATCTTTATCAGTTAAAGTTTTAAAATGCTTTTCTAATAGTTGTTTTTTCTTAGTTGCTTTCAATCCATCGTGCCCTATTGAGGTTTGAACAGTTGTTGTATTATTTTTATTTGGAGATTTAGTTGAAAATAGTAGTTTATTAATATCACTAAAATTTTTCGCAATAATATCAGTTTTAATTAATTCTGCTGAGTCAATATTTTCCACATCGGTTAACTTTATTAATTTTTCTGTGCTAAAAATCATTTCAGTTACAGCAGCTGTTGTTGTAGTCTGTGGAGGGAAAGTAGTGAAAAAGTTATATTCACCACCATTTTCTTTTATTGTTGTTGTTTGTTCCTCACTTGAAAGTTCTTCTTTTTCTTTTTCTGTTTTATCTGAAGTTGTTGTTGCGGTTGTCGTGGATGCTAACGGTGTATTTTCTTCTATTCCTGTATCCAATATTGAAATATCTTTCTCCAAAGAAGATCCTGTAGTCGTATGTATTGAACGAAAGGTATTTTTTAATGTTGAATAAAATGTATTTTCCTTTGATCGGGTATCAATTGTTGATGTTGGAATGGTTGTTGTAACAGTTGGAATTCTTGTTGAAATTGTATATTCATTTTCATTTGAAATATTTTTCTCTTGTGTACTAACAGATGATGATGGTGCTGTAGTTGATAAATCTGCAACAGTTATTTTATATGGTAATATATCTTTCATTTGTACAAGAGTATTAAAATTTGCGTTTTCATTGTTATCATTAACAATGGCAGAATTGTCTTTGTTATTTAATTTTTTAGAATTTATTGTTTTATATTCATTTATTGCCTCTATACGATTTTTATGTTCATAAATAAGTGGTGGTGATTCTGTTGTACTTGTAGAACTTATTGTTAATGTTGGAGAATTTATTTTTAGTTTTCCTCTTTCTGGTAATTTTGTATTTTCATGTTTAACAGAAGAAACAGTATAATCAATTTTCTTATTGTTGCTGTTGCCAATATTTTTGGATGAAAATTTTGGATAATCTGTGATGAATTTTGTTGTTACTAATTCAATGTTACTGCCTTCATCATCTGTATATTTTAGTTGATCTCTTGCCATAAAAGTTGTAGGTGATGAAGAACTTTCATATGATTTTGTTGTACCACGTAATGGTGTTGGATTATATGTAAAAATTGGATTTGATGTTGAAATTGAAATCAATTCTTTTTCAGTTGAAGATAATGGTGTTAAAGATGAAAGTGTATCATCTGATTCAGAATTTTTTATAGTAGTAGTTGTTGCTATTGGTGGTGTTGTAAATGTTTTTAATGGAATCGTTTCTTGTGTTGTTACAATTTTATTTAATGTGTTATTTGTTGTTGAATCATTTGTTAATAATTCTGTTGTTGTTAATAATAAAGAATCTTTTGTTGAAGTTTGCAACTGAGACTTTATAAATGATAAAGATGGTTGTACTGTTGAGGATTGTGAAGATGATGATGATTGTAATTGTGTTGAATATGTTGTAATCAAATCATCTGATATACTTATATATTTTGGAATATTATCATCAATTCTATCATTATCATCTTCATTATTATCAGATAATAAAGATGAAATGGATGATTGTTTTGTTTTTAATTGAAATGTATCAGCAGATGTTGTTTGTTGTGTTGATGTTGCTGATGCCATTGCTAAAGGTGTTTCAACTGTTGTTGTTTCTAATGTTGTTGCAGAAACTGTATCACTAACAGATATATCATCAATGGCATCTTGATGTCTAAATGGATTTACAGTTTTTGTATTTAATTTACTGAATGGATCTGCACTTGAAGTTGAAATTGATACAACAGATGCTTCATTTGTTGTTGGTAAAAATATTGGATTTGTAATATCATTCGTGGTTGATGATATTGGAAGTGATGTTGATGTAGTGGATGTTGTTAATAAAACCGCTTCTTTTTTATCCGTAATCATTTTTGAATGATTATAATTACGTAATTTTTGTCGTAATTTTTTCTTATAGGCCATATGAGATTTTTTATTCTCATAATGTTTAAGTTTTTTCTCTTCATTGGCATTTAAAAATTTTGTATTATCTGATGTTGGTGATGACACTGCTGATGAATAATCTGATGGAATAATTTTATTTCCTTGCAATTCATCTTCTTTAGCATTTACAATTTGTTCTGTAATTTTATTTGGTTCTATTAGTTTGTCGGTGGTACTAAATGTATTTTTAACAAGTTGTAATGCTTCTTCAACTTTCTGGTCATTTAAATTTAAAAGTTCATCAAATGGATTTGTTTGAGTTGTCGTTAAATAATCGATTACAATTGGTACAGCATTTGTTGTTGCAACAATTGAATTTAATGTTGTTGTATCAGATGCTGTTCGAATTGTTGATTGTGAATCTAAATTTTCTGTTGTCATTCCAGTTGTTGTGGCGGTTGTAGTTGTAGATTTTTCAAATAATTTCCTTATATTTACATCTTCATTTGATTTATTTTGATTTTTTGTGGTAACGGTATCTGCTGTGACTATTTTTGCAATAGAAGCTGGTTCAACGTATTTTGATGTTGTTGATTTTTCTTTTAATTTTTTACCTAAACGTGTTTTTAATTTACGTGATTTTTGAATTGGTTTTTCCGTTGACAGTAATGGTAACAGTGATGTTGTTTTTGTTGTAGATGGTATTGATGTTGATACAAATGTTGTTTTTGGTATGCCTTCGGATGATGATGTTACAATACCATCAGATGATGATGTTACAAAACCTTCGGATGATGTTACAATACCTGCGGATGATGAGGTAACAACATCTGCAGATGATGATGTTACAATACCATTAGATGATGATGTTGTAATATCATTTGTTGTAGTTGTTGTTGTTTGTAGTGATTCTGGTCTATTAGTAGCTAAAATTTTATTTAAAACTATTGATTCTATTGGAATTGTCGTTGTTGAAATTTCAAATTGATCAAAATTATCACCATTGCTTTGTTGTGGTTGTGGTTCTTCCAGTTTATCACTTAATAATAATTCAAGATTTTGATTATGTTGTCGTTTTAATTGTTCAAAAGTTATGGACGGTGATAATTTAGACGGTGAATTTGTTGTTGGTGCTGCATTTATTACATTTATTATATTTATAACTAAAATTGTATATAAAATCATAATTAATTTAAAATTACAAATTTGATTTGCGCTTCTATTCGATAATGGCTTCATTTTGAATTTGAAATTTTTATGGTTAATATTTAGTATGTAAAAAAGTTTTACAAGTTTTTAAAGTTTTTCTTTTTGTTGAATAACAAAAATTATTTCCTTGCTGTTTTTTTTTTTTATTAATAGTCTTTGTATAGGTGAAAACGTGTCTTAATAGTTTTTTTGTCCTTTTTCACTTCTGTTGGGGAAAAAAGTTTTTTTTTCCAAATTCCAATGTAAGTTTCGCAATTACATGAAAAACTTTTGCTAATTTTATAGTTTTTTTTTTATGACTTTCGTTTTATTCAAAAAAATTTTATTCTGAAAGTTATATTTTGGGTAAGGTCTTTTTTAAGGATTGCCATGTTTTGTTAAATTTTTTTTCCCAAATTTTTTTTTTTTTTTTTTTTTTTATATTTTGTCTGGTAATTTTTCCATATCTGGTTTTTTTTCCCTAATTAACTAAACATTTTCATTTGAAATTACTTTGGTAATTCTTTTTTTTGTTGCGGTGTGTTCAATCCGGGGTAAAAAAAATTTAGTTTTTTTTTGAATATGACTAATTGGGAAACTTTGGAAACTTTTTGGTTTTTTTTTTTTGTTTTTAAATAAACTTTTCAATATTTTTGTTGTAGTTTTTTTTTTTGTAATTAGCCTTGGACATGAATTTAAAAAAAAAACTTATATTTTAGGCACAGCAAAAAAAACACTAAAATTTGTTTGGCAAATATTTATGTTTGACACAATATTATCTCAGGTTAATATGATTTTGTTTGTTTGTTTGTTGGCTTTTATTTTTGTTTTTTTGGCACTTGATAATTATTTCAATTATAATTTTGGATCAATTATGGTTTAAATATATGGAAGTTAATTGGTAGGTTGGTAATATATGATGATAATCTTAACTGGATGTTTTGATTAGTTTCTGCAGGTTGTAATTCTGGATCTGAAAGGCAAAAAAAAAATGAGAAGTAATTATTATTTTAGTTAAATAAATTTCTGTGATAAGTTAATTGAAATGCGAAAAATAAAAGTTAATTAAGATATTTTGTAAAAAAAAAATTTGTAAACAGTTTTAATTAGAAAAATAATTTTGCTAAGCTAAAAGAAAAACTTATTTATTTTTTGTGCTTTTGGAAAATATATAATGAAGGCATAATAATTGAATTCAAATCACATTTTTAACTTTGTTAATAGCGAGTGAGAAAAAAAAGGGATCAAGATATTACAAATACCCAAAAAAAAATTTGGGTAATTAGTTTTTAAGTAAATAAAGTAAAAGAAAATGATAGATTATCCCTTTTTTTTTGGACTCTCTGGTTTTGGAAAATCTGGTTAAAAAACAATTGGTTGGAAAATATTATAATTAGGAAGCCAATAATCGGCGTTAAGTAAGTTAGTTAATATCTGAATCAGGAAAGATTTATAAAATAAACCATGAGACAAATTGCGTTATATAGAAATAGGACAATATAATATTTTTAAAATTTGTTTTTGTCTGAAATATGTTGTTGTTTAGAGTTTTTGTGATTATTTTTAAGTCAGGGCAAGTAAATGATTACCTTTTGAGTATTTAGATCACATAGTTCATTCACGTAATACTCGGGTCTTAGGAAAACTGAGTCTTACAAATAAGTGCAATAAGAACTTTCGTCGATTACTGTGCTATGTATTAGAATTAGAAATAGATTTATAAAATTTAAGTAGACTTCCGGATTATAAAAATATAAATTATATAAGAGCCATCGAAACATTAAATCGTATTAAAGCAAATTTAATACGTTTCCATAAATTTTTAACAATTTGCCTACAAAAAGGTTACCTAAAACCTAAAAAGAGTTAGAATAATTAATTATAGTGAACATTAACGTTGCCACTACCAATAGACTGGTACTCAGAGGCTGGTCCATATTAGCACTAAAGCAATAGACAAAAGTCAAATGTCATTTGTTGGAATAGTCAATCCGTGATTTAAGCTATTAATAAAAACTATATTTGCTTAATAAGCTCCAATCTCTGTAACACAACTGATGGGCTGGCAAAAACAAAGTCGCTTTGTACGCAACCTCTACAGAAAGAAGAGCTTTGGTGAATATACTCGTATAAAACTGATCTATCGACTTGACGCCATGCATTAAATACAGGCGTGGGTTAGTTGATAAGGATTGGTGTTTTTTTTTGGCGTTAGGATATTAGGATCTGCTCTTCTTTTGGTTTCTTCCATACAATCTCAAAACTATTACGGACACTATTCAGAGCAGCTTTACTAAATAAGCTCAAATCACAGGGTATAACAATATCAAAGGTAACCAAAAAGCTGATGAGCAGCCAAAAACACAGTCACTTTAGAAGGCAACCTCTGCAGAAGGAACAGCTAAGATGAACACTCTTATAAACGCGTGATTAAGCTGATAAGGATTGATTTCAGAGTTTAGATTCGGCGTTAGGATACATATCACCATAGTTAGACAACTAAAACTTATTTTTACAAGTACTTAACCGTATTAGTATACTATAACCTCTCAGTAATAAAAATTTTAGGAAGTATTAAAATGTCCGGAAAACAAATTAAATTTTCCTTAAAAGTCTGATATTATAAAGTTTACACTAGAGTTTATTTTAATTTTTTTAATAAAACTTTTAAAATAAACAAAAGAACCGAAGAAGTTATAATGTAATGGGATGCATACAAAGTTATCCCAGTCTCAAGAAAAACCATTCCTTTTTATACCCGTGCATATATATATGAACATCGGGTATATTAGATTTGCTCCTCCGTTTGTAACGCATCGATCTAGACGAGCTAGATATAGTGTCAAGGGTACGTATCGGCTCAGAATCGAAAAATTAGTCGATCTAGCTATGTGTGTCTGTCCGTCCGTCCGTCCGTCCGTCCGTGTGTCATCACGATAACTCAAAAACTAAAAGGGCTAGAGTCTTGAAATTCACACAAAGTCATTTTTAGACAATTTCTAGGTTCCCTATTGTTTTTGGTTAAAATCGGACCAAGGCTTCGGGGAGCTGCCATACAACTTTTTTGCACCAATATGAATTTCTTCAAAACTATTTATACTACGGGGATGAAAATTACACACGGTTAGTTTTATATTGACTCCGGCACTTATATGAAGTTTCAAAATGTTAGGGCCCCATTTTCGGGGGGCTGCCATACAACTTCCTTGCACCAATATGAATTTCTTCAAAACTAATTATACTACGCGGATGAAAATTACACACGGCTAGTTATATAATGAATCGAGCACTTATATGAAGTTTCAAAATGTTAGGGCCCCATTTATAGGGGGCTGCCATACAACTTCTTTGCACCAATATGAATTTCTTCAAAACTAATTATACTACGAGGCTGAAAACTACACACGGTTAGTTATATAATGAATCGAGCACTTATATGAAGTTTCAAAATGTTAGGGCCCCATTTTCGGAGGGCTGCCATACAAAGTTTTCGATTCAATAACTGTGAATCTAATAAAGCTACAAGGTTAAAATTAAAATTGGGCAGGTAAATTAATAGGGCAAGTTACTTGGCAAAGTTGGACATCACTCGGACCATCGGACTTTTAGGGTGGGCCAATTTTGTTTTTTGTTTTTTTTTTCTTTGTTGTTTTTTTTTTCTTTGTTGTTTTTTTTTTTTTTTATTTTTTTTTTGTTTTTTTTTTTAAGCTTAAGTTATGGGACAATGAATGAAAACTTTTTTTTTTTTTGTGATTTTTTTTTTTTTTTTGTTAATTTTTTTTTTTTTTTTTTAAGCTAAAGTTATGGGACAATGAATGAAAATTTTGTTTTTTGTTTTGTGACTTTTTTTTTTTTTTTGTTAATTTTTTTTTTTTTTTTACGTCAAAATTATGGGGTAATGAGTTAAATGTATAAGAGAAGTAAATTACGGTTTATTTTATACACCATAGTGGGTATGCACGGGTATCTAAAAGTTGACAAGGGCAACTATAATCTTCCTCGTTTTTATTGGAATTTTAACAAAATCTAAGAATATTTTACAATTTGGTTTCAAAAAATGTTTCCTCCTTGAGAAGAATTTACAAAAAACAATGTTGCTAAAAATACAAGAAAATGTTGAGAAAAATTTGCTGAAAATTCTTAATTAGAAAAATATTTAGAAGATCACGTATTTAAAATTTTAAATCGATTTTAACGAATTTTTTTTTTTTTTAAATTATACACAAGTTTTAATGAAATTCGATAAATTTTAATTGTGTGAAGAAATTTAGTATGGAATCAAGGTTTGGTTTTTTAATTAGACAAGATTATTGAAAAAAATATCCCAGGAGCTGCAATGTAGGAATAAGAAATGGGATTTTCAATTTCGTACTTCAATTGCTATAATTAGAAATCGGAAATGTAATTTTTTTTCTTAAGGATAAGAAATTAAATCACGTTCTTTTATTTTATGCAATTTTAATAAAATCATTCTTTTTTTTTTTTTATTTTGAATTTATTTTTAATGTAATTTAATTTAAAAAAACATATTTTCTTATTGTAAGGCATGAGATTAATGAATTGTAATACTTATATAAATTTTTGTAAGGCGTAAGTTTTAAATTTTAGAAGTCTGACGAGTTTGTGTAACATATTACTGCAATTAAACCCTTTAATATTAACACCTAGAGTGGCTAAGGAATTTACTTCAAATTTGGTGGTCCTATTGAAATTTTTTATATTTTTTACAGGGTTTTCAAACTGTTTCAGTTGTCATTGACTATTGGATTTTATTACATTATTCGTAACACAAAAATAGCAAAGCAAAGTAAAGGTCTAATTAAAATCCGAAATAAATTATGCCAAGAACACGAATTGACGTACACTTATAGATAAATTCTATGACTATTTTTAATTTACAACAAAGTCCCAAGTATCAACCCAATCTGATTCCAATACTACGTTATCCCAATATCACATTATTTACGGCTGGGTGGTAAGAGTGGTAAGAGTGCCCAGCTTTCATGCGAAAGTCCCGGGTTCGAATCCTGGTGATAGTGAAAAAAGTTATATCTGGTTTTCGACTCGACTCATTAACGTTTCGCCTTTGGGTTCAATTTAATGGCTTAATCAATAATTAATAATTGTATATCTTTTATAAAAATTACATTAATATAACAATATAAACAAGTACAAAGTATAACCAATAATTTAATTGGATAATATAACTCACAGATTTAAAATACCATATAACTCAAATACAAAATTATTACAATATAATCAAAATAGAATTTGTATCTATTAAAAATCTAAGAAGTTTCTACATGTTATGTGTTCCATGTGGAATTCTTTAAGATCAATTCTAAGAACACGAATATAATATGAACCCTTGTTCCAACATGTACCTATGATATATAAAGGCTAATTGGTCTAAGAGTTGAACAGCTAGCACTTAGACAAAAATCTAAATCCACCACTTTATCCTAAACCCATTTTATTCTAATCCTCAAAGTTTTCAATCATGTAAAATAAGTTAATTTAAATTAACATTAAAATCTTTTTTATCACATTCGGAAATTTTTCAAAATTCTAATATATTTTGAACCCCTCACCATCACTGTCTCTTCCCTAATCGGTACATTTATCCGAAAGGATTATAATTCTAGTGTTTGATCAAAAAAGGATATTTTATTTGATTAGAGGTTATCACACGTTTATAAGCCAACTTATAAATGGCAAGCTTTTTAGGCTGTTGTATCTATATGATCTTCATGACTTGTTTAAACTTCGCTAGATGAAATTGAAATTTTCATAAAAATTCAATAGTACACCTTGTACATTTTTCAGTCCTAGCTAATTTTGCACTTAAATAAGTCAAAATTTTTATTTTAACTTTGTATATTTACATCTGCACTTCATTTAGTCTCTTCTATACATGTGGTATGCGGACATGCGGCATGTAAATGATTTATTGTGGTGCATAACAGATATCACTGAATACCAAAAATGGTAAACCAACATTAATACCATAAAAATTCTTTGTTTTTTTTTTGGTTTGATGACATTTAGATCATATTAATCCATTCAAGGATTTAAAAATTTCACATTTTTGGCAGCGTATTTTGTCCATATATACTTTTAAAATACGCTGAAAAAAAATTATGTGTGTGGTATCTGTATATACCTACATATATAGGAATATATTTTGCATGTTAAACAAAACAATCGCAAATCTATACACAGGTCACAGTATTCAATACCGTAAAATTTGCTTGAAAATTCAAATAAAAAAATTCAATCTATTTTGTAGTGAATAATTCCCAATATTTAACATACGGGAATATTTCAGTGGTGTGCTTTACCGTATTAATAAGGGTATATTTGCAGTGAGGTGCTAATACCTCTAAAAATGCTTGGATCTTTAAAACAATAGAAATTTCAAATGAATACTCAAAACTACATATATTTATATGATATAAAGTTAGCACTTTGAGATAAAGTTTGACATACAATACAAATATAAGTCGAAAATAATTCAATCAACAGTTATTTCGTATCGTCAAAATATGCTTTTTAACTCACACACATTTTGTGCAGTTTTTTCTTCAAAGAAGTCTGTCACCTGATTTTTTCTTTTTAAAATTGTCTAGAAATGTTAACCCCAGGTTTGTCTTAAATACGACCAATGACGTAGTGAATTAGACGACGATCTTTTAAGTTGAAGATCCTACTATTCAAATCTCGGTCGAATTAAATCCGATACAAAAATATTTAAAATAATAGGTAATTCCAACGACCAAGGAATCAACGGTTAAGTTAAAATAATCATCAACGTAATTAAAGTTTAGTCTAAATTACTTTGTAAGTGCCCTGCACTCCTCATGGGGAATCTCGAGAGTTTAAAAAAGATTCAGTTTTATCAATGACGTAGTGAATTAGACGACGATCTTTTAAGTTGAAGATCCTACTATTCAAATCTCGGTCGAATTAAATCCGATACAAAAATATTTAAGATAATAGGTAATTCCAACGACCAAGGAATCAACGGTTAAGTTAAAATAATCATCAACGTAATTAAAGTTTAGTCTAAATTACTTTGTAAGTGCCCTGCACTCCTCATGGGGAATCTCGAGAGTTTAAAAAAGATTCAGTTTTATTGAACCGAAAACTTCTACAGATTGAACGATTGATAACACAATTTCTATTTTGATTTTAAAAACTTTAATGTACAAATACAAAAATATCAGTTGTTTAATAAGTATTGGAATCTCCGAGGTTCCAAAATGCCAGAAAATGAGATTTTTGAAAATGTCCTTTTCATTACACTGAAAATATTTAGTCTGTAAGTATAGATGAGTCCAATCAAATGTTAAAATGACTTTGCTTATAACATTTTGAGTCGTAATTGAAAAAGAGTATGTGGTACTTTTGATGTTCCTAATCATATGTATTCTGCAATTATAACAAAATCCAAAAACTCAAAACCACAATTTCTATATTTAAAATTAGTCTTTGAAAGGCGTTTAGTCATGATTTTGTAACGAACTAAAAAATATCAAAAAATTATTTTTTCACACAGCATTAAAAAAAATGGGGGTTTTCGCATCTAAAATGCAGTCTACGTTGGGATCTATGTAAGTTAAGATTTTATTATGTTTGCATTACAAGTGTTTGGCTTATGTGGTATTTTTTAATTTTTGGAGATGAAAAATTCTTTGAATTTTGTGGTTTTTAAATTTTAAGAATTGGGATTTTGTGGAAAACCATTTTGGAAATTATAATATGAAACAAACTCTTGCCAAATTTCAAATGCAGTTTTAAATTCTTTTATTTATAGGCTAATAAAGGCCTTCTTTAGTTTCAGTATATGCAATACACATATTCATTCACAAATATTTGTAAAAAACGAAATGATTATTAAATTATGCATGCCACTCAAATTTTTACGCGATTTTCTTGATTTATAAATGAGATAAAACAATTTAAAATTTATGGGGTTTTATATTCCAGTATAAATTTTATGGATTTTTAATAAAAACTATGTACGTGTATTTAGATATTATATAACGTTATGGTATATAATAAAAACTTATATTTTCTATATTACAATGAATTAAAAACGACGTTATCAAATGAATCCACATTTTTTGTATCAATTTGAGTTTAATAATATAGTGTGATTACATTAAAATCTGTTTGGATTTCAGTGTTAAGATTTAAGAACTTTAATAAAAAATTTAACTAGATGTTCCAGTAATATCAAATAAGAGTATGCAAATCAAAATAATTAAGTTTTTAATTAAAAATTCCTTTGGAGATTAACTATTTCGTTCTAAATCTCTTTTAATTATAAATAAATATATTATGTTTAAATATTATGAAAATATAAAGTAAGTCTCCGAAATTATTTTAGAAAAAGCTCTTTGTTATAATATCTAAAAGTCCTGTGAAGACAACGCTTAAAAGATCGACATTTCATTAGGTAAGTCATGATCCCAAGATCGGAGATTGAAGAAAAATCCAATTCAATAAAACCCATGTTTGTTAGTCTAATGACAGATTATCGTATCCTTGATCATCGTTTTAGCATTTCAAGTTGAGGTTTCAGAACTTACGAGAAACTCAATATCTTAAGCATTTCACATAAATGGTGAAAGTAGGTAAAATGATATGGGGATTCTTCGATAACGAGCTAAGGTGAACAATTTTGCTTATAATCACATTGCTATATAATAACTAATCTAGCCTAGGTACGAATTACCGATACGGATTTATAATACGTATATGATAAATTTAGATTATCTATCTTATATTTGTCAACATGGGCATTCCGAATAATATCTATGATTCAATATAAAATATCAACGGTTTTTAGATGAGCTTTAAAAGCGTAAACATTCTTAATTCCATACCCATCTATGGTGAAGGATCTAGATTGCAACCTCAATCTAAGTATGATGGGAGTAAGTAAAAGGTTTCTAATCGAAAAAATTCATTTAAAATAAAATTTGTCAATAGCAACCCCATCTATCTCAGTGCAAATTAAAGGTGTTTTCCAACCACCAATCGCCTCTTTTTATTAATTTATCTATGTCCGGAATAGACAAAATGTATTTTAAATTTTCTCCATTTATATTGCCCGTTGAACCCACACTTCTTCAAATAAATTTTGTTTTTCAAAAATTGCATAATTACAGGCGCTCACATTAAATTACTTTATAAAAAGTACTTTAAAAGAATCTAAAGAAAAATTTTAACTTTTAGAATACAATTAATGTTGAAGAAGATAGTAGACTAGATGCCAAGGTTATAGTTGTCCTTTTATTTACATATTTATTTCCAAATCTTGCTAAACTGGAGACAGTAAAATAATATTAAATTATTTTCATTTTGTCATTCAATTAATGTCTTTGTAGCAGATTCTGTCATTTAATTTGCTCCATTTTTTGAATTAATCCTCATATACCTATCTGATAAGTTCTTTGCATTTCTAATTTGTGCCTCATTGACATGTTTTACTTTTTTTATTAATACTCTTTTTTACTCTTAATAACTAATAATAGCCTATAGTAACAACCCTAAAGAATGATTATTATCATTCATAGACATATCAACTTAAGCTCAAGAATTATTTTAGTTTTATATTTATATATATATATGAAATATTAAAAAATCCCCTCATTTTCAATTCTTCATTATATATTTCTTAGAATTACTATGATCAATAAAACATAGAAAACTCTCTTAAATTCCTATTCTATTTTATTTGATTTTTCTATTTTAGTATACAAAAAGTTATAAACCTAAACAATATTTTGTATTCATTGATTCTCTATTTTTACTACAAAGCCTTATATATTCTAAAGTATAAAACAATGTATATACACAATATAATTTAAATTAAATATCAAAATTTATGAAAATTAATTGTAATAAATATATTATTAGAAATTAAAATAATAAAATTAATTATATCTTTTGGTTATATAAAATGATTCTCATGATTTCATTTCTTCAATTTATATCTATAATATAACATAGCAAAAGCCTTAATATTTTATTAAGACTTTTGTATCTTAAAAAATAATTCAATTTTTTTTAATAGGATTTGATTTTAAGTAGAACATTAAAATCAAAATTGCCAATATTGAGTTCAAAAACTACTTGAACCTTCATTAAAATAAAAATATCATTAAAAAAAATAAAACAAAATTAAACTCTTCAAGTGTTTTATTATGAATAATAATAAAAAAATATAAAATCTATAATATCGAATTTTTTTGGTATCGTTCCATAAATGATAAAATCCTTAATTTTAATTGTCAAATTAAATATTTGAAGAAACCTATGGAACATTTATATCAAATATTATAATATTCTCTGGGTAATTTTATGAATATTTAAATATGTATAGATTAATTTTATTACTGCATTCTAAATTACGGTATTTTATTTTTAAAATGTGGAGTAGGACCTCGATCGCCAGCTGACTCAAGAATAATGGACTAATAAAGCCATCAAAGTCAAAATATTTCTTAAATTTGATAGAAAAATTGTTAAAATCAGCCCTTCTAGTTGCTAATAATTTTTATATTAAATATAATGAAAATATTTCAATTTTAACAATTGCATTTGAGGATTTATCAAAACGCCTAAATGTATGCAATTTTTTAAAACTAAGCTAAATCTATGAAATATTGATACAATGATAGATTAATTTACTGGCGCATTTCAAATAACATATTTTTATTTTTATCAAACTCAATTTTAGTATTGTGGAACCAAATATCAGGCATATCAAACTTAGGATTTTAATTCAAAGATTATTGCAAACTGAAATAATTTGAAATTAAAAACAAAATTGTTAATGCAACTCAGTTTTAAGATTATATTAGTCACTTCTTAATGTCTAGAAAATATTTTTTATAGAAAAAGAAATTGTTCCAAATAAACACTTGGAATTAGCAAAGCGCCTAAAAATATGCAATTTTTTTTAAATGATCTAGATCCATGTAATATTGATAAAGTATTACAGGGGATTACTAGACAGTGTTATAAAACACATAATCTCAGTACTTTTCTAAAGTTTTAACAATAAGTCGATTAGAAAGAGATAGTGAAAGGAATATTTCTCAATTTTATGTAACATGTAACGTTCGGCTGCCTCAAAACCCATCGCAAATGAGCCAGATGATTCATTCCTATAAGCGAAAAATTAAAATGAACTTAAATTTATCAAATTATTTTGAAAATATAATCTCTAATAAATCCTTTTTAAAGATACATAACAGGACCTATAAAAATTTTGTTTGGAATACTTAATTTTAATTTTATTATTATATTTTCTAAAATTACAGAGATACAATTCATGTAATATATTTTTTAGGTGCTCAACTTTAAATCTTTCAATAATAATTTTCTCCTTTTTTTTTATTTTTATACTTTTTGTTTGTCCTTTAAAAAACCAATTGTCCTTTTTTGTTTGGAACAGGATTTTATATTTATATATAATATTATATATATACTTAAATATTATGTGCTAAAATATATAAGTATCTAAATCCTGTATATTTTTACTTTCTGTTTAATGTATATAGATATTATATATCTTAAAAAAGTAAATAAAAGTTCTAAAATAGGTTGAATTTTATTTGAATTAAAAATTATTATAGCTCCCAAAAAAAAAATATGCAAAAAAAAAGAGAGAGAGAGAAAACCTCAACTGAACAAGGCCATCATGGCAATTAAAATGAAAAATAACAAAAAAAAATAAGTACACACAAAAATAAATTAAAGGGAAAGTTTACTTTTATCCTTCAGGCCATTTGTAATAATAATTATGGTAATTATACCATTTCATAAAAAAACACAACAACAACAAGTATATATATAAGAAAATTACTTTTAACAAGTGCCCAAAATATATAAAATATTATGTATTTTTTCGGTATGTTTAAAGAGATTAAATACAAATCGTAACAAAATTTTTCATAAATCCCAAAAAATAAAATAAAAATTTTGAACAAAATTATTATTAAATCCAGAAAACAAAATTTGGGAGTAAAGTAATGAAATTGAGATTAGTAATTTACGTATATAAAATTTCTTTGACTTTTTAAGTTATCTCAATTTTTATTTTGTAAAATTTAAATTATTTTGGTTATATTTTAATATTATATATTATTTATATATTTTTCCAGGAAACTAGGTGTAAACTGGATGTGTTCAATTATAAAAAAATAAAATATTAATGTTTTGTTGGATGTGTTTTATTTTAGAAAATAAAATATAATAGATTATGAATTTTAAATTATTTTAAATGTTTATGAATTAGTTAATTTCAGTTTTAAAACTCACAGTACATTTTGATATTAAAAATTTTTAAATGCAAAAAATTTTGATATTAAAAATTAAGACTATGCTTCACAGAAAGGAACATTTCTGTAGTAAGTCCTATTTAATTTCAGTGAAAATCTGAAATAATGGCGAAGGCCTAATGTACGCTTTGTTGCAAAGCAATTCAAAGCAATTTCAAAGTTTCAATCAAAATCAAAGCAATTTCAAAGCTTCCCTCATCCCTGAAATAAAGTCAAATGAAATGCACCATAGAAATCAAACAAAATATATTTTTTTTAACTTAATTAGGTATAATACCAAAAATCGAAAAATAAAATTTATAATTTGTATTTATTAATGCAAAACTCAATTCAAAAGCTCAACATTTATTTAATACAATTTTATGTACATATAAATAGATACATTATTAAGAATGTTGAGTAGGTACAGTGTGGAATGTTGGCAACAAACAAGTATTTCAATTAGTATCCAAACAAAGGTTGTGAAGCAATACACATAGCTTATCAACATTTTTTAAAAATATGTATACAAAAAGTTAGTAAATAATAATAGGAAAATAGATCATTATTGAAACAAAATAAACCTATAAAAAAAAAATTTTAAATTTAAACAAGTACGTAGTTTAATAAAGAAAAAATATTAATTGATATTAAAAAAAAAAATCATTAAGAAGAGATTTGAACTAACGACCGCAAAATTTTATTAAATTCGAAACATACAAAAGGTAGACTACATAACTTATTCATCTTAAAATTTTTAAGATACAACAAGGAATTATATAATTCGTTTTTTTTTTGTGTATCTATTACTAGAATCGAAGCATAATCTACGTAATGCAAAATGTAACAGTTGCGATTTTATTTAAGAAAATGGTATATATATTTATATAATGAAATTAGAAATAGTTCTTAATTAGAAAAAGTTTTTCTTTCAATTGACCTTCCGTCATTCTGTGACGGGCCAACAGCTAGTGTTATATAATATCCAAAGTTAGAAGTGCTTATCTGTATATTTCATTACCTCAGTTATATTTTATACAACTGAGTTGCATAACCTAGGATGCATTTCTTGGATTACTATCTCAAGCCATTATTTCTTTTGACAGTATTTTCATTTGCCTGTATTTCATTTTTCTGTATTTTCATTTACTTGTATTTTTATTTGACTGTATTTCAATTTGCCTGTATCCAAATACATATATATAAATATTCTAGAAAAAGCGCATAATCCAGATTTTGCATCCAACATTTTATAGTTAACTAGATATTTTTTTTTATTAATATACATTGTCAACAATAGGGAAATTCAAATAGCCGAAGCTGCTGCCCAAAAACCCCGCTAAACAAATTAGCAAGAAAGCTCCCGTATTTCTTTCCTATATCAGCAACAAAGCCAACTAATTGTTGGAACCCTAATTTATTATCCAACTTAAAATAGTTCTCCTAATAAAATACAAACAAACGAAGTTACAAGTAAATAAAATACAGGTGAATGATAACAGGTAATTAAAAAAATTACATGAAAAAGAGGCTCCGTACATGTGAATTTATATCACACGCTCCTATTTTTACCTAACTTCAACTTCAAATGATTTATAAGAAGACGATCTTTCTCTGCTTCATATCATATAAGAGCTTTAAAATCAAAACTTTTATTATAGCATTTTGTAAAATCTAAATAAAATTACTTTAAGTAATACAGATCTACTTTCATTTTCTAAAAACATATTATAAAACTTAAAAATCCGAAATATCTTTTCTGAAATCCTAAATATTTTAAACTTAGAACTTCTTTAAATACATATCGGACTTGTAATACTTTTAATCAAAACTTTGAAAAATTTTAATATCTACATTATCTTGAAGGTAATTTAAAGCTCTTTAAGTGAAAGCTAATTAAAAAAAAAACTTTGACTACATTTAAAACGAGGAAGAGTGTGGTAGAGTAGACTGTGTCAACTCTGGGATACCCGTATGACCGTTATATAAACATTATATCATTATTATTATAAACATTAATTACTTTTGGCAAAATTTAAAATATACTAGCTTTATTAGGTGTAGTGTAATGCTCATATAAAAGAAGGAGTTGTATGGCAGCTACTCGAACCCTCTGCAGTAGATCAACCAAATTTTGCAGTAACTTTGACCATTACACTAAACTATTTTTGGCAAAATTTCAGACACCCAGCTTCATTAGGTGTAGAGTAACACTCATATAAAATAAGAAGCTGTATGGCAGCTACCCGAACCCTTGGTCCATGGACTGGATTTAAATAGCGTTCAATGGCTGGATTTAAATAGCGTTGACAAAATTACATGCCAAAATAAAAACAAGAAAAGAGGGCTCCCTCATCCTTGAGTCAATATTAAGTTTTTAATATACCAAATACATATAAAACGAGGAAGAGTGTAGTAGAGTAGACTGTGTCAACTCTGGGATACCCGTATGACCGTAACATATACATTTTATCATCCGGTTAATTACTTTAGGCAAAATTTCAAACATACTTTATTAAGTTTAATGGATTACTCATATAAAAGAAGGAGTTGTATGGCAGCTACTCGAACCCTCTGCAATAGACCAACCAAATTTTGCTGTAACCTTGGCCAATACACTAAACTATTTTTGGCAAAATTTCAGACACCCAGCTTCATTAGGTGGAGAGTAATGCTTATAAAAAGTAGGAAGTTGTATGGCAGCTACACGAACCCACTGCAGGAGACCAACCAAATTTTGCAGAAACTTTGGCCATAAAACTAAACTACTTTTGGCAAAATTTCAGACAAGCAGCTGTAATAGGTACAGAGAAATACTCATATAAAAAAAGAAGTTGTATGGCAGCTACCCGAACCCATGGACCAAAATGGCTGGATTTAAATAGCGATGACGGCTATTGCAAAAAAATGAATTTGCGAAAATTTCAAGATTCTAGCTCCTTTAGTTTTTGAGTTATCGTGCGGACGGACAGACGGACGGACAGACGGACGGACAGACGGACAGACGGACGGACGGACGGACGGACAGACGGACGGACATACATAGCTAAATCGATTTATTTTTCGATTCTGATCCGATCCATACACTTGAGTCTATATCTACCCCCCCTCCTTCTCTGCGTCACAAACGTAATGGCAAATTTATTATACCCTTTGACTATATAGTCATACGGGTATAAAAAAGTCCTTTATTAAGAGATCTTAGTGAATTCACAAATAATTACTTTACTAGACCTAATAATGGAATTCAAAAAAACTTGCATTGCAATTTATTTCTCCATCCAATCCATTCCATTCGTTCAAATATCCATGCAATTCTATTTTTTTGAATATATTGCAACAATCGTTATTAGTATTATTTGGATATCTGTGAGTTATAACAATGAGTTAAATTAATTGTTTTAATTAAGTGTGTTAAAATATTGATTATTGTTGCGTAATTAATTTGAATCTAATAAAAATGGTAATTAATTCAGATACAAAATTAAAATAAAAGTTTCGAATTTTTTTAAAATTTTAATCTAAACCCTTCTAAAGTTGAAACATCACCCCTCCTACCATCTCGCCATACAATCGTTGGATATAAGTGCGGTTAAAAACTCGTTTCTATAACCTAAGTATTAACAAAGGGGAGCGTATTATATTACTTCAATAATAAAATAATTAATTATAAACATTAAAAGAAATTAAGTTTACCTTTAAGTCTCAAAACTTCTTATTTACTTTACTAACATTAGCACAATATTTAATTTAATACTAATAACAATTAGCACGAAAGAAAACTTTTCTATTGCCAGACAATAATAAATAATACATCAATAAAGTTTCCAAAAAAAAATGGGAAAAACGCAGGGTTTTTCCAAATTATCTTTCACACCTTAAAAAAAAATTTTACGGGTAAAAATTTCCAAGGAAAATTTTTCATTTTCTTATTGTTTACATTTTTCCTTTTCTTTGTTTTATTTCTTGGTAATTATTGATAATAAATTATAGTTAATGGATATTTTAAACGAATTCCAGCAAATTTTCACTCTAATGAATCATTAAAGTTTTTACAGAATAATTTTTTTTTTTTTTTGGGAATTTTACAACATTCCTTCAAAACATTTTTAGCGTATTTTTACCTGTTTCTTAAATAAACAAAAAAAAAAGTACCCCTATTTATTGTGAATTCCTTTCTAGACGCATTTTTCTTTAGACATATTACAACTTTAAATTTTTTAATTAAATTTTCTGAACATTTTAATAAAGCTTAATAAGTTGATTCACCCGTCGCATTTTTTTCTTCTTACCCCACTTGAGAGCTTGGTGGTTTCCACTTGACACCTCCAACACACGTGGTTTTCCAAAGATATTTTAATGACATCCCGATAGATGCTCCATTACCTTGACGGTGGTTTCACTCAAAAGCCTTTCGTGTTATGCTTGTGCTTGGTTTTCCAGGCATGTGGCCTATTCGTCTCCAATTCCTGGGCCTGATTTGTTTATCTTTGTATTCTTCACCTATTAATACCCAGTGGTCTTCATTTGAAATTGTGTTTGGACAGAATATATAGAAAATTATTCTAAGACACTTATTAATGAAAACTTGTAGGTCTAGGTTGTTATATTTCAAATACGAACGTTCGGAATATTCTTAATTTTGTAGTTCTGGATATCTGCGCATTTATCCATAGCGAAAGACACTCTTGTACAAATCTTGCGTTGCATAAACTTAAACTTGCATTTTCCTTATTTCCTCTGCTGGAAGAGCATTTCATAGCCAGGTAGATTGGATTAATGGCCAACATGAACTTGCCTTGTCGTATTGTTTCTTGAAACCCGATCCAAGGCATCTGCCACTTTTTTTTGCCGTTAGAACCTGATGGCTAGTAGTCCAGCCACCAACAAAAACTGTTATCCTTGACTGGTTCCAGATTGATAGAGGACCAGTCATAGTACTGGTACCACCAGTAATCGTCTTCTGACAGGAGGTAAGTAACTCATTTTCAGGAGTAGTTCTTAATAATGTTATATAAAAGTAACTTTTCATCGTTTTTCTGATGTCTTTTTCTTTGAACACCCCCAAGAGATTTCAGAGCTATAACGCCTTAAGAAATTATTCATCTTCATATCCCTTCCAGTTTCAATTCCCCTTCAGATCCTTTATTTTATTAATGATTAAAATTTGATCAAAGAAGATACCTAATTATAAGGGGTGGTTTATAAGGTGGGGGCTTCTTACAAATCGATATTTTTAAATTTAATTTATTACACCATTTCTTAATTTAATCAATTTTAATTTACAGCTAAACTTTTTTTTTCAATCATAATAAATCATAAAAAGTTTTTATTTGGATTTTTCAATTCGATTAGCTTCCAAAAATTTTTATATTGTATCAAGGATTCACAGGTAAGCAAATGTATATGTTTATTACGAAACAGATTGCTAATAAAAAGTTTCAAAGTTTTAATGATCCATTTTCAGATGGCTTCAGATTTTGTTTTTTTTTGTTATTAGATAAAAAGTTATATTCACAAATTTTGTTTACAACTGGGTTTACATTGGTCTGTCCATTATCTAACAAGGTTTCCGGAGAAAATTTCTCCCCACATTTTATTTCTCCTGGTCTTAATGCACCAGTAATAATATTTTTCCAATTTAATTTCACCCTCTTCTTTATTATTCATTCATAATTTCAAATTTTTTTTAAGGAAGCTCTTTGGCTCGTTGAATTTCATGAAGATGCTTTTCTTAAAGCTCCCTTTCGAAGAATGAAATGTATAGAGGAACCTAATACACAAATTTCATTGAAGCATAATTAATAATTTCATATTTTAAATTTGTAAAAAAAAACCCTTAAAGTATAACAGAAATGATTCTAGACTTTATGATTCTTTCCCTATTAAAAATCGATTCAATCCCCATTTTTATTTTAAATTGGTTTTTTTTTTTAATAAAATTTAATATAACATTTTTTAATACCCTCCAAAAAGAAAAATATCAATTTCCTTCTATGAAGTTTTCTTTTCAGAAAAAAAAAAAAAATTGAAAAATTATAATAACATAAATAATGAATAACAATGTCTTATAAGTCGTATTCCGCTTGTTTTTTTTTCTATAGAATTTTTATTATCTGTGAAAATAATATTAAAAAAAAAAACCGGATCAGGGAATGAAAAACAATATTCCAGATATTGGATTTAGGGAATCATGAAAGATAATATGAAATATTTATAAGAATCATTTCCCAGAAAGAAAGATGGGGTTTAGAATATTATAACATTATTTTTCCATAATCCAAATATGCAGAGATGGAACAATGTCTTCAACTTCTTTACCAGTGCCCTTTCACTGCTTTTAACAATTGCTTCGTTCTTTTGGAAAGTTACTTAATATTTAACCAACACAATATTTAGTTCCTCCCAAACTTTTAGAATTTTCACGCACCGTCAACCTAAAAAATGGCATAGCTGCCTTTTCAGCTGCATATAATAAATTTTTAAACTTAGCATTTAAAGCACGTATGGAATCTGACCATATTGGGTCGCGGACTTTGATTATTCTGCCTTTTCAAATTCTTTTCTATTGTCACTTCACGTCTTAAACCAGTTGTTCCATTGTTTGACGTTTTACAGCTACTATGTATTAGCAACAATGCAGCAATGTCTTTTTCTTTGCTTCTACCATATTATAAATGGCAAAAAGTCTTAAGAGCTATCATCGGTTTCACTTTCTAAATCTTTAAAGTTAGGTATAGAGCGTATGCAATTTGAGTTAATTGGGTTACGGACATAAATCTTGCTTTCGGTTTTAGCTTCCTTATTATTGCCCTGTCATACTGCTGTCACCAGTTTCCCCTTTGTGTAAAGTGTTAGCTAAACCATGCATATGGCGTTGGTTTATATTGGACCTGCGATAATTGATAAGAACGTCAATAAGAACATAGCGTAGAAAATTACCACCTTATTTAATGTTTATCAATGATCAAAGCGATACCTCTATTAAACCTATATATATAATTTTCTACTCCATTTTCTTATCGATGCTCTTATTACTAAATGCAGCTCCAATGGAAGAAAACCTTCAAATTAAATGTTTGAATGTTCGAATAAAAATTCTAAGCTTAATAAACTTTTCTACTATAATGTTGCATAAAAGTTATATTTCATTCGTCAGAGGCTCACAACTGGGTTGCATTCTAGAAGTAAGATATATGTTATTCTACAATACTTTTACAACTCATTATTGTCATAAGCACCTCCCTAAAAAAATTTGTTAACAAATTGTTTTTTTGATTCAGTTTAAACGAAAAGAAGACGATTTTAATAAAAAAAAAAAAAAAGAGAGCATAGGAAAAAAAATATAAAAGTTAGAAGTTGAAACAATTCATTTGGTTTTCCCGGGGTTTTTATTTTTATTTTTCATAAATAAAAAATTTTCATAATCAAAACTTTTGGGTCTAACATTATTATAAATACCCCAACCACTTGTTTTTTTCTACATTTTTTCGCAAACATTATTATGGGGAAGGGGAAATCTTCAGAGAAAAAGTTGAATTGTGAATTGTTATTTTTTGTTTATTTTTTTTTTCTGGAAGAAAGTTACACTGATTATAAAATAAATAAAATTAAAATGGACCAAAAAAAGATTTCTGACGTCAATAAAGGTGACTGTTTTTTAAGATTTTGCCCTTAGGTTAAATTAACCTAAAGAATATAACCTCTTATATTGTTGCTTGAAATTCTTTGCAACGTTCCTTTTTTATTAACGATCCTGAAGCTTTCCTAAGTTTTATGTTGAAATAAATTTTTTTTTTGTAAAAAGGATATATGAAGCCATATTTTCTTAATAATTCTTCAACACCTCTTTGATACTAGTTTTTACAGCCCATTGATTCTGCCTTTTGGCTTGGAAAAAGTTCGGTTAAGAAATGGTCTTCATATTGCGGTACTATTATACGTGATATAACTTTTTTATAAATCAGTAGAATTATTTGTTTAAATTATCAACAGCCAATCTACAAAGATTATCGAAAAGTCCCAGAAGACATTAGGAAGATTTGCAAAGATACAGTAGACATTAAATAGAAAACCAGTTCATTATATAATTTACTTCTATACTAAAAGCTTTTGTTTGGAATCAGTTTAGATTTTGGAATGAAACTACAAAAAAGTATTCTTATTTCGATGCAAGATTATAACATGCAAGTTGGATTTGAACTTATTTTCCAAATCGGAGTTGCTTTGACGCTTAATAACCTCAATAACGTTCTTCGAAGCTGTTTCCGAACCGAGCATTGTAACAGCTATTTAAGAGAAAAGCCGGTCACAACAGATGAGGTAACACATGAAGCTGAACAAAAGATTAACAGTTATTCTAGCGTGAACCTAAACACAATGCTTGATTGAACCTACTTATTGTTTCCGTAGTCAGCATTGCTACAATTATTTAAGTGTGAAGCTGGACAAAGGAATAACAGTTATTTTAACGAGAACCTGGACATAATTTACGATTGATCCTACTAAACATTATTGTTTCCGTAGTGAGCATTATAACAGTTATTTGTCTGAAGCTGGCCACAACAGTTGATTCAACACGTGAAGCTAAACACGTCAGTATGTAAAGTAAAGTAAATTACGTTAGTATTCTCCCATTGTGTTGAAGGATAATAATATTATCCTTCTTCCCATTTTGGACAAAATAACGTTTATTGCAAATCTGATCAGACCAATATGGCTATACCATACAAGTCGAATGGCCATAAGTCGAGTCATCGGATAATTCTATATAAGATGAACGTCACCGATGAATTTTAAAAAATCAATTCTATGACGCAGGTAGTTAAAACAACATAAACTTAATTTTGATAACATATCGAAAAGAAGTCCTAACTGATTGTTTTGCTGACCGAATTTCCTCATACATTCTAGAACACCTAGAACATTTATAGTAACGAACAATTTAAATTTAAAATTATGACATGTATTTAAACACAATAGCCGGACAAATCCTAAATTTTAAGTTCATTTTTGTTCAAAATACAAAAAAAAAACAAAAACTATTGATTTGAAATTTAATAAGGTGATGGGAAATAAAAAGTGAACCTTCCTCTAAATAATGTCCATATTATTTTCATTTCCTCTTCCTTATTATTGTATCTTTTCTTTTATTGTGTGTTCAATTATTAAATTTTATTTGCACTCTTGTCGCTTTTTCTTTTTTTCATTTTTACTTTTTTTGTAGTTGTTGGAGTTCATCCCATCCCACCAGGACCCATAGTCATTGTTCTTCTAACTCATTGCTTATTGCTTTTGAATACTGTATTTTGACTGTCATTTGCATGCTAATGAGACGTTTTTGTTTTGTGTTTGTTTTTTATTCTATTTTAACTTTCTTTTATTTCTTTTTTTACTTGTTTTTTTTTACTTTTTTTATTATTTTTGCACCATTCTTAGATTCTTAAGTGTTTTTTTATTTTTTTTTTTTTTTTCTTTTTTTTGTGAACAAAGAAAGTAAAAGAAATAATACAAAAGTTATAGATTCTTCAAATTGCCCTCTTGTGAATTTGAAAAATGGCATAAAGACAAGGAAATTAAATAAATATATATATATATAGGATATAGTACCTTCATATACATATATATTATATATAATTATATACAAATTAATAGAAATGGAAATGAAGAACAAGATGAAAATATTTATTATTGTTTTTGTATTTTATTCCTTAAATTTTTTTCTTGAATTATTTTAATTTCAATGAAATAAATAACAGTAAAAAAAAATATAACGGTAAAAAATAACAGTAAAAAAAACAAACTGTAAAAAATAGCATTCAAACTAATAATAAAGTAATTTAATGAGGAAAAAACTTTAAAAAATTTATTTTAATGAATGTAGAACGCTAATACGTATCTGTAAAGTGTCTCAATTAGTTGAAAACATTTTTTTTACCTTATTTTATTGATTAGTGCAAAAAAAAGCTCCAGATGACCTGGGATTTTTATTCAAGTTTTTTTTTCATTTTAAAAAATGTGAAGAGAAAATTGTGACCTAATTAGGGGAAAAAAAAATTATATTCATTGAAGGTAAATTAAAATGGGGGTTACAGGATATTTTATAGTATATTCTAAAGTAGATTTTGTAATTTTTTTTTATTACAAAGTTTTACAAAACTCCCTTAATTATGAAAAAAATTGCAATGTGCAAAATTTAAAATGGACACCCTTTTTATTTTTTGTTTAAAAAAAATTTAATTTTGACGTAAAAAAATGACGTAGGAAATAGGTTATGAATTTTTTTTTTTTTTTTTTTAATTATTAATTAATTTTACAAGTCTTTTTATTCTATTTTGATAATTAGTTCTCGCACTGGCAACTTGTGCCCAGATTTGATTTGAATAGAAAAAATGATAAAAAACTTTAATTTGATTTTCATTTGACCTGATTCAGTTACCAATACTTCCCCTTCAATACTAGAAATTTTTTTCGATTAAATGATAATGTTAAAATAATCTTTAGTTTATTTGCTGCGATTTTATGCCAGAATTAATTCGAGGAATGGGAGTGCAGTTAATTACAACTAAAATTCGAAATATGTATAATAAACCGTAATAGTGGTAATTTTCGAATGAAAATCTTGGCTGGGGGAAATAAGAGCTTCACAACACTTTTAACACTTCCCTTGAAGAAATGACAGCAGCTGGCACTGCTGTAAGTGGATTCGGGTATGAAGACCGGTAGTAGCCGCGTCTAAGTCCCTGATTACTTTATTTGATTACAAAATAAAGGTTTTCTAAATATGCTTCTATCCAAAGGTATTTTTTAGTGGGTAAGGGGACTAAGTTTCCTATTTTCTCTTAAATATTTACATAGATATATTCTAGAGAAAGGGCATATCATGATTTTGCAACCAAACCTTTTATTGTTTAAGTCAACAACTGAAATATGTGGATTAAATTAAGAAACAAAAACGTTTGAAGAAAATCTTATTAGATATTGAAATAATAAATTTCAATTAGGCTTTATTTCCAATATTTTAAAAAATACCTAAACTTTACTTTACTTAATAAAGCCTAATTCAAAAAATTACTTGATTTTGCTTTTTTTCTTTTTCAAAGTGAAACAAGATCATTTATAGGCTTTATTGTTCTAGGCTTTATTTTCCCCTGACGAAAATCTTTTATTACTTTAATTCTTACTGACGCGGCAAGTTTGGGTAACACCAGCGCTTTACTTTTGGCAAAATTTCGAATACCCGGCTTTATTTAACATAGAGTAATGTTTATTTAAAAAAATTAGTTATAAGGCAGCGCCATTCGAACTTGTTCATCAAACAGCCTCAATTGCAAATACGAAAATACGCAAATTAATAAAATATAAATGAATTTAGGAAAATTTCTCTTTTAGTTTTTGAATTATCGCGCCGGACGGACGGATACCCTTAGCAAAATCGACTAACTGTTCGATACTGATCCGGACAACACACTTGAGTCTATAAGTTTAAGCTCAGTTTTATGCATTCGATCCTAAATCTGTCTCCGCACTATAAGGTAGGTATTTATTAAATCCTTGCAACTAAAGTTCATTGCGGGTATAAATACTAAATACAAAAATTTTAAATAAAAAAACTGTAAATTAATATCTGCTTTTTAAACAATCCGATAGACGTGTCTCTTCTCAAATATCCAAAGCTTGAAATAATAACATTAAATAATTAAAGGAGCTTTTAAAATATCCAGTTTATAAAATCAATATTTGATTTAAGTTTTTGAAAAGCTCAAACAAGTTCACATATACCGTTTAAAAATTTAATTATTAACTATAGTAGATACAATAAGGCCGAGGTTTGACAACGGACTATAGCGTCATAGAAGAAGAAGATATAATGACATGGCGCTGATTTTAACCATCTTAGACTTTTTTATTCAAACGGTTTATCTTTATCTCAGAAATAACTTTAAGATTTCTTAAACTTTTTGTCTTTAAGTATTTAAAAAGTATTTTTTAAAGTCTAAAATTTAATAATTTTCATTTCAATATTTTTAGTAAAAAATTAAAAAATCTTTAAAGTTTTCTTTGGATTTTGGACCAAAGTTTTCATCATGAGCAGAAAAAATTTAATTTTTTCTTTTTTTTTATTTATTTTCGTTTATGGACAAAACAAAATTCGTTTTTTTTTTTTGTGCTTTGGGTGACATCCCATATTTATTTTCTTATGGGGGTTTTTGTTGTTGTTGTGTTTATTTTGTTCTGTTTTTGTTGTACAAACTAAAGTACTTGTAAACAAAGTAACCGATATGCTGCTTGTAATGTTTTCAAATGTCCGGGAATAAGATTAAAGAAAATAAAAAAATTTATTTTAATTTTGTAGCCTATGATTTTGTAATTTATTTATTTATTTAAAAAAATTTCCCTACCACATTCAATGTAATAAGAGGGAGTGATTTAGCTTTTCATTGCCATGTGCGGCAGGTATTTTATTTTACTATTATGATATAAACTAGTAAAAAAGCCTGTCGGACGACAGGTATAATTTTAATTTCTCTTTTTATATATATTCTTTTTTCCTGCTATTGCGCTACTGAATCAATAAAAGGAAATTCGTTACCTAAAGAACATTAAGTTAACATTATAATAGTTTGTTTTAGTTTTGTAAGTGATAATAAAATAGAAGTATGCATACTAAAGTGTAAAAAATTTCTTTATACGTCTTGAATTTTTTTTCTGTTCATAACTTACATTTTATCAGTTTCATTTTTTCTTTCTCCTTTGTATGTAAGAATTTGTAATTAGAAGTATGTTACATTACATGTGTCAATAACACTTAACATTAGCATAATTAAAGAGCAGAAGCATCTTTTATTATATTTATAAAAAAATTTCTGTATCTACCTGTTAACAGATTTCTCATTCGTTTTGATTTTTTTTTTTCTGTTCATAATTAACATTTTATCAGTTTAATTTTTTCTTTCTCTTTTGCATGTAAGGATTTGTTATTAGAAGTATGTTACATGTGTGAATAACACTTAACATTAACATAATGCAACTGTAGCAGCAGTTTGTCTTTTATTATATTTAGACGTATGTATTTTCTTAAAGACTTCTTATACGTTTTGATTTTTTTTTTCTTATAGAAAATAAAAACTACAATATGTAGTTAGTTATTAGTTCTGTAAAATAAAAGTATACATACTGAAATGTAAAAAATAGCTTTGTAAGTTTTTATTATAATTTTCTGTATCTACCTGTTAACAGATTTCTCATACGTTTTGATTTTTTTTTTTTTCTGTTCATAATTTACATTTATCAGTTTTATTTTTTCTTTCTCTTTTGTATGTAAGTATTTGTAATTAGAAGTATGTTACATGTGTGAATAACACTTAACATTAACATATTGCAACAGTACCAGCGTCTTTTATTATATTTATAAAAAATAAAAACTACAAATTAAAGTTAGTTATTAGTTCTGTAAGTGTATTTAAATAAAAGTATACATACTGAAATGTAAAAAATTTCTTTAAACGTTTTTATTATAATTTTCTGTATCTATCTGTTAACAGATTTCTTATACGTTTTGATTTTTTTTTCTTTCTGTTCAAAATTTACATTTATCAGTTTCATTTTTTCTTTCTCTTTTGAATGTAAGTATTTGTTAGTAGAAGTATTTTACATGTGTGAATAACACTTAACATAACATAGGGCACGTTGGTCAGCAGCAGCAGTTTGTCTTTATTATATTTAGATAACATTTTTTAATTTGATGTGACCCGACCAGAGTGTCAACCCACGACCCTTCGATTGAAAGGCCAACGTTCTAAACACTGCGACATCGATCGGATGACATTTTGTAATAGGTGTCAACTACTAACGGTACACAGGCGTTTCTTAAAAAAAAAAAAAATTTTGTAAATTTTGAAATATTTATCATAAACCTTTCGGTAAATTAAAGGGACTTATTATCAAAATTTTAGATTTTAGGAGAGAAAAATATTGTTCCCTCTCTTTTGCATTTGGATCTCCAGTCTCAATTTGGTACTTTGACAAATTAAAACTTTCATAGCAACTTAGTTGAAGATAAGTTGAAATTTTTAGGTTAAAAACTACAAAATAGCATTTTTTGATTATTCTTAGACATTGAACACGCAGTTTCATTGCGAATTTTCAGAAAAATTTCAAATACATTTTGTTTCATGTAATTGACAATTTATAGTGTTAACCGTTATAAAAACCACATGTGAGTGAAAAATCATATTAAAAAAAAAAGAATTGCTTCTGTCCATTTTATCGGATACGCGTAAATCTAATCCGCATACTCTATTCGTGGGTACCCATACATTTGAAAAGTAGATTGCATAAACTGATTCTAGTATCATAGAGTCTAGATATTCTAGGAGTTTCGGGAATGTCGAGTTCTAATCATTGATCAAAATCGTAACCTATTTGAATAAAATCTGGTATATAAAATAGAAATATCTGGTGGGGCTTCCATATAAAATAGCCAGACGTTACATTATTTTAATTTAACTCCTGCAGTACTCTTCTGTAAATTATTTTGAGTCTAATTTCCGGACACCTTCATTTTATTCCATTTTTGTCTTGCGTCCTTTTATTGTTTGTTGTTTTTGAAATTTAAAACTAAATTACGTTTATATTTTTGTTTTGTTTTTGTTACTGTATTACCATTTTGTTTTTTGTCCAAACCGTTATGCAGATGTATTGTGGATATAAGAGGTTCTCTTTCATTTTTCATCACACTTGTTCACGCATTTCCCATTCAATGTTGACAAACATAACAAATCTCAAGTGGATTCTTTTATTTTTTTTCGCATGCCATACCCAGAATTAGTTTTTATTTTTTTTTTGTGAACCTACATTTGTTGGCCAAATATATATATATATAAATATATGTATGAATGTATGTAGATTTTTGAAATTTTTGTTTTTATTCAAATTGTTGGACAATAGGACAATATAACGAGCACTCCTTCAGTATTATAAGGATAAATAACGATTTCTTAAAAAATAAAATATTACCACTTGAAAACAAAAAGTATAATAAAATGGCAGAGAGGGAGACGGCTAAGAGAGTGAGAAAGAAAAGAAGAGAAGAGGTCCCAGAATTACAAAATTGTCCAAAAAAGTAACAGAAAAGGACAAAAGAAGTTCATGGAGAAAGAGAAAAATAAAAGTAAATTCAATTTAAAAAAAATGTCGGAAAAATTACAATCTAAAAGAGGAGGGAAATTTCTGTTTTTTTTTGGGACAAGTAAAGAAACGATGAAAAACTTTTTCATAGTTTTTCT
This sequence comes from Dolichopus griseipennis, assembly GCA_963082915.1. NCBI lineage: Eukaryota > Metazoa > Arthropoda > Insecta > Diptera > Dolichopodidae > Dolichopus > Dolichopus griseipennis. Next base: position 331,272,655 of record OY720441.1, on the reverse strand, counting down.
TTCTGTTTTTTCTTTATTTTTTTTTATTTTGTGTGTCTTTCTTGTCCAAAATGCTTGTAGTTGAAATTGTTTTTCCCTTTTCTTGTTTGATGACAAGAAAATGAAAAGTAACATAAAGTTTTATACTATGGCTGTTATCAATGTCATACCAAAAACCTAAAAAAAACTTAGGAAAACCTAAAAAATAAAAAAGAAAAGAACAAAAAAAAACTCTTGTAATTTATAAAATATTGTTTAATTTTACATTGTTTTGTCTTGTAATGAACCCTGTAACCTTTCTTACAAAATTACTAAAAGATGCCAATTTATCAATCAAATACAAAATCTTGATATGGTCTGGGTTCAAAATTGACCTGGAATTGAATTAATCTGTACGGAAGTCTTGAATTTTTAAAATAACTAATTGGAAAGATATATATATATATTTTATAGGTTGAGGTGGCCTTGTTTGAATTTAAAATATGATAATAGGGTGATTGGTATTTGAAAAATGCATTCTATAAGTTATTTTTAGAATTTTATTGAAATTTGAAGGCCTACGTGGTGTAAGGAATATATATTAGTAGATACTTTTGGGGTATATACATACATACATATATGTGTAAAATTTTTGTGAAGAAAAGAAAGGAAGTTCAGAAAATTGGTATTATTGTGAAAGGTATGAAAATCGCAATATGATTTCAACATTCAATAAATCTTTCCTAGTATCGATGTTGAGTGATCTGATTATAAAATTTGAAATTTTTGAATAAAAATTGTGAACGAAAGATAAAAATAATAATTTTTTACAAAATTATTCGGAAAATGCCAGGGGCAGAAGAGGGTCTTTTCTAACTAAACAGTCATTTCAAAAACAGAAGTCAAATATAATTTGGATCAACTTAAACACTGCTAAGATAGAAATCATGTTGATTATATACTTCACACATTCACGTAGACGACACTCAAAAAAATTTTCCTATTATTTTTTTTGGTTAACTTCCTATAAATCTTGAAAGAAATTGTAAATCTACAGAGAGGACCAAATTTCAAAACACTAAAAACATCAGCCCTGTTTTAAAATAAATTATTTTAAACCAAAATTCCTGTACCAAATTTGAGCTCATTTTATCGCTAAACCGGCGTTTTCTTGTAAAATCTTGTTATTTTATAGGGGACGCGGGTGCTCCCATGAAATCCCGCCGTTCAATTTGGCCCATCTGCAAAGTAGTTCATTGTTTTGGCAAAAAAAAAAAGCATTCATACTAAATTTCATTAAAACCGGTTGAGTATTTAATGAATTATTAGAACTCCTAGAATTTTTAGACCTCATGATACTTCTTTCAATTTATGAAAGATAAATCATAGATACCCATACCAATATAGCCTGTATATCTACCGGCTTCACAGATAACCATACAAATAGCCTGTATACCAAATTTAAACGGTTAGAACCGCTATATACCATACCTTTCCGACGGTTAGAAATAAAGTTTTCTCGAAAAGTCTGGTGTTTTTATATGAGAGCCTTCCGACTCCGAGGTCCAACTTGGCCCATCATATGAACTGAAGCTCAATATTGACGAAGAAGTATTCATAACAAATTTTACCAATATCGATTGAAACTTCTTCTTCGACAAAATGTAGCAACTTTTGTTATGACAGAAGAAATTCTACTTTGAATACTAACTATAGGATATTATTTTATTCACACTTAAGGAAAGCTTAAATAGAAATTGCATATTAATGAATTTGTGGAATTTCTAGAAACATCTTTATCCTAATTCTTAAGCTTTTGAGTTGTTGACACAACTAAATTAACTAACTTTCCGATTCTAATCCCATCAATACTTTTGAAGTTATATCAATCTCATCACTCTTACAGTATCACAAACGGTATGATAAGTTTAATACACCTTTAGAACTACCTTCGTACGGGTATAAATTCAAACAAACTGTCAAACAAACAAACTGTCAAATCCAAATTGTAAAATAGTAAACAAAAAAAAATAACTGCAAGATTATAACTTCTAATCACTGTACAACTTCACATAACTTTTAATCACTACACAGAATTCAATATTTATTGAATAAATATTTTATATTTTATTCCAAATAAAAAAACTCTTCATCAAATTTAACTTTTAATTTACTTTGAATATAAAAATCTGTTAAAGAAGTATAAAAATTTTTATTTGGATCCAACAGAATTCCGAAAAATATAAGAAAAAAAAAATAATTATTTATTCAAATAAAACAAGAAACAAATAAAAATACACAAAGTTTTCTTAAGTATACCTAAAGTTGATGTTTGCTTGCCTTTTTTTTATTTGCATATATACAAACATACATATTTCAATGTATTGGAAAAAAACATTGAATCTGACATTTTAATAAAATTGTTACTCGGAAAATAAAAATGAAAACCAAATACAAAAAAATTTATTATCCTTCAAGTCAAAACAGATTTGCTTTCAAATAATTTTTTTTTATTTATTTATTTATTTATTTATTTATTCCTTCAGTTGATGTTCAAATGTAGAGATGAATTGGATTTATTTTATAAATCTTGGATACTTTTTTATAATTTAAAAAAAAAAAAAACAAAAAAAATATTTTTTCATTTATTTTGACCTCATTTTAAATGCCCAATAAATCCATTTCTACCTTAATATATATTTTGTTCTTTTCAATCATGTGATCCAATTGATTGGTAAGATCTCTTGAATTTCGTTCAATTCATTTTTAAAAATCCGATTGAAATAAAGAAAATAAGGATTAAAATTTTATAGAAACACATACATATACATCTATATACATTGGTTTTAATTCATAAGCTGAAGTTTATAAATTTCTTTTTCTCATCATATCCCTTTTATTTTGGAGAGCATATAATACTTATACAGTACTTAGGTACAATACTCTACCTTATAAGTTTTATTTGGCATCACTGAAATCAATTGAAATTTTTTTTTATCTGCTATATATTCAGCTGTCACAATATACTACAATTACAACAGAAGAATTAGAAATAATCCTAATAAATTCCACATACAATAATTAATGCATGAGAAATTACTAAACATTATAACATGTAGAAATGTCATAGATTTTCAATAGATACAATTCTATTTTTTGTTTATATTGTAATATTTTGTATTTGAATTATACAGGGTGTCCCGGGAATAACGTGCCATAGAACAGCAGATGATAGGGGAGTTCAAAACGACCAAAAAATTGTATGGGAAGGGGGGGTCTATCTCCAACTCATACGGAGTTAAAAGGCCTTAAAGATCCGATTTTTAAAAAAAATTATATTTTTTCACTAAATTTTTTGATGTTTTGTTTTTACCCATAAAAGCAAAAATCTAGTAGCTAAAAAAAAAATTTAACGTGCACATTAAAGCCTGTTGAATTCTTTTTCTAATTCATAAAAAGTAATGCATATTGCTCTTCGAAATTGGAAGTTATAATGATTTAAAGGTTAAAATTATGAGCATTTTTTTAGGCATAAATTGCTTTGAACTCTATTGCTCAAAAAATTGAGCAATTACCATATCATTTTTTTTTTCTAAAAAAAATATTTGTTTCTCTACGAACATTTTGAAACTCAAATTTTATTCTTATCTCAAAAATCATAAAAGTTATAACCAAATAAAGTTTCAATAAAATACTTTTTTCCTTTAAATAAATTTCTTCAAAAGATTTTATTGTTGAAGAAATTAAAGTTTAAGATTTTTTTAAAGTTGGAGATAGACCCCCCTTCCCATACAATTTTTTGGTCGTTTTGAACTCCCCTATCATCTGCTGTTTTATGGCACGTTATTCCCGGGACACCCTGTATAATATTCTATATCTGTGAGTTATATTATTCAATTAAATTATTTGTTTGAAATCCAAAGGTGGTAAATCAATCAAATCGAAAGCAAGTTAAAATTTTATTATATAACACCTTTACTTGGATTCAGGCCGCTCAAACGAGAGACATCGAATATTTGCAAAAAAAAAGAAACTAAAAGAAAAATCGAAAGATTCTTTCTGTAATTTCAAGAAAACCCTATTGAGAATATAGGGTATATATTGTAATTTTGATGATTTGTAATTAGCAGAAATATAAGAGTTAAATTTAAAATCAGTTTAATTTATATTTTGACCATTTTAGCAAAATGTTAATTTTATACAATAAGTGCAATTTTGCCAGTAGAGTTTAGAAAAAACAACACAATAAGGAGACTTCAGGGATTTTAAAAGACTTCAGTTTGTTCAAGAAAATTTGTTCTGACAACGTTTTTCAAAATTTATTATACAAAGCTTTTGAAATATTCTAGAAAGAAAATTTCTAGTATTTTACACAATTGACAAGTGTTCAAATATTTTAGAGCTTCAATGTCCGAATGATGCAGCTAAATGAATGTTGCTCCTAATTTTGTTTTTCATATATAAGTATTTTCACTTACTGTTTCGCATTTTCTAAAAACATTTTAAAATAATAAAAAAAAAAAACTGGGAAGATTATAGTTGCCCTTGTCAACTTTTAGATACATGCACGATACACGCACTATGATGTTTAAAATAAAATAGACTATCAATTAGTTCCCTAATACTATTATACCTTATATTATTAAAGTAATGTCCAACTTTTCCAAGTAACTTGCTCTATTAATTTACTCAGTAAGTCCAGTTAACAAGCTTCATTAGATTCACAGTCATTGAATTGACAACTTTGTATGTCAGCTCCCCGAAAATGAAGCCTTAAGGTTGTGAAACTTAATAAAGTGTTTGTCCTATGATATAACTGACTATGTGTAATTTTCATCCTCCCAGTTATTTAAAAGATATTCGTATTGATCCAAAAAAACTTGGACGGCAGCTGCTCGAAGCCTTGGTTCGATTTTAAGCAAAAACTTTAAACAAAAACGATTTTAAGGAACCAGAAAAATGTTTTGTGAAAATTTCAAAACTGTAGTCTGTCTTTAAGATTTGGAATTATCTTGATGACACATAGACACACGAACGGACCGACACACGTACCTTTGACACTTTATCTAGCTCATCCTAATCGATACGTTACAAACGAAGGAGCAATTTTAATATAATCGTGCCCTTATTTATATGAACTAGTATAAAAATATTTAATTAAAATAAATAAAAATCCAAAAAAACCTAAATTTTTTTAGGAATTTTTCTTTGTATGCCATTATATAAGCATCCATTTTAAATTTTTTCAAACCGCAAACCAACAAATAACTCTCAACTTAATAAAACAAATGTGGTCCTTCAAAAAAAAAAAAGTAATTTTAATTTTATTATACATATTTCCTTCCGGTTTGGATTTTAAATAATTATTTTTTTTAGTTTTTTGGAAACTGCAAACTGGTTTCAAGGGGGGCGAATAAATAATATTTTGAGGATTTTATATTTTATTAAAAGGGTACTCTAAAAAAATTTTTTCTTGTTTTTCTAAAATAAAATTAAAATATTAAAGATCAAAAAAAAATTTTTAATATAAATATAATCTTACCTTGATCCTTATATAGGATGTACAGTTAATATGTAAGGTAAATATTAACCGGAAAATAAAATACGAAATTCAAATCCAAATAAATTTTTTTTGCGCTTTTTTTTTGTATATTTCTGTTTGATCTTTCGTTCTTTGGTCCTTTGGGTCCAGAAGAGGTCGTTAAACGGATGTTTTTTTTTTTTGGCTTTATTTTTGGCTTATTTTTGTTCTTATTTTTTTTCTAGTTTAAATATTATATTACACAATATGTATTGAGTAATTATATATTTTATTTATATTTAGATTTTTTTTTTATTTAAATGTATCTATAAGATACTTTTTTTTCTAATAAATAATGTATTAGGTATATATAATGTAAAGATATATTTAATAAAAACGATCAACACAAAAAAAATAATTAATAAAAATTTCGCAAAAAAAAAATTACTAGAACTTTTTTTATATATATTTGTATGTATAATCCTTTTTCACCTTTGAAAGTCCTTCAGTATATCTGTATGCGAACTTAAGAAATACTGTTAATAATACGGTATTTTTTTTTTCTTCTATATAATTTATTGGAATTAATTTTGATTTTTAGTTCAATGTTAAATGTACTGTTATATTTTTTTTTATATTTTTTTTATATATATGTGTATGTGTATATTAAATATAATCACTTATGTTTTTCTTTTTCTTATAATTTAGTTAAAAATTTTTTTGGTATCTTAAGATTTATTATATATATGCATAAATCATATATAAATTTTTTATATTAATTTATTTTTTTTTTTATAGACATTTGTATGTAAATACGCACACACACACTAACACATTTAATGATGTTTATATAATAATTAATATTAAATTAATATTAAATAAATATAGTTAGATGAGTTGTTGTCCTTGAAGTATTTTTATATTTTAGCTAGAAGAAAAAAAAAGAAAAGGATATTTTAGTATCTTAAGATATATATATGATTATTTAAAACTTTTTTGTTTATTTTTAAATATATTTAAAAATGTAAGTTTATCTACGTATAATATATAAGGTTTATAAATATAATTTTAATTATATCGGAGTTTTAACTCATTTTTTATAGATATTTTGTAAGTATTGACACTTGCTCTATTGGTATAAAATCAATAGCATTCCTTTTTAAAGCAAATTCCAGCATAACACCAGGAAGGTCTCAAGTTCTCATTTCAATTCATTGGAAATTCTTAGATGGTTTATTCTTAGATGGACATATTCTTTATTGTTATAAAATCAATAACGACAATTTTAAAAGCAATTCCAACATAACACCAGGGAGGCCTCAAGTTCTAATTTCAACTCAGTGGAAATTCCTAGGTGGCTTAAAACCGTTTCCACTCTGATAGGATTATACCATTATATAATTTGAAACGTTTCAAAAAGAAGAACATACATAAGTTTATGTCCAACATATAATCTCTCCCCTCTTCAATCCCATTTTCCTTCCAGTTCCTTAACTTCATAGCAAAGTCTATATATGACTATTCTAAAAATTGGGTATAAAGGAATTATTTCCTAGAGTTTAATTAGCGTGTAAAAAAATGTATAAAATGGTAATACAGCAGCATAAAGAATTGGATTTTTCTGAAAATTTTATGTTTTCAGACTAAAATTTTTCTAAATAGAGAAACTTTTTTTATTTAGTTCAGAACCGATTCTTAGATCTTTTTTTGCTTCATGTTGCACAATAATTCTTAAGATATACTTAAGCTTCAGATTAACCTCACAATTTTAGTTTAACATTTTTAAACCTTTCTTTTTTTTAGCTCAATGTTGTAGCACATAAATAATTACAATCTCAGGTTCACTCCCCATACTAATATTCTAATTAATTATATTAGTGTTTTTATAAAATTTAAAAGAAATTGAACAATAAAGCTGCGTCGGAATAACGATCAGATTTTTAGTAAATCTCCTAAGTTAGAAAAAAATGGATAGATGTTATATTAAATATTGTCTAATCTATTTTCCGAAGCAGACAAATAATATTTCGAAATACATTTTTTCGTATTAACTGAAAATCAGGATTTTCTTTATTAGGCCTCTACTATGACAGTCAATTATATTGAAAAAATTGTGAATTCATTTATCAACTATCAACCATAAACTCAAAATTACTATTGCGAAATACAATTTAGTTGTCCGTTGTCAATTATTGAATCTATGAAAATATTTTGGAAAATATTAAAAAAAAAATTTTTGAAAAAATGCAAATTAAATGAAATAATATAATAGAAAAATTTATATTTAATTTTAAAGTTAAGGACAAAAGCAATAAGTAGCAGGCGAGAAATAAATGGCTTAGTTATGCTCATCTGTCTTGTAGATTCTTCTTATGTGTCGTCGTCAGTATCCAGATACCAAACAAGTAAATTAAATTTTATTTTAAAATTTTACAAATGTGAAAATAATTGATCAAATTCACAAAAGAAAATAATTTATAAATATTTTTTCAATTACAATTCACAATACTAAGTTTTTTGACAGAAGTTTTCAACTATCAACTGATTGATAGTTGATCGTTATAATAGAGATCTTAGATTACAAATAAACACAGAATGATGCGATTAATATTTAGTTTTTTTTCTGAGGTTAGCACAATTTTTTTAAAAATGTTTGGCTATAAAGAAAGCTTAGCTCTATGTACGAGAACAAAAAATTTTTTTCCAAATTAATATTAAACCCGATTTACAAACAAGGTTCTAAAATCATAAAATTAAAATGCAGTATGGACAATATATTAATTTTACGTAGATTTATAAAGCTTATAAAACAAGCTGTCCAAATTGAAAATAGTATGAAAATATAATTTTTAAAACTTATGTTTAGTTGTTTATTTATTTACATTGTTGAAGTTTGCTTAACACTCCGATTGACAGACGGACAGAATGAAGCTATGTTATGTTAATAGCTATGATTAGCTTGGAACAGCTTAGTAACGTCTTTAATCAATTTTTGAAATGTTGAATTCGAAAATGAATTAGAAACTTACAACAATTTCAATAATTAATATAAATAAATAAACAATAGACCAAGTAAAATAGGAAAATATCAGAAGAGGACAATTGGGCAACAATTAATATATTCTACTTATTTTTACAGCTTAATAATTGGCAGACTTAAGCATGCAATGCAGAACAGGAAGAACTTCAGAATTACGATGTAAACATTGAGTTGTGACTTAAAAACTTTAAAAGAATTTTAAGGTTAATCTTACAGTTCAAAAATCTTAAGTTGTTAACCAAACGTTCTACATAATGGTATGATTCAAAACTTTAGCAATTAAGAAGCAGTTTGGCAACACTTAAACTTGTAAAAAGTTTTCAATACAACTTTTCAACAATTTTACCTTCTGGCATCATTCTTCACCGTTTGTTTTAAAATAAACAATATTAAAGAGGTAAAGGACTCGGAATTTTGATAAATGAAGTTTGTTATAATATATAAGAATCCTCCTCTCATGCCTGCGTTAAAAAAATGAAATATTTCATTTAAATCTCACGTAAATGCTAATTAATTTTTAGTCACAACTTTGGAGAGCATAATGTGCACATTAAAAATGAATTATTTAATTGGTTAATATGCCATAAAATCTTTCAATATTCCATCAATATACCATCAAGACCCAACAAAGTACAATATATAAAAATTGGTATATCCAAAATCCAAATGTAATTTTTAATAAAATTATTAAAAAAATATTTTATGATTCCTTTGAATAATAATTTTTAGAATTTGATAAATTAATTGAAATTTTCACTTTGTTTATATTTTAAAATTTAATTTTAATTTAAAAAAAATAAAAAAAACAAAATATAAAATGCAATCAATTTATTTTGTTAATGTATATTTTGATAAAAATTTTCAAAAAAAAAAGTAGAAAAATTTTTGTTGTTTCCTTTAAAATCACGTCCATAAACAGAAAATTCAATTTGCATCTAAGTATAAATGAAAATTTTCAAAAAATTATGGAAAATTGCCTTTGGCATGCGAAGCAAAAGATAAAACAAAAAAGAAAATGAATTTTTCCGAAGCAAATGAAAAGAATTTGAGGAAAAATTTTATTTTTATTCTCTGGTACTTTGAAATAAAAATCCTGTTTTAGATAGATAGATGGAACACAAATCATATCTATAGATTGTTTATGCAAATTTTCATTTGAAAAATTCCAATCAAAGTGTTTGATATATATATTTTTTAACAATTTGCTTTTTGAGCTTCAGGAAATTACACCCCAATGAAATAACTTCCTACACGCAAAATAAAATAATTGGGATTGCCTAATATTGGGATGTTTTTAAATTATGAAAAAACTGCCAAACTGTAATGAAATGGTTTCTCAAAAGAATGAAATAAGTCCCCATAAAATGGAAATATCTCCCAAATTTGAAAATACATGTTTAAACGTTTTGGTATTAACTAATTAAATATGTCAAAAATATGAGAAAGTATTTTAGAGTTCGATACAAAGCTAATATTTCAATAATCGAGGAATTAGGTTATAATACTAGGTCTCGATTATAGAAACGTCTTAAATTCTATTTGTTATATATTTAAATATTTTTTTATTTGAATTACCGAAGGCCTCAGATGCCAGAGCTAGCAATTATACTTTTAATAAGTAATTAATTTTAGTTATTATATAAGTTAATAACTCGCAAATATATTATTTGAATTTTTAGGTATTTTTGTATCTGCGAGTTATATAATTAAATTAAATTCTTTTCTTTTATTTTGTATGTTATTGGAGTTGCTACTGTATTTTTTACTAAAGATATATTATAAAATTATTAATTAATGATTAAGTCATTAATTTGAACCAAATGGCGAATGGAAGCTGATTCGAAATCGAAAACCAAATAAAAATTTTCATACTTTTACTGGGAATCGAACCGGATTTACTGAATGAAAAATCTGCAGCACTTTAACCACAATGCCACCTAGCCGTTGCATAAATAATGTATAATAAGTACTTATGTATACAAAAAAAAATGACAAATTTTAGAATCACAATTAAGTCTCTTAAGTTTTACAGAATATTTATATATATAACTTCTTATATATATATATATATATATATATGCGAGGTTCACAATTAAGGGACTGAACCAACCAAATTTGAGTTTGAATAATCCGTATAGCAGACTCTTGGAATTTCGTGCTCAACCCATTTTTATACATTATACCTTTGTATACATATGAATATTTTGTAAAAGATGAATAACCCTGTCTTTATAATTAACTCTAAAATCCTTCTTAATTTCAATAACGAAATAAATCCCCAATGTGAAATTAAAATAACATCCTCATTTTATAAAACTCTTTCCCAAAATTGGGAAACTCCTTCATTGATCCAACTAATTTATTACTCAGAAACACTCTTGAGCAATTATTCTATTTTGTTTTGGGAACTTTGCTGAGGACTTATTACTTTGGGGATTATTTCATATAGTCATGCTTTTAATTTTATTCTATTTCCTGAAATTGAATGAGAAACAATTAAATTACTTTTATATGTAAAATTCGAATCATTAGATTCTTTTTGTTGTTGTACTGCAATTTGGAAAACGAAGGAAAATCAAATATCATATCAATTTTTAGAAAATTTTGTTGTTTTAAAATTATTAATATAACAATTTTTTTTTTTATGAAAATCTTTTATTAATTCCAGCCCTATTTGTAAAAAAATAGTATTTTAAAAAAAAAAAAAAAAAAAAAAATTGAATAGCTTTGTTGTTAAAAATTTGTTTATTGAAGCAAAAACTTATTATAAATTGCATATATTCAGTCTTCGAATAGCACTTGAAGTGATAAGACAATAATTGCAAACTATTTTTAATTAAAATATTAAACTAAAACCGGTTTTCAAATTTATTATTCTTAAATAATTCCATAAAAAAAAAAAAAAATCAATATAAATAACACAAAAAAAAAGTTTTTGTTTTTGTAATTAGCACTTAAAAAAAAAAAAGAAAAAAAAAACAATAAAAACTAAATAATAATTTTATTAAAACAATCATAATTTTATTAATTTGAGTGCACATAAAAAAAAAAAAAAATCCGTATAATTAACTCAAAAAACATAATAATTAATAACCCGTCGGATATGGCGGATTCCAAAATAAATAAAAAACTATCATCAGATAGTCATTTAGTGCTAACTGATAAAAAAGCGAAAATGAATAACCTAACATATGGTCCAAAATTTCTCATCATGGAGAGAACTGATGAAAATAAAACCATGCAAAATGTTTCAGCTTTTCTTATTAAGAAAGCTATCAATTCAATTGCCGGGGAAGTCATTAATTGTAAAAAATTAAGAAATGGTACCCTCTTAATAGAAACAAAAAATTTGAATCAAGCATCTTTGCTTATTCAAATAATTCAACTTGACGCTAACACTCATGTCAAAGTAAGCGAACATAGAACACTTAATTTTTGTAAAGGAATAGTGTACAGCCCAGAATTAAATTACATTCCGGAAGAAGAAAGAGAAACAGAGCTCAGAGACCAAAATGTAATTGGAATTAAGCCAATTAAAAAGAAAACAGAGAACAATATTATAGTTAACACTGGATTATACATCTTAACCTTTTCAACTACCAAATTACCTCAGGAAGTTAAAATTGGTTATGAAATAAGCAGAGTAAGGGAGTATATCCCACTACCATTTAGATGCTACAATTGCTTTAAATTTGGCCACTTATCTTCTAAATGTGAAAACTCAAGAAAATGTTTGAACTGTGGAGATGAATACCACTTAGAAGAAAACCAAAAATGCATTAAAGATTCTTCTTGCATTAATTGCAAAGGGAATCATAATGCTTTCTCTAAAGAATGTAACGAATTCATTAAAGAAAAAAATATTCAAAAAATCAAAGTTGTTGAAAAGGTCAGCATTACAGAAGCGAGAAAGAGATACCATCTACGTAATAATAATCTTACGTCAGGAACAACTTATTCAAGTATTATTAAAACAGCTGCAAATTTAAATACAATAAACAACACAACAAAAAATACAATAAATAACATAACAACAACAAAAAATACAACAACAACAACCAAGCAAAATTCAGTACCAAAAGAAATGCAGAATGAAGAAGAAAACAACAAAATTCCAATAATAAAAAATCAATCAGGTAAAGTCACTATCATGCCTATTAAATTATCAAAAAGAGAAAAACAAAAAATTAAAAGGCTTGATAATGACATTAAAAATAAAGCTAAACAACCCAAAATAAAAGAAATTAATATCAGTGATAGTGATAGCACTATTTCTGATTTAAATTTTAATTAAAGTATTAATGATTAGAAATTCGTTATTAAATATAATTCAATGGAATTGTGATGGCTTTTTGAGTCATTTTAATGAATTTGAAATATTAAAATATAAATTTGTAAATAATATTTTTTGTATTCAAGAAACTAAATTTAAAGAAGATTACTATCCAACATTTAAGGGTTTTGAAATTTTTCAAAAAAATTGTTGTTCTAATACTGTAGCCCATGGAGGTGTAGCAATATTAGTAAACAAAAAATTTAAATGCGAACTATTTAATATTACTTCCACTATGCAAGTTGTTGCTATAAAATGTTTTTTTCCAAAAATTTTTATAATTATTAATATTTATCTACCAGGAAACATTCCAATTTCATTAGAAGAGCTAAACAGTATCATCCAACAAACCAATGCTCCATTTATAATTGTAGGGGATTTCAATGCTCATAATTTATTATGGGGATCAACTAAAAGTGATAAACGTGGTAAAATTATTGAGAAATTTATAACTGACAATGCGTTATGCATATTAAACAGTGGTGAATCAACCTTTTTCAGTTTCTCCCATAAGACCTACAGTGCTATAGATTTATCTATAGCCTCACCTTCACTTACGAATTATTTCAATTGGAAAGTTGACACAGATCTTTACGGCAGTGACCATTTTCCAATTATAATACAATGTCTTCTATCAAATTCTAATAATGAAATTAGGGAAAAATTTAATATGAATAAAGCTAACTGGGAAATATTTAAAGAAAATGTAGAACTTAGTCAAAAACAAATTACTGATTTTGCAAATATAGATGAAATGGAAAATTATTTGAGAAGTAATATTATCAAAGCAGCGCAGAAAGCTATTCCATTAACGAAAAAGGAGAAGCCTAAACATTGTGTTCCCTGGTGGAATCAAGAAATAGCCTATCTAATAAAAGAAAAGAAAAGATTACTTAGAAAGTTTAACAGAACCTTAAATTTAAATGATTACAAAATGTTTATAAATATTAAAAGAATTACAAAAAAAACTATAAGACATTGCAAAAAGAATTCCTGGTCTAACTATGTCAATTCAATATCCTCACAAACAAATCCTAAGGTAGTTTTTCAAAGAATTAGAAGCCTCAATGGTATATCTAAAAATAATGATATATTATCTTTAATAGAAAATAATAAAATAATTACTAAAAAAACTGAAATTGTAAAAATTTTAGCAAAACACTTTTCTGAAACATCCAGCTCTATAAATTATTCACAAGAATTTTTAAGGTTTAAAAATAAAGTGGAAAAAAATATATTTATTGTAGAACCTGACCAAAATTATAGTTATAATAAAAAATTTTCATTGGAAGAGCTTGAATTCTGCCTTTCAGAATGTAAAGGTTCCTCACCTGGTCCAGATCTAATAACATACCAAATGTTAAAAAACTTGAATATAAATGATAAAATTTTTTTACTTAAAGTATATAATTACATTTTTAAAAAACAAGTTTTCCCTTGCAGTTGGAGCAATGCACTACTAGTTCCAATTTTAAAGAAAAGCAAAAATCCAAATATGACTAATAATTACAGACCAATCTCACTAACAAATTGTTTGTGCAAAACTATTGAAAGGATGATTAATAAAAGATTGCAATGGTTCCTTGAAAAAAATAAGAAACTAAACAAATGTCAGTTCGGTTTTAGAAAAAATCGTTGTACACTAGACGCTTTATCAACATTTGAAACACATATAATGAGTGCCTTTTCACAAAACGAACATGTCATCGCTATATTTATAGATATAGAGAAAGCATATGATCGAATTTGGAGATGGCAAATTTTTGATAGCTTAAATAAAATGGGTATTAAAGGCAATATGTTAAACTTTATTAAAAACTTTTTAACAAAAAGAAAATTCTGCACAATTATTGGAAATACCATATCTCCAGAATTTAAAATGGAAAATGGCATACCACAAGGTTCCGTTCTTAGTGTGACTCTTTTTTTAGTAGCTATTAATAGCATTTTTGATCAAATTGGAACTCCTGTTAGAGGAATAATGTATGCTGATGATCTTGTTATCTATATGACAGGAAAAAACCTAACGAAAATTCAGAAACACTTACAAAACACTTTAAACAAATTAAATAAATGGTCTCAAAAAAATGGTATACAATTTTCAGAAAATAAAACTGTAGCAATGAGATTAACTCGGAAAAGAAAAAATTTATTTTTCCCCTCACTATACCTAAATAGTAATGAAATTTTATATGTCGATGAACACAAATTCTTAGGTTTAACTATTGATTCTAAGCTATCATGGAAACCTCATGTAAAAAAAATTAAACAAAAAGCAAATTTAAGTTTAAATCTACTGAAAATGCTATCACACTCACAATATGGATCAGATCGAAAAATGTTAATAAGAATTCATAAAATGATCACACTGCCAATCATAGAATATGGTTCAACAGTATATAGTTCTGCCAATATCAAAATGCTAGAAACTTTAGAAACCATCAATAATACAGCATTAAGGATTTGCATTGGAGCATTTAGAACCAGTCCAATAAAAAGTATTTTAGCTGACTCAGGAGAATTATCACTTTCGTATCGAAGGGAGCAAAAATTATTGGAATTTGCGAATAAAATTTTTTCTTTAAATAATCATCCACTATCCGATTTTTTAAAAAATAAGATATTGATCAATAAAATAGGAAAAAAATCTCATATATACAAACCTTCTATAATTAGTTCTATTAGCCTTTTAGAAAAGTATAATTTGTTAACAAATAAAAAATATTCGAAAGTTAAATTCCAGAAACACCCGTACTGGACTGCCAACAAAGTAAATGTAGATCTTTCCTTAAAATTTGAAAAAAAAAGTAATGTTTTACCATCAAATTATCAAAAATTATTTACTGAGATAATAAACACAAAATATAGTAACTTTTTTTTAATTTATACCGATGGATCTATAATTGATTCAAAAACGGGTTGCGGATTTACAAGTCATATCCAAAGCAAGCAGTATCATCTTCCTAACCATTCTTCAATATTTTCAGCAGAACTATTTGCAATTAGACAAGCAATCAAATTCGCCACAACAATAAACCAAAATGAGATATTAATTTGTACCGATTCACTAAGTGCACTCCAAACTTTAAATAACCTAATTGTAACAAATCCATTGGCAATAAATATTAAAGATATTCTTTATGAAAACCGCAGTAAATCAATTAAATTTCTATGGATCCCCAGCCACTGTGGTATTAAAGGTAATGAATCAGCTGATAGAATAGCAAAAGAAGCTGTTGAATTAGAAATATATCCAAAATATAAAATTTTTATTAAAGATATGAAACCATTGTTTCGTAAAACTATACTGTTAAAGTGGAATCAAAAATGGGTAGATGAGCCAACTAGTAAT
Source organism: Dolichopus griseipennis (assembly GCA_963082915.1). NCBI lineage: Eukaryota > Metazoa > Arthropoda > Insecta > Diptera > Dolichopodidae > Dolichopus > Dolichopus griseipennis. Next base: position 331,256,451 of record OY720441.1, on the reverse strand, counting down.
AAACTTCGTCAAATTAAAAATACTACACACCCTTGGACGACAATTAATGCACTCAATAGAAAAGAGTCTATTATTATAACACGTTTAAGAATAGGGCACTCGCGTTTGACTCATGAGCACATATTGAACAAAACGAATTCACCTTTATGCATTTGTGGAAACGACCTCACCATTTCACATATCATGGAACATTGTCAAATTTATAGTACAGAAAGAATTAGAAGTAAAATTAATGGTCTTCATGATTTGGGTAGCAATGATAAGAAAATACTATTAAATATTATTCAGTTTCTAAAAAATGTTCAATTATTTCAAAAAATTTAATGACTCAAAAATTCAAATAAAATTGCATAATAAAATCTTAAAGTTCTAAAGTAAATTTTGAATTTTATGTATAAAAATTAGATGATAAGTTTATTATAAAACCACTGTACTTCAAAAAAAAAAAAATTTTATACTAAGGAAAAATGTAAAATAAATATTGTTTATTGTTGTTAAAAGGGCTTTAAAAATCTTAAAGGTTGACAAGCCCGTTCAAAATAAATTTAAAAAAAAAAAAAATTGCATATATTGCTTTTGTAAAAAGCAAAATACTTGTAATTGGCTAAGAGTCTTGAAAAATTTTCCATGAAATTTTTCAAAAATAAAATAATAATTCAATTTAGAAATTTATAAAAGTAAAAAATAATTGAATTTAATTGCTTTGATTAAAATGCAATTGATATAAAAAAAACTTATTAAATGTTAAAAAATTTTAATATATGCAAACAAATTATTTTGAATCTCAAAGGATCTAGCACAAAATCAATTTTGAGAAGATTGAAGCTTTCGACATTGAAAATGATTGGGTATAGAGAAGTTATCGATTAAAAGATTTTTCAAAAAGTTGAAATTGGCACCAAAACAGTTGTTGAGGAATCATCAGATCGAAAATGGCTAAATAGAAAAGAATCGGAATTTTTCAGTTTAGATTGTTAATTAAGTGAACCCAAAATTGATATATTGCATTCTCAAAAAATTTTTCATTATGCATAAAAATACCATCTGATTTAAATTAATATATCATTATACATAATTCGGAATTGCATATGCGACGCTGAGCTTAGCTAGTTACGATTAAAATATTCACTTCGAATTAATTCATTTTAATAAAACCAGATTAGATAGAAAACGATATTATATTTTTGGTGAACCAATTTAAGATTGAACGGCAATACTATATCTATGCAGATTAAGACACGTTCCAAAACACGGCGATTTAAAATCTTGTAAAAATGATTAGATTATTTTCTGAATTGGAATCATTACCTTTTAAACTAATAACTATTTAATTAATTCATTTGGAGAGTTCCGAAATAAAGAACTTGAAATTTTTATTCATAAATGTACCGACAAATATTCCATATTTGTTGCTACTAGTATAATTTTACTTTTTGGGCATTTAATCATAGGCATTAGAAATGCTGCTTGACTTAAAATTTTAGATATTGAGAAAACGAAAAAAAAAGGGACTGGAAATTTATATGACTTCTACTTCAAAATTAAATTTTTCTATTAAAACATTTTTTAATAAATTTCAATTAAATTAAGGCCTTTGAAAGGCCTCTATTATAATGGTTAATTATCAATTAGTTGATATGTACTTAAAAACTTTTATCAACTATCAAAAAACTTAGTATTGTGAATTGTTATTGAAAAAATGTTGATAAATCATTTTCTATTGCGAATGTGATCAATTATTTTGACATTTGTAAAATTTTAAAATAAAATTAAAAAAATTTATAAGAATAATGGAACCAGTTTATTCGTAATTGGATACTGATGACGCCACAAAAGAAAAATCTACAAGACAGATGAGCCTAACTAGAAGAAACATTGGTCTACTGCAGAGGGTTCGAGTAGTTGCCATACAACTTCTTATTTTATATGAGCATTACTCTATACCTATTGAAGCTGGGTGTCTGAAATTTTGCCAAAAATAGTTTAGTGTAATGGCCAAAGTTACAGCATAATTTGGTTGGTCTACTGCAGAGGGTTCGAGTAGCTGCCATACAACTCCTTCTTTTATATGAGTATTACACTACACTTAATAAAGCTGTATGTTTGAAATTTTGTCAAAAGTAATTAACTGGATGATATAATGTATTTGTTACGGTCATACGGGTATCCCAAAGGGTTGTATTGGGTTCAAATTAATGGCTTAATCAATAATTATATATCTGTAATAAAAAATATATTAATATAACAATATGAGATTTATTGAATTCTTTGGAATTAGATAACCAAAAGTAAGAAAAAATTTTTTTTAAATGAGAGATCTAGTTTCGAAGCAGATACCTCCGGCAACTTTTAAATTTTCCTCCATGATTTCTCACTTAAAAGTTAAATGTTAAATTTTTCTATTATTTTATTAGATTTAATTTACATTTTATCTGCTTTCCATTAATTTAATAATTGACAACAGACAACTAAATTGTATTTCGCAAGAGTAATTTTGAGTTGATTTGTTAATTCACAATTTTTTCAACATAGTTGAAAAGTTGCAATCCACAATACCATTTCAAGAAATTGATTGCGATACTTTGCAACTGTCATAATAGATACCATAGAACAATTTTATGAAGAAATTTTTAAAAAACTACTATTGAACTAATTAAATTTTTATAAATTTAAAAATTTGCAAATCGGAAGTTCGCTTTCTCTTAAATGATCAAAAACATAATTAAATTTCTAAACACTTTTTTCCTAATATATTTTATTTCCTGATGTTAAATTATAATTATTATAATTATTTTAATTTCGGTTAATTAATACTTAATTTAATAAAACTACTATCTCTTAAATTAAAAATTATCAAATTGAAAATTTGTAAAATAAACACAATGGAAGTGAAAAAATAGTAATACGAAATCAGAAATCAGAATTAAGTGACCTGAAAAACATTTGTTCAAAAAAGTCTCGGTTAACTGGGATGATAAAAAATATTGAATCTTTTTTGTGTCTTTCTAATTTATTGTCCAAGTTTGTATTTTATACCAAGTTTGTATTTTTATAATTTATTTTTAATTCGCACTACAGTAAATATGAAAATTTTCAATAATAAAATTTTAAATAAACTTTTATATAAAACACTAGAGAAAATTATATTTATATATATATATATATATATATTTAATATTTTCATAAAACAATAAAAATAAAAAATTTCATAGACCATGTAAGTGAAATTTTTTTAAGAGTTAGGTATAATTACTTTAAAAAGCACTTCTGAAAATGGATTGAAATCCATAGTTTTTATGTAAATGATTAGATCTTTTTCAAAAATGTTCCCAAAAATAAATTAAACTTTTTTTATAAACTAAAATTTGAAACAGATAAAAAAAATTCATATTATGAATATTATAGGCCCCTTTCTTAAGTGCTTTAACTAAAGTGCTTTAAAATTATTAAATCGATTAATGGGATCTACTGTTGGATGTCTTTTTTTTCAAACCCTTTTTGCAAACCGCTTTTTAAATTTTACAGCATAAAAAATTAAGCTCTATTGAGCGGCAGAAATTAATTCGACATGAAATAGGTACCTATTAATTTTTTTTTTATTTGTTAATTATACTTTTTTTTATAACAAAGATTTGAAAATGAAATTTCTGCCAACAAAATTTACAAAATAAAAAAAATCTTACTGTAAAACATTCAGTACAATATTGCAGCATAGTATTTCATAGCATAATATTTCAGCACTTTAATTCATCATCTGCTGTCTTGAACTGAACGAACCCATTAATTTTTTAATTTAATTTTAAAATAATACACATTTTTTGAACTAAAATTCAACAATTTACTTTTTTCATTTAATAACTTTTTGTGTTTTTACTTTAAGTGTAAAATTTTTATTTTTAACAGCAAGATTTTGTTTTACAAATGCAAGATTTCGTTTAAAGTGGAAGTTTTTGTTATTTTTGATTGCTAAAATTAAAATCGGCTAGCAATTCAATATAAAAATAAAATTAAATAAGAATCTTGCATTTATATTAGCACAAAAGCTTGCACTTAAAATAAAAACTTAAGAAAACTTTTAATAACCGTAACTTAACTTTCACGACTGTGTGCCGTCCTTTCATGCGAAACGCCCCAGTGAAAATGAAAAAAACTGGTTTTCGACTCAACTCAGCTACCATTAGCCATTGAGTTCAAATTAATGGTTTAATCAATAATTAATAATTATAATAATTTTAATAAAAAATACGTTAATATAAACAAATAATTTAATTGAATAATATAACTCACAGATATAAAATACCATATAACTAAAATACAAAATATTATATATATATAACCAAAAAATACAAATGAAAATCTAAGACGTTCTTACATGTTTAAAACCTAGCACTATCGCATGTTTAAATTGTATGTGGAATTCAATAAATCAATTCTAATAACACGAATTCAATATGACACCCTGTTCAAACATGTGTACCTTTGGTATTAGACAAACTTATTAGCCAAAAAGTTGAACAGTTATCTTTTATTTAAACCGTTCTTCAAATTCTTAATATTACTAAAATGATTTTGAAAATCCTTTCCTCCATATCACTTTGGACAAAAACGCGAAACCCTCAAATGCAATACAACACAATTATTCCAACAAAAAGAAAGCACTACTTTACAAATTATCTCAATTATATTTTCAATTCACTAAACTTTCAATTAAATAAAAAATCTCGCAAAATTACAAGTAAAACGCAAAAAAAAAACATCTTTGCGAAAATTTTAAATTACAAAAAAATATATATACATAAATTTTTATATTCTCAAAAGTGTCCTTTTCCTCCTGGCAATGTACTATAATTAAGTTATTGTGAATGTATATTAAATAAATGTTTGTGTTTTTTTACAAACAGGTAAAAAGAAACCAAAAAATTGTAATTGTTTTTTTTTTTTGTAAATTTCACATAATTAATTTTATTATACACATATTCATATTGCCCTCCCTTTCCAACTTACATTAAAAAATATATACAAATTATAAATTATTGTGAATTAATTTTAGATTATTTTTTTTTTAACAGTACAATCCGAAAATAATTGTGTTGCGAACAAATAAACAAGAAGAAAACAAAACAAAAAATTTTTATTTTTTTTTCTTTTGTTTTTATTTATTCAAGAAATTTAAATCCCCCTGTATTGAAAATTTTTTTTAATACAATTTAAATTTTTTTTTAAAGATGGATTGCTTTAAATTTAATTTCCTTTAAAAATTTAAAAAATATAAAAATAACAAATATTTTATAATAATAATAGAAAATAATGAAATTAAAAGCTTTTTTTTTCAATTTTTCATACCTCACAAATATATATATATGTATATATATTTATTCACAATCAAATAAACAAACGAACGTACAGTACAGTACAGTACAGTTATAATGTTCAATATGAAGATTTATCCGAAATGAGAAAACCCTATTAGTTCTTTGTTTTTGTTGTTGTTTTATTCATTTATATACTCTTCATATAGTATATATAAATATATACGTGTATGTATGTATATGATAATGTAATAAATCTTAAAAAATATATATATTTATACACTGGAGCACAGAAACACTATTTTTTTTTTTTTTGTAGGTTATTGAAATGATTTTGTTTTATTTTTTTAATTTGAAATATTTTCACACTGGTATTCCAATAAAATTTTCATATCCTTGGTTATACAATTTTAAAGTGAAACTTTTTTATACACATATAAATGTATGTATGTGTTTGTATGCAATACAAAAAAAAAAACAAAAAAAAAATTTTCCAAAAAAAATAGACTAAATTTTAGTTATTTAATATTTTTTTTTGATTTTAAAAATGAAAACAAGGAACTTGTTAAAAAAAAAAAAAACTTATAACAGGATTAAATATTTTATTAATTATATCCTTTTAAAATATTTTTTATTTGTATTTGTAAGGAAAATGTAATTTTTTTTAATTTAAAATTTATTTTTTTTTTTACATTTTCATTTGAAAAATATTTTTTCTTCTTTAATTTCAATTTATATTCTTTTTTGTTATTATTATTTTGTTTTTTTTTTTATTAGTAATTTGTTGTTGTTTTTTTTTTTTTTTTTTTTTTTTGAAAAAACCGCAACCGTTATTAGAGTAGCGGATTACTCTTAAAAGAATTGTTACGAACGTCCCAAATTTCAGATACTGACTGACTGAAAACTAGATAGAGATAAAAAAATTTTCATTTATTCTTGTGTATTTGTTGTTGTTGTTTTTTCTTCTAAATATTCTTTAAACTCTGAATATTTTTGTGTGTACGTATGTATATATATTGTTATTTTAAAATTAATTTGCCTGGGGATTGTGAATCTTTGAAAGCTCTTTCATATAAGATACGCTTTTCTATATCTATTGTATCCTGTCAGAATATAATGTTATATATATGTACTCTATTGAAATATATATAGGCATAAATTTGTATATATACATATACATACTTATATTAAGTTATTTCGGGAGTAAGATATTATTACATAAGTGCGAAAGAGATAGAATGAAAAAAAAAAGAGATAGAAGCGAGATAGATTTTATAATTTGAGGTGTAAAAAAAAAAAAATAAAGGATGCTGAACAGCACGAAAATGTCATGCGCATATCATTCACAATAGAGAATAAAATTTTTATACAAAATTTTGATGTTTATAAAAGTTTTGTACATTTGTATTTGGAACTTGACAGTTTTTGAATAGTGAATGAATCCGTTAGTTTTTTTTTTGTATTTATTAAAATGTATTAAAAGCTTTCATTTTACTTAATATGTATGTATTGTATTTTGTATATTTTAATGTACATATTTGTATTGAAAATTTTTAATACACTCGTATATTGAAATTGACGTTTCATGTATTGTCATTTTCGAAATCACATAAATTTGTGTACAGGAATGCTATTTCGAATTTATTTGAGTATAGAGGTATTTTAATAATAATAAAAATACATATTTATTTTGTAATAGGATAACATTTTTTTGTTTGTTTTTTTTTTTCCAATGTAATCTATACCTACACCATTTAACATTGCTACGTGAATAAATGAATCCTAGGTCATTTACACATTTGAATGTGGTTTTATTTCAAAAAAAAATTTTTTTTTTTTTTGTTTTTTTTATTTTAAAGGGACTGTTAGAGATTGTTATTTTGCAATGTTATAAGATGTTAAAAAATGGAACTTGAATAAAAATAACAGTTGGAATTTTTGACATATATATATGTATTTAAATATTTACATAACATTAAATAATGTTATCCTATATAGGGTTTTTTTTTTTTTAAATAATTTAATATTAAACTCGGTTAATTTTTATCAAAAGCTTTTTCTACTTTTGTTTATTTATACTTTGAAAAGTGGTTCAGCAGAGCGTTTATAGTAAAAAAAAAAAAACAACATAACTGTAAAAAAAACATAACTGTAAAAAAAAACAAAAATTAAAGTACATATTTTGTACGTAAAAAAAAAAACAAAAACAACAAGAGGAACAACAACAAAAAAAGGCAAACATTAAAAAGTGTAAATATAGAATAAAAAATAAATATCCTCATAAAAGAAAGAGAAAGAAGAAGTGCTAAGAAAAGAAAAAAAAAAGAAAAAAAAATAAATAAAAAAGCGGCTTTTCTTTCTTTGTAAAAAAAAAAGAAAATAAACCGTTGGAAAGGATTTAATACTTACGGTAAAAAAGTACATTTTTTTTAAAGTAATTTTTCTTTCACACCATTTTTCTATAAAAAAAAAAAAAAAAAAAAAAATATTCATTTTTTAAAATTCACATTAAAATAATAATATACAATATAATATATTCACATTTATTCACAATTTCTTTGAATGTCTACCATGTGACTTGAGGCAATGCGTTAAAAGGAAAGATGTTTTTTTTATTTTTAATAATATGTAGTTTAATTTTTTGTGTTTAATTTGGTTTTTTTTTAAAGGATATGAGAAAAAGGACGAAAAATAGTAAAAAAACAATAAATGAAAACTAAATTGTTTTAATGAGAAAGGTGTAATATATAACTATTATATAACTTTGGACTATAATATTATATGGTTTTTAATTGTCTGTTGTAAATTAATTAAAAATTAATTTAAAAAAAAAATATGGAATATTAAAATAAAAACGAATTTTAATGAGAGAAATTTAAATTAAATGGTAATTGTACAGTTTGTAGGTTAATTACAGATGGTATTTTGTAAATTAAATTTTAAATTTAATTGTTGAAATAAAAATGTATTAATTATTTGAGTGGTTAATTTAAAGATTAACGAACTCAAACTCTAGTGTAGAATTTTGTAGTTTAGGTATTTTTGACCTTTAAATTTTGGAAAATTAAAAATATTTAAATAATAAAAGAAATAAAATTATATTGAAATATTTTTAAGAATTATTCTATAAAAGAACACAAAGTCATATTTTGCAATCAAATGTTTTATTTTATTAAATTGTTAAAATATTGAAAGTCAAGTTGACAGATGAATTCAGAAAGAAAGTGACGAAATCCAAAATGGTATTTAGTAAAACCACATGGCTTAAATCACTAAGGTTAGGGTAGACAAAAAAATAAGTACACAGCGCGAATCTATATCTTAAGTTTTAAATCTATGAGATTTATGCAGAAAAAGCAAACATTTTTTTTAGAGGGTTAGGTAACTTTAGTTCTGAGTCTCTATGGTTGGAGGGATCTTATATTTGTTTTGTTTTTATGTTTTATGACTTCAAACAAAATTTTCAACCAAAGATATAGTGATTAGGACGTTAATCATCGAAGAGAGAAAAAGCTGCGAACTGAATGAATAGTGAATTAGTCATGATTGTAACGACTATGTCAGCAAATAACAATATTAACAAAAGGACTAAACTCATTTTTTGACAGTTGCACACACAAATTTTAAATTTCCTTAACCCACTTCTATTTGCTTCTTTTTTGACTCCACACATCCACAGCCAATGCTAGAGTGCAGTTAGAGTCATTATCTGATTATATTGACTTGAGAGGAATGTGAGTTAAGCAAGTCTTAATCTGACGCTAGGAAGAAAGTATTCCTGAAAGTAAAATGATTATTAGTTCCATATAGAAACAAATGAATTCACAATACAACAATTCGAATCTGATGAATTCGTTTACACCTTTTTTTATATTTATACTTTTTTATTTTATAATTTAAATCAAGTTTTAAAAATTAATCTTTTATTTGATATCTTCAAAAATTTGTTTACTGCATTAAAATTTAAATTTTATTATTGCTGTGCCACCTGAAAAAAGGAAAGTCTTGCGTCAGTTCCCATCCCGACTCCCTAATCATATCATACATCATACTGTGTATTGTCACAGTTCAGTTAAAAGCTGCAAAACTATGATTTTTGTAAATAAATAGAACTTTTCAACTATAAGGGTTCCCTGCATAAAAAAAAAACATGATCTTATTTGACTCCAGATTTGGGACACGTTTAACATCAGTTTTCCTGTAAATTATATTCCATCAGTTAAAACCTAATTAAATTTCATTCTAAAGTAAAATTTGGTCTTAACATACCTTAATAAAATAAACTGAATCCGGAAGCAAATATAATACGAGTGTATGAAGCAAACCAGGCGACAAAACTGCTGCTTTTTATATTTATTTACCTCACATTTTTAAAATACGCGAAACTCATTGTATATTCAGTTTCAAATGGGAAACAATAAAGCTTAAGGGAGTCGGTTAAATAATCATTTTATACTTGAATAAGTTAAAACTTACAATTTGTATATTCACAAATGTTACAATAACAAATTCACTTGTTCACCATTATTTTTGTTGACTCAAACGAAATGAAAATATAAAAGAAACAATATTTAATAATTAATAAATTCTGTTTATTTTAATTTTTTTTAAACAAACATATATGCGGATATACCCGTAGTACAGATACAGTACGACTACATAAACGGTTATAAAAGATAAAAAAGATAATATGATGATTGTATCTCAAATTTATTGCTTTAAATATTTGAGTAAATATACAGTGATGGTCATAGTGTGATGCATTAACTTCCAAATTTCCAAAATGAACTAATTCGCATCTTAGTTCGCTCGTATCTTTTCCTTCCTTACATAACAATTCTTATACACGGCAAGGAACTTCAGTGCTTATCTCATTATTTTGGCTAAGAGTGAAGATATTTTTTAGTGGGTAGAAGTCTCACACTAGCAAAGGGTTTAGTTTTTCAGATGCATTATTAAAGTTTTCACATCCCTAAGGAAGAAAAAAACTGGTTTAAGAAGTTATATATAAAAGTAATGTTTTTTTTTTTAATTAAGAGTGTCTTAAAAGGCAAGATCTTCATCTTTAAAAGCAAATTTATGCCAAACTTAACTATTGCCGCAGATTTTTCAAGAACGGTCTTAGCGATCAGCAACCTATCAATGCTTCTTAAAAATTACTAAAAAAATTCTTTGGCTAGTATTCTTTATACAAATATAGGTTTCGGTGCTTATTTCTAACACGGCTTATAGAAATTCGTTTGTCATGCGCTCATCATGTTTATGGAGCACTCATCACGTTTCTGGAACCATATTCCACCAAATTTGTTCCCCAAAGTTAGTAATGTATATATGTATGATTTAGCTTAATTTAAAAAGAACATTAACATCTTTCATCCAATTTTCCCCATCCCCCATAATCCAGAAATCCCAAATAACTTCCACCATAATCCCAAATCCTTCCATATCCCCATCCCTGTAACCAAACTTTACATTTGTATCATAGGTTCTCTCCTAAAGTTTGGTTCAAAAAGTGTGTGTTTTTGGTGTGTTAAAACCACACACTACCCAAAGAAATACCGCGCAGTTTCAATGGTTGGCTATCGAAGTTTCCATTCCCTCGTAGAACAAGAAGAGAAATATAGGTGAACACCCTCTAGAAACACTATAGAGGACTAACGTCAAAGGTTAAACCATCAATTTCCCAACAAAGCTGCAACAGTATAAGATTTTTAAGGCTTTCGGTTGACTAAATTTTGATTGACTAAATTTTTACCAATATTGTAATTTGAAATTGTACTTATATGGTAACGTACATAAAATGTAATTATTTTTATTTACTTTAATGGCATAAATTACAACAATAAAAATAAAGAAGTACAAACAATATAATTCCCAAGTGGTCAGAATAAAACATTTTATACATTCCCCTAGAGTATTTTTAGTAACGATTTTTATTTTCAAAAAAAATATTTTCTTGAATTGATCTGGGAAAAAGGAAGACAAAAAAAAAATGAAATATAATTTTCCTCGTGAAAAACAAAATTACGTAAAGATTTTCATTTTAAGTAAATAGTATTATGATATGATATATAATTTCAGTACTTTAATTTCAGAATTGGTTCGTATTATGATTTAAAGATTGTAAATAAAGCTTATTTTCTTTTTGAAATTGGTAAATACCAATTGTTAAAATTCTCATTTGTATTCGAGTTGCAATTGAGACAATTATCTTAAAGATGAATAACATTGTTCAGTTGGTTATGAGAATAATGGTTTATAATATACTTATAAGTATAAAAATTGTTAAGAATTGGTTATATGTATTTGTGTTTATTATTGTGGTAACACCCAAAAAAAACTAGTTAAGATTATTTTATAAATATATTCGGAAACTATTGGGAAGAATGATAAGATTTTTGCAAAGCAAAGTTCAAAATTCCCCGAATTATAATTTTACAAATCAAACGTTGTTGAAACAGGGATGGTAAAAAAGGTATCACATCAATAGAAGACCTATTTATAAATAAAGAATATATTAAAAAAATATGGAGACCAAATAAATTCCAAGAGAAGAATTGATCCACCTTTGCAGGCAATAATTTAATTCCTAAAACATGGTATTATAAGCTATCACTTATTTATATATGGAGGTATCATTAGTGGTATCACCAACCTTATCTTGTGAAGACTTTAAATTCAAAATATCTTTGATTAGAATGCGGAGGGGACTAAAAGATTTCTAGAAGATGATATTCCACTTCACATGTATAAAGTGGAATCATTAAATGACTGTTGATTACTTTTACGGGAGAGCTTTCAATGCATGTATTAAAACCAATCCTTTGAATCCATTATAGATAGCATGGAAATTGTAACCTCATGGATTTCATGAATAGACCAAGTGAAAAATTATAAAGAAATGAAAGACAAAAAATTAAATATTGATTTTAGTGAATTGATGTTAGTACGATATATGATATATGAGATTACAACAATTCAAGGAAGGAAGGATCGATTCAAGGAAAAATTTACGATAAATATACATTGGATAAGAACCAATTGGGTAATATGAGATATTGAACATCTGAGTAGAACTGGTAATTATGCTGTACTCTTAACCTAATTCATCAACAGATTTTATCCGTTAAAAATTAGGATCGTTTGAATTTATAAAATGTTCAGACAGATAAGAAAAACGTCGACGTTTTAAGGAACCATTACTTTGAAAAGCTTTATAAGCAAAATTAGATTTTTATTTTCTTCCTTCAATATTTTAATTAAAGTATTGTTATTCTTTCATCCACTACCATAATAGTAGTAGTATAATAGTAGTATTATAACAATGTTCTTTTCCAATTTTTCGTGATTAGGTGTTTTCCAAACATTCGGCTACCTACAATACTCTCTGTTAGAAATTGTACTATCACCACTACCGCCGATCCAACTACATTTTCCCTTGCTATTTTAATTTTGATTAAATCTCCTTGCATCATTTGTCCTTAGTGGCAGATCATATAACTGTAGTTTCATAAGATTTTCCTTGCACATTTTCCAGAGTTGCAAATTATTTTGAGGCAATTACTTAAGAAGAGCTGCGCCTTCTAAGGATCTTCCTTGCACATGTGCCAAAGTGACAGATTATTCTGAGGCTTTTATTCATCAAGACTGGCTTTTATTCTGGTAGGCTAAGCTTCAGTTGCATAAAACTAAAGTATTGTAATCGTACGAAATTATTTATTTTCCAATTTTCGAAAGTTTACGAAATAGTCAAATAGAACACCAATTCCATTCCTTTTCTCTTTTGAAATTCACATGTAATGAAAAATCTACAAGTAAAGAATAATAAAAATGTTTTTTTTTCTCTCTTTTACTCTTTTCGAAATTTTTTTTTTCCAGAATTTCTATTAGCTTCGAGGTAATTTATTCCAAAAAAAAACAGGGTGATGAGAAAACAATTTCTTGAATAACAATGATATGCAATAGAATTGATAGAAACCCTAGGATATATGACTTTGAAAATGAAGAAGAGTTTATATTTCGCAAAAAAACACACACACACTCACAAAACTTTGCATAAAAAATGGAAAAAAAATAAAAAAATGAATAAAAAAAATTATTTGAATTATTTTGTACTTGTGAATTTTTTACACACAACAAAAAGTTCAATATCCTTCTATTTTAGAATGTTATGCAAATCACTCTAATAATAGTTATAATCTTAAAAGTTTGTATATAATATATATATATATATATATATATATATAATATATTTATTATGATAATAATGTTTTAGAATACTCAGATATTGGTTAGTAGTATACCCAAAAAAACGTGCCAAAGTAAATTTAAATAAGATCAAGGACTTATAGAAATATTAATACATATACTTATATCTTCCATGCTTATATCTACCATATTATAATATTGAGGTGTAAGTGATGGAAAGTAGATTGTTGTGTATTAAGGTTAGAATTTAAGTGATTTGTTAAATGATTCACGTACTACTTTTTTTGTATGTTGGAATTTTACTATGCACAACATAAATATATCTAGAATATGTAATCACTAGTGTAGTGTAAGTTATACCAAGTATGTGAATTGAAAATTAGGTTTTTTTTAATAAATAATTTATATATAAAAAAAAAGATAATGGATTTTTTTTTTGTGGATTATAAACATGATTAAAAATTACTTTGACCCTTAGAAATCAAAAATTTAAAAATAACAATTATAGGTTATGTAAAACTATTAAAAAGAACTAATAAAAACACGAGGAAGAGTGTAGTAGAGTAGACTGTGTCAATTCTGGGATACCCGTATGATCGTAATATAAACATTATATCATCCGGTTAAATACTTTTGGCAAAATTGCAAACATACAGCTTTATTAGGTGTAGTGTAATGCTCATATAAAAGAAGGAGTTGTAAGGCAGCTACTCGAACCCTCTGCAGTAGACCAAACAAATTTTGCAATAACTTAGGCCATTACAATAATCTATTTTGGCAAAATTTTAGATAACCAGCTTCATTAGGTGTAGTGTAATGCTCATATAAAAGATGGAATTGTATGGTAGCCACTCGAACCCGTGAACAAAAATGGCTGGACTTAAATAGCGATGACAGATATCGCAATATAAATCCTAGCTCCTTTATTTTTTGAGTTATCTTGCGGACGGACGCACGAACATACATAGCTAAATCGACACCTATATACCAACATAGCTCTGCGTCACAAACGTAATGACAAGTTTAGCATACCCTTTTGACTAAAAGTCGTACGGGTATAGTCATGGGATTTTTCAAAAGGAAAATTTTCAAAATAAACAATTTTCCAGAGTAAGTCTTCGGTTAAGTGTATATATACAATATACAGGGTGAGACCTCAAACTAATAATTAGTCATAATTAAATTGTTCAGTAATTTTGTAAAAAAACGAGGAAGAGTGTAGTAGAGTAGACTGTGTCAACTCTGGGATACCCGTATGACCGTAACATATACATTATATCATCCGGTTAATTACTTTTGACAAAATTTCAAACATTCAGCTTTATTAGGTGTAGAGTAATGCTCATATAAAAGAAGGAGTTGTATGGCAGCTACTCGAACCCTTTGCAGTAGACCAACCAAATTTTGCAGTAACTTTGGCCATTACACTAAACCATTTTTGGCAAAATTTCAGACACTCAGCTTCATTTAGTGTAGTGTAATCCTCATATAAAAGAAGGAGTTGTATGGCAGCTACTCGAACCCTCAGCAGTAGACCAACTAAATTTTGCAGTAACTTTGGCCATTACACTAAACTATTTTTTGCAAAATTTCAGACACCCAGCTTTAATAGGTATAGAGTAATGCTCATATAAAAGAAGGAGTTGTATGGCAGCTACTCGAACCCTTTGCAGTAGACCAACCAAATTTTGCAGTAACTTTGGCCATTACACTAAACTATTTTTGGCAAAATTGCAGACACCCAGCTTCATTTAGTGTAGTGTAATCCTCATATAAAAGAAGGAGTTGTATGGCAGCTACTCGAACCCTCAGCAGTATACCAACTAAATTTTGCAGTAACTTTGGCCATTATACTAAACTACTTTTGGCAAAATTTCAGAAACGCATAGGTATAGAGTAATGCTCATATAAAATTAGAAGTTGTATGGCAGGTACTCAAACCCGTGGACCAAAATTGCTGGATTTAAATAGCGATTCCGGTTTTTGCATAAAAACGAATTTGGGAAAATTTCATAATCCTAGCTCCTTTATTTTTTGTGTTATCGTGATGACGGACGGACATACATAGCTAAATCGATTTATTTTTTGATTCTGATCCGATCCATACACTTGAGTCTATATCTACCCCCCCTCCTTCTCTGCGTCACAAACGTAATGGCAAATTTATTATACCCTTTGACTATATAGTCATTCGGGTATAAAAACGCTCAGAATATCTGCACTCCGCTAATATATCATTTTTTACAACAAAGATATTTTTAAAAGGTAAAATCCTTTATTTGAGTCACAACATTTACTAGACAATGGCAACAAATTTTTTATTAGCTTCTTTCTCTCTTTTAAAATTCTAAAAGGAAGTACTTTTATATATTTAACTTAACTGTAAATGTAAGGACAACTGGCCTTAACGTGTTGTGTTGTCTCAAACAATAATTGTAAAGTTTTGTCATTGACAATAACTATGTTTGAACCCAACTCAACTTAATAAATAGGTTGTGTAATTTTGACAGATAATAAAGTTGTGTTGTCATTTATAATAGAGAATCACAACAAAGTTTTTAATGACAACTACTTTTTAGGTTGCGTTGTAAATCACAATAGCACCCTTAACCTCTTATTAGTTCGATTCGTCGTCGTTTTCCAGCTATGGTACAAATCTAATTTCTTATATTTCGATCTAATTTTGGGATCATTGTTAACTATCTATATACATCCTAATTAGATACCCACAATAGTAATAATCTAAAAATGTTTGAATTGAAATCTATCAATTTTTCAAAATTAATTTTTGTGGTTTCTGGATAAAATAAATTTTTCAATTTTGATATTTATATTCTTATTTTATTTAATAAAGATTTCATTTTATTTTAATTATTAATTGTACCACAATAATTGAAATTCTTTTGGTAAAATTTTTATAATTTCCAAAATTTATGAAATATAATATTATTTAACTTTAATTATATTATAATTAAAGTAAATTACAAATATAACATAATTTAATTAAGTTGTAAAAAAATGGATTAATAAATTTTTATTAAATAAAGATAAATATTTTAATTAAATAATTTGTTTAATTATAATTAAAAAAAATCGCCATGGAGCTCAACTTGAGGTTTTAAGAAATCTCAAGTTATTTCGCAAGATCGTCTGTATCATAATTTAATAATTTAATTTATAATACCCATTTGACGTCATGAAAAGGGTTTAAAAATGTTTGGGTGTAAAAAAGCATTTAGAGAAATAAATCTTGATCTGTATGCAATTTTGTGCTACAGAATTAGTTTTTTATAAATTAAAGCTTCCGAATACGAATTAGTTTTGGAATATATAAAATGAAGCACAAAACAAGTTGAGTTATGTTAATTAATTGGAATTTGTGTCAAAACTATCAAGTCTGCTTTTAAACATCGGGACAGTTCTGAATAGAAGAGAGGATTACGATAAATACCTTTGGGTTTTGTCTTTGGTAATTGGGAGACACTTATTTTTTCATGGTAGGTTTGACTTTCTTATAACATTATATGCGATAGGGAAGTATCTGTAAACAACCCTTGCAAAGATAGAGTTCGTGTTTCAAAACATCAATAATTAAACGCCTCTTCTCAAAGTAGAGGAATGGATACTTACAGGTTTCTTTCATTTTTTATTATCGATTTTAAACATAAGTTGAACTTAAACCTGCAAAATAATTTCGAAGCAAGAGGTGTAGCTAGGTTTGTTAACAACATCATCAAGGGAAACAATCAAGGTAACTGCAATTCAACTGAAATCATGTTTAATAAACGATTTTTGAAGCAGCCGCTGCTAATGCTTACTGTTTTTATTGTAGGCAGAAGTTTATGAGTTATAAAACACACAATTTAAAAAATATTTAACTTATACTTCATTTACATAGCTTTTCTTATCATGGATTCAATAGTCCCAAAAAACCATCTATATATCCTTTGACAACTTCCAAATAAATCAAAATCTATTTTAGATTAGCTTGAAAGAGATTAATATAAATTTATTTTTTTATACCCGTATGACTATATAGTCAAAGGGTATAATAAATTTGCCATTACGTTTGTGACGCATAGAAGGAGGGGGGATAGATATAGACTCAAGTGTATGAATCGGATCAGAATCGAAAAATAAATCGATTTAGCTATGTATGTCCGTCCGCAAGATAATTCAAAAACTAAAGGAGCTAGGATCTTGAAATTTTCGCAAATTCGTTTTTTAGCAATAGTCTTCATCGCTATTTAAATCCAGCCATTTTGGTCCACGGGTTCGGGTAGCTCCCATACAACTTCTTTTTTTATATGAGTATTGCTCTGTTCCTTACAGCTGCGTATTTACAGCTGAGTATTTACAGCTTCGTGTCTGAAATTTTGCCAAAAGTAGTTTAGTTTTATGACCAAAGTTTCTGCAAAATTTGGTTGGTCTGCTACAGTGGATTCGAGTAGCTGCCATACAACTTCTTATTTTATATGAGCATTTCTCTATACCTATTGAACCTGGGTGTCTGAACTTTAGCTAAAAATAATTTAGTGTAATGGCCAAAGTTTCTGCAAAATTTGGTTGGTCTACTGCAGAGGGTTGGAGTAGCTGCTGTGCAACTCCTTCTTTTCTATGGTAAGAAAACTTAGCTGTAAGTATTTTTACCTTTATAAGTATTTATATCTTTGTCTATCGAAGACCCAATATTACGAAGAATATTAAAGTCAGATAAGAAATTAAAGTTGTTCAATTTTCCAAAGTAATTTTGAATATGAAGCGAATTTTAAGTTAGTTCATCAAGTTAAGTTGGCGAACTTTTGAATTTGGGACTTTTGTCACCCCACTAAATTATATTACTCAAAAGACTTTAATTGATTTGACCAAATAAAAGATAGGAAAGAGCAAACAAATTTCATTTTAAATATACCAATGAGCATATATTATTTCTTTTAGTTGACATCAAAGTAGGTTAGAATAACATCATAACTTCAATATCTCAGGGTAATCTCGTTCCAACTATCAATTGCTTTACTATAGCAACTACGAGTACTATGTGGTTTATAATATTTATATAAAGTCTATCATATTTATTTTTACTAATAATTTTAAACCATTGTGGTCTATAAAAATGCATTTTATAAAATGAATTTTATAAGTCACAAGTCAATAAAAAAATTTAATAAATTATTATTATAAAATAGAACATAAGTACTAAACTCAACATGGCAGCAATTGCACTTTAAACTCGTTTTTTTAAATTCTTTTTAAAAGTATTTTTTTTTCTAAATTTATAAAATCTCGATCTACTATTCATAATCCGACTATTACATACATCTATATATTATATATATACACTTATATAATTTTCATTTATAAATATTTGTTTATTATGATGAAATTTATTTCAGATTTTTGAATTGAATATAAGTATCTCAAGTATAAAAATTTAAAGAAATTTTTTGTTTTTTTTTTCAAAAGAATTTAAAGATTTTTTCTATTTTTTTTTTTTAAATCTTCAAATATTTTTTGTTAGCAGTTCAAGGATTTTTTGTTTACTACCATGAATTTACAGTTATATATTTTTGTTTTATTTTTTTTTTTTATTTCTTCAACTAACTTAAAAATATTATATTATAAAATATATATTTTGTGAAAAACAAACAACGTTTCCAGACCTAGAATACGTGCCCTTTTCATTCCTTCATTTCATATCATTTATATTTTATTTTTATATTTTTTTTTTTTGAAAATTCCAGTTAAAAATATAATGGAAATCCTTGTAAATTCTTTTCTAAACGAAATAACGGTGAAGTTTTTTTATTTTATATATTCAAACATGCACACATACATTTAAATATATGTATAATCCTTTTTATCAACCGCTATATATGAGGTAGGAATTGTTTTAGCACCAAAAATTGGAAACTTTACATTAGATTTTAAGATTTTTACAAATTTTGCACAGGAGTGCAAAAACCAAAAATAACTTGCTTTGTGCTTTTGCGATGGCGGTCTGTGTGTGTGAGCGTGTTTATGTGCTCGTTTGTCAGTCTGTCTGCCTATACATATCTGCAGTCTAACTGCTCAGCAGAAATTTTTCAAATTTCATTTATATTTTGAATTGATAAGAGATAAGAACAAAATCTAATAAAATCTAAAAGGGGCGTAATCTTTTTAGATTTTTTGCGTAAACCAAAAATAGTACAAGAAACAAAGTTGTTATACAAGGTGGCGCAAAACGACCGATATGGTTTGAATGTTTAATAACTTTTATATTTAATTGTTAATAATAATTATTATTTTTTTGTTATACAGTGTATTAATGGGAAATATTTTTAGCTTAAGTAGATAATTTATATCGGAAGTGGTGACCATTTTCGGCTTCGCACATTCGTGCTCTTTCCAGTACATTTTCCATAACTTTTTGTAATTTTTTATCGCTGTTCTGTTATGTACTGTTTCATTTTCAATTCCCCAAGTTTTCTTCACAAAATTCTGAAATAAATATTAAAAATATAAATAAATTTAAAAAGTTATTAAACATTCAAACTATATCGGTCGTTTTGCGCCACCTGAATAACATATGTAGAATCGTCTTGGATTTTTTATATTTTTCATAACTTTTCGTAATTTTTGATCGCTGTTCTCTCGTGTACTATTCCATTTCCAATTCCCCAAATTTTCTTCACAAAATTCTGAAATAAAAATAAGAAATATAAATAAATTTAAAAAGTTATTAAACATTCAAACTATATCAATCGCCACCCTGTACAAATAAAGAGCTATAACTTTGCCATAGAAAGTTTTTAGATCCGACAAATTTTAGAGTCCACCTAATTTAATTTAAAAAAATAGATTCGCTATTGTTGTTGACGCATTTAAGAACCCACAATGGAAAAATATTTACGACTATCTGAGGGTCAATACAATTTTTGCGTATATGAGCTGGAATCTTTTAAAAATCTTGTTGAAAATTATTAACACAATAACGAGTTCCTTTAGCTTAAATAAATAGAAAAATTATTACGTTACGCTTTTCCTGCAATAGCGGTTGATTCTATGATTTACGGTGGACACAGCATATTATTTTATCAAATATTTTCTGTGTATGCGTATATCGCTTCGTAACATTATAGTACGTTTTGTTAGTTGGACGATTCGTTAAAACGCTATCTTGCATCCTGTCTAAGTCCAAAATGTTATTAAATTAAATAGTAAATGGTTTCTTCTCATATTATTTTTTTGGAATAAATATATATATATGTTAACCAAAATAAAAAATAAAAAAATTATTTCATTGTTTGGTTGTACAGAATATATTATTATTAACCATCATGTCTAAACTTAATTATTTATGTACGTTACTTGTATTTTTTTCTTTTATCTTTAACAGACACTAATAAACGTCAGAACTCATTTTTAAAAAAAAAAAAAAAAAAAAATAATAATATTATTAAAATATGAATGAAAATGTGAAAAAAAAAACTAAGAGATGTCAAAAAATGTTTTGCAGATTTAGTTGTCAAAAAAAAGGTAATCAGAATTGGAAAACGACTTCTTTAAACATATATTGAAAAAGTAGTATTTCTTTTAATTCACACAGATAAATGTCATTTAAGTTAAAAAATTACTATGTAGAGAAATAAAGCAAGCGAGCAAGCGTTTTTTTGCGAGGAAATTGTCATATTATTTTCCGCTTATTTGTCGTCTGTTCTATGTGACCACTTCTAGTTGGTCTACTACAGTGGGCTCAAGTAGCTTCCATACAACTTCTTATTTTATATGAGCATTTCTCTATACCTATTGAACCTGGGTGTCTGAACTTTAGCTAAAAATAATTTAGTGTAATAGCCAAAGTTTCTGCAAAATTTGGTTGGTCTACTGCAGAGGGTTGGAGTAGCTGCTATGCAACTCCTTCTTTTCTATGAGCATTACACTACACCTAATGAAGCTGGGTGTCTCAAATTTTGTCAAAAATAGTTTAGTGTAATGGCCAAAGTTACTTCAAAATTTGGTTGGTCTACTGCAGAGGGTTCTAGTAGCTGCCATACAACTCCTTTTTTCGCGTAGAGAGAGAAATTCTCAATTTTTTTTTAAATAAGCACCAATTTTTTAAATTTTGTATGAAAAATTTTAATTTTTCACCGTTTTTCTATGTTTTGATATACTTCCCGTTAGAAAAATTAAAAAATTTTTATAAAATAATAAATTTTGGAATTTTATCTAACAGCTGTAAAAGAAAAATATACGCTTATTTGTCGTCTGTTCTATGTGACCACTTATATGAAAACCGATATATTTGAAAATTTTTCTGTAATTGCTCGTTGTTTACATGTATGTGTTTCTATAAGGCGTTTTTTTGTTTTTTAAATCTGAACAGAGCATAAGCTGTCAAAAAATAATTCGTGTTTTTTTTTAATTAGAGCGCACTCAGAGCGTACTCGAGTGCTCAGTTCAAATATATCGCGTACGGCTGAGCAAAATAAAATACAAAGACATTTTGACGTTTGTTTCAGATTATACTTGTAAAATAAAAGTCAAAATGCTTTGTTTATTTTATGTTATCTATTTTTAATTTAGTATTTTGACAATTTAATACGTAACTAAAATAAAAATGACAGTTTTTTTAAACTTATTAAATCTGAGTGCTCTTAGCGTACTCTTTTCATTCTCTACTCAAAGCGTGCTCATTCTGTTTAGAGTGGGCTCACATCTATGCTCAGATTTAAAAAAAACAAACGCCTATAATCAGTCTTTCATTCAGATCTTTTACACTAATTCTTAATATAATATTTTTCAATTTTTTTATGAATATCATCAATTATTTATAATGAAATGTTCTTCAAGAAAATATCAATCATTTGCATGCATCATTAATCTTCAAAAAATTTAGCATTTTATAATTTTTATAAAAGAGTTTAAAATTTTTTTTTTATCTTAAATTTAACATTATCCAAGGTTGTCTTTATAAGTCTGAATATGAATCAGCTGATGAAAATATTCTAATTCTAGGCCTCTTAAGGTTTTCTGAAGTAGTTTTATGTTTTTTTAAACCGATTTCTTTCAAAGGTCTTACATATCTATACCAATGGATACATATTGGCAGACAGAATGGGCCATGTCTTGAATTTATCAAATCAAAATATAAATTAATTAAAATTTTCATTAACTCCGTCTAGTTTTGACTCACTCATTGTTCAGGTAATTCACAGTAAGTTTTTGTATATATTAAAATAATATTTCAGCATTTTTGACCAAAAGAATCTTAGTAATGCTATCTATAATCAATCAAAAATCTAAAATAACCCAAAACAATGTCTGGTACTGATTTTAAACTTTACAATTAAAATTTCAATTGTGACCTACGAACAATCTCTTGAAATAAATTTTGACCGTCAGACATTTTAAACTTTCCACTGCTTCAAACGAAATTAAAAATTTAAAATTCAAAAACATTTTAATATCAAATAAAGATTGTAATTTAGTATGAAGCGGTTATATTTTTTTTCTAATTGATGCAAACAAAGCTATGGTCTCTTTTAAAATGTAAATTAAAATGTTTGTTAAATTTTATCGTTTTACATTTGCATTGAATTATGCAAAAAATTGCATTTCTGTTTTTTAAATAGTTTTTTCTTATCTTGAAATAGTAATAATATTTTTTTATGAAAAAAACCAAATTTATAAAACAGTCTGTGCTCTGTTAAATAATCATATACAAAAACATTTATTTGAAAAACAAATTCGGTTTCAAAGATCATGAGAAATTCTGTATATAAAAAACATATTAACACCTTAACGTCGGGATGTTATTTACCCTGTCAAGTAAAGTTGGAGATGGAAAGGACGCAAGCTAAAAAAAAAAACAAATGACATGGTGACGGTATGTAAGGCAATGAAAAAATCGTCAATATTTTTATATTCATTTACTTACTGTATCCTAAAACCCCTGCTGACTGCTGCTGGGGCATAGAGCGTCAACAAATCCTCTTCACCTCTCATGATTCTTATAGCAAATTCCTTTTAGTTGTATATATTTGCTCGAATGTCAAGAAACTCAATTAGAATAATATAACATATCTCTCCATTTATAGAATACTTTCTATTTAGGACTTTTAATCAATGACATATCAAAAGTCCTTGGGTCAACAGTCTCCAAAACTCGTTTATTTCAATTTTTTCAAAAATTTGAACCCACAAACCTAAGATCCATCACCCTTTTTTTCACTTTTCCGTTTTGCAGTGATAAGAACCCTTGGATGCTCTCCTTGGATGCAAGAAAAGTGCAAGTACCAAATAATTACAATTACAAGAACTTTAATTCCTGCAGCAGAAGTTTTAATGCAGCTTATGTGTTACTATGTTAACAAACTCTGAATAAAATGAAAAAAAATTTTTGAAGATCTTATAAGAAGTGGCTTTCAATATTAAACCTGGAGATCTTAGAGTCTGTAAAATGATAACTACATAATTAAATTCGCATATTGTTTCACATCTGAGCTCAATTCATGAAAATTTTGAAAGGTAATTTGGAAACATCAGTTGTACGTAATTTGCGCCAAATGTATTCAAAAAAATTATTAAAGTTCTTGATGCTCCTAAAATTTTAAAATAAATCTAAATTTTTGCGCAATTATCGTATAAATACAAACCAGACCATTTGTATTCTGTATAGCCTTTGATGAAAAACTTTTCTTTTTTTGTGATCTATCTTGAATCCTTTGCAACCAAAAGGACTCTTGTATATAAAATAAAACAACTTTCGTTCGGAAATTGTAATGGAAAAGACTGACTTAATGAGACACACACACATATAAATGTAAAAAAAAAAAAATGCATATATTTATAAAAATAAATAAATTCAGACAAGACAAAAATAATTATGATGTTGATACTGAAATGATAACACCATTTGCATAATATTGAAATACCAGTGCTTTTCAAATATAATTTTACAATTAATTTAAAAGAAACTTTTCAATTCGAAAAAGAACTAACTGAGAAAATCACAGTAACTATTAAGTTGCAAAAAAGTTGAATATATAATTAAACTATTTTATTGACTTGGGTTAAGTAAGCTTAAATATATGCCATTTGCCAATCATTATAGTCATTAGCACTTTGCGGAGTATTACATTTGCAGGATTGAATAATATATAAAACGTATTTGGTTAACAAAGCGCCTAACAACTATGAATTGCAAACACTTCAAAATAATAAATCTTTGCTTATATCATAGAATTTAAAACCTTTATGATTGTAAGATTCAAAACAGAAAATGTGGGGCGAATGCAATAATAAAGTCGGGAGTGTTGGAGTGTCTGTCGTTGATAAACTGACGCAATAGATCATATAATGACTTAGATGAAGTTGTCCTGTATCACTTATCTACAATTAAAATTTAAAAATCAAATATTTCAGGATGAGATTATAAATTTGCATGGAACTAGGAGGAATCATTTAAAACGTTTCAGTCCGTTTCCAAGCCATACATTAGTTTTTTTCTTTATTTAAATAAGTATGTATTGTTTTTCAGTCCTATAAATACTAGGTACACCAATGAACGGAATTCATGTAAAATCTTAACAAAAAATTAATATTTTTAATATTGCATACTTACAGGAGAAAATTTTCATCCTAAAATTATGCAAAATAAATTTCGAACATTAAAAAACCACATATAGAAATAAAGTGTTAATCTTTTACAGAATTTGAAAAGATATGAAAGAGGGTTAATCTTTTCTGAGCCAGTAAGCCTTAATCCAGTTCTGAGCCATTCTTAAAATTTTAATTCTCAGTCTAGTTTCAGAAACTATCAGAAAACTAGATTTAAATCAGTAAGCAAGTCAATCAATTGGTTTTTAAATAATTATTTTATTTTTAAAACAGTTTTAAAAGTGTACCTTATTTTGAAAATAACGTGTAGTTCTAGATTTCTGTAAATTCCACTCAAAATATAATACAGAGGTGATTTCGAAACCTTTTCCAGAGACCTTTCTCCGGTGGATGTTCCGATGTTGATTTCCATTTTTTAAAATACTTTACTCCCGACTGGAATATATAGAGCTCTTCGTAATACCGGCAAATCTAAAACAAAACCACCCAAATCAACTAAGTAATTCATATAATATATTATTCAAGGCCAATTAGATAAAAAAACAACGTTATACATAACATATGACTATTAATTTTTAATAGAAGTTTAATATAACTCTCATCCATATTAATACACATTTAACTTTTCCATATAGGTACTATCTATTTTCCATCTTTAATATAATTAAATTCTATTGAATAAAATATTAAACTAATAAATGTCTAATAAATAATGTGTTTCAGTTTTTTTTCACATTTTATTAAATTATTTCTCATATATATATTTTTTTTTCGTTGTAATATTCATATACTTATAATGGTTGAGATTCAATTGAACTCAACTGACCACCACTATAATTTTAAAATCATCCTTTTTAACTACAATAACAACAACAAAAAAAACAGGATTCTTTTGCTCATCTTAAATTAATTTTTCCGTTTTAATATAGAATTTTTTTATTTTTTTTTTTTAACAGATACTTACAAACTCTCATCTCTTACGATAAGGACTATACTTGCTCTTCTCATGTGTAGATTTAAATATGCTTCAATCTAGGGAATTCACTATGAATACAAAAATAAAAAGGATTTTTTAAAAATAACTATGAAAAAAAAAAAATCATTAAGTTGTTCTATTATGGTTTCAACATTTACATTCAACAACATCTACCTACACTGTATACTAAGGTTTTTGCACTGGGTATTTTGAGATGAGACTTATGCAATTGCATAAGCAAAACCAAAAACAAATACAAAAAGAATCTCTTTTTAAAAAGAAATATCTTGAGAATACTACAGAAATGTTTTACGGACACACAAAGGATATTGCAATAAAATACAAAACGTTATACTATACATAAGTTCAACACATTTATTAAAAATAGATAAAATTAGTACTGAAATATAAGCAAGGGTTTTTTTGAAGGGCACATTCTAGAAAAATATGCATAAGTGCCTAAGTTACTGGTTTTAAGAAATTGAAAACTTAACATCTAATGGTCCTCAAATAAAGCGGGATTCCGAAATTTTTTCAGAGCAAACATATCCTGATTCTCGAAGATCAATTATTTACCAAACTGAACAAGGTTCAAAAAACTAAAATTTTTTTATGAAAATCAAAATCAGTATTAAAGCTCTTTCCTCTATTAAATTTATTCACACTTATTTCCAAAGAACTAACTCCTCTCAATAACCATTTAAAGGATATAAGGATTAAAAAGACTTGACACAGAAAAGATGTAGTTTCGTCTAACTGAAAGTTAAAATACCGCTATGTCAACACTTCAAATTTATATTAAACATAGTTATAAAGCTAATAAAAGTAGAGGTCGCTAGACGACTCAAGATTGGGAGTACACCATATAGAATTTAGGTTATGCGACATTAAAAAGGGTATTTTCGAACTTTTGGGCGCTTTCGCTTTTTTTAAGGGGGAAAGGAACGCTCGAAAGTCATCCATTGAAACTGTCCGGTGTTTTTTTGAGTAGTGTGCGACTTTAGTACACCAAAACCACACCTTTTTTGAATCAAACTTAAGACAGGAACCGGATTTAGTTACAGGGATGGAAATATGGAAAAATTGGGATTATTGGAAGGTTATTTGGGTATTTTGGATTATGAGGAATGGGGAAAATTTGGAGAGCTATTGAGGAGAAAGATTTTAATATTCTCCTAAAATTTAATTAAGTCGTACACATATGAATTACCAACTTTAGGAAACAGATTAATCTATGTAACAGATTAAGTTCTAAATAAAAGTTGATGCTCAAAATTATTTTTTTCTGATGTTTGCCGTTAAAATTTCATTGCTTTGTTTTAAACGATGTAAACATCGATGGACAAGTGAACACGTAGACAGGCCAACAGAGTAAAACTACACGGCACATTTTTGTGAAAACATTTTTTGAAAATGTTCTAAAACAGAATGTAATGCATAGCACTGCATTTAAAATGAACATGAAAAATTTAAAAGAAAAATGTTGATGGGGGGCAAAAATAATAAAAACTGCATTTTGTTAATGTTTTCAGCAGACAAAATGCATTCAAAATGAATTTTATGGTCTACAGTCTATATGTACCTTCATTAATAGAAAAATTTATTTTGCAGCTTAAAATGTTGTCTTCTTTTTTATTGAACTCTTAAAATTTATTTTTATTTGTAACTTTCATATTGTATTACACAGAAAAAAACAGAATTTAATTGCTGCATTTTAAATAATTGGTATTTTAATTGGTATATTTGTCAATGGATCTCTTAGGAATATTTGAGAATTAAAGTCTTGGAATTAACATTTGTCCAAATATTAGAAAATTTTAGCATATGTGTTTTAAAATATTTGAAGTAGCACGGAGTTCTTGAGATGGCATCGATCTGAGATCGACAAGATACTGAACGATATTATCTTTCCTACACTTAAAAGTGAAAGATCAGCGCCTTCAAGAGTATGAAATTTTTCTACCATCTTCACTTAAGAAAATTCAAATCGATGATCAAGGTATTATTATAATTTTTTTATTAGCTTAGAGTTAAAATACAGCAGCTCTTTTAACAACTATTTCCCACTCTTTATTTTTCCAAAAAATGTTCGAAAGATATTGCGACTTTTCAAAATACGAAATCCCAAGGTTGCTTATCTTAAGTTTTCTGAAGTAGAAAAGTGCACTTAATTATTAAGATTTGGTGGCTTCCATAGATATTTGGTGGAACTCATATTAAGTGAAATTATAACTTAGCCTCTGCTAAAATAATTAATTATTATCGTATAACTATATGATATTCTGCGTAGAAGAAGAATTTTCCATATCTGTATTCTAGCGACGCATGATGCTGCTTTGTAGGGTTCCTAAAACTCTGATAATATTTAATCAAGAGAATCAACTGATCGTATTTTTTTTTTCTTTTGGCCGGCACCTCTACATGCTAAGTGTTCACTGTGTTAAACAGCCTGACTATAAATGTGCCACCCAGACTCCAATCGAAGTTCTGCAGCCTTTCGTTTTATGAAAGCCGATATGTTATGTTGCTTTCGTAAAACAATTGAACCCGAAAATATTTGAAACTAAGATCTGTGTTAGCTGTTAACTCCAGTGACTTTTTACAAAAATACAAATATATGTATAAAACACTTAAGTTTTGAAATGAAAATATGTCTTTTTTTTTTAAGATTGTGCTGCTCTCCATTCATAAGAGTCTTATGTTCTTTTAATTTATTTATATATGTATGTCTAAAGATTGTTTATTTTTTTGAATATTCGGCTGGATGTTTTTTTCCTATTCATAATGATTAAATTATTCAAATTTCTCAACCATATAGAAAAAAGGACATTTAATTCTATTTTTCTTTTTTTTTTTTCTTTTTTTTGTATCCAACAGATATTTTATATGAAAAAAGATGAAGATGAATTGCAAAAAAAAGAAAGGAACAACACTAGCACAAAAAAAGGATAAGTGAAACAAATTTTGAAAAAAAAAAAAAAAAAAAAAAAGACAGATGTTTAGTGATAAATTTTATATCCTTCAAAATACACCAAAAATAAAAAAGGACTATCGTATTTACATAAGTGTCACATATATGTGCACACACATATGAATGGATTGTAAATTACTATTTATACATACATATATATAAAATATATATATAAAATTCCTTAATATATACATTTATATTTTTTTTCCAGAATTTTAAAATGAAATCCGATCAAAGGAAGGATCTGTGTCCTTTCTTTAAAAAAAAAAAGAAGATTTTTGAAAAGATTGTTTCACTTTATAAATAGACTTTTTAAGAAAATTGAGTGATTTAATGTCATAATATTTGTATTGTAGTTATATATATATACATATAATTATATAAAAATTTTCCGTTAAAAGGGAATATTTAGACACCAAACTTAAAAACAACAAAAAGGATTTTTAGTTTTTCTTACAATATTTTGTCTGGAATTAATTTTTCAGTTTTTATAAAATAGTGATGTCCTTAACATAAAGAGTTTTTCTTCAAATGTCTGATTCAAGATTATTAAATTTGTATACAAATAAAAAATTTTTTACTATATATACTTCGAGAATATATATTTAAAGTATAGTATATAAAGTAACAGTATTGTACTGTATACTCCAAATTTATTTTATTTTAATGAGTTCCATGTTCTTTTATTGTGAAGTGAACTGAATACAAATTAAAGTGGTAAAAGCTTTTGAAATGTGGACATCATGTGTAAATGTAAGTGTTACGGATTTTATTCGAGAAAACTATTCGCTTGAATGGAGATTGTATAAGATCTGTGAACGCTGGAATACAAAGCAAAAAAATAGAGCAGATATATATGATGGAGGATAGACGATAGAAGAGAACACTGCCTTCTAATGACCGTCAATAATTATAATTAATAAATCCAAACGAAGCTGCATCTCTAATTAGATTAAATCAGGAATTCATGACAGCTATAAGCAATTGGAGCCAGCGAATTAGTGTTAATTTATTAGATATTATTCTCATGCCGGTTTTACCGTTAACCTCGCTAAATAATATAACTGATGATTTCAGAATTTCCAAACTAACGTTTCCTATAATCATTGGAGTTCATTGGATTTAATTAATGCCTTCTTTAATTTTGTTAATCCCCCATAATCCCAGATTCCTATATGTCCCAAATTAGGTTATATGTCCCGATTCCCAAAAATCCAAATCCCTATCCTTGATATGAAGCTAGACATTTGCATGAAAGGTTCCATACTAAAGTATGGTTAAGAAAAGGTTGTGATTTTGGTGTATTAAAGTCGCACGTTACCTACATAGCAATTACATAATAGGAATTACGTACAGTTCCAATAAGTGGCTTTTGAAGCTTTCCATGTTCCTCACTAAAAAAAAATTAAAAAGAATAATATTCAATTTCTTATAAATTTTAAAAGCATCTTTAAGGTAAATAAAACTTGTAGCAAATGTTCACTTACTTAAAAACAAAAGTTAATTTATATTGCAAGAATTGACGCGATCCTTTCACATAGAGTCTGTACCGTATATTTTTAAAAGATATAAGAATGTGAGAAGTTAAAATAAACATTATTTACCTCCTCATCTCACTTCCCTTTCTAAAAAAAACTAAAATAATGATCTAAAGTTCTTTTTATTCTTAAAATCAAAAATTTACCTTTTCTGAAAAGTAAATTTTATTTGTAGAAGCCTAACTAAGTAATGGGACAAAAAACTAAAGAAAAAGTTTGATAGTTAATGTTTCAGTACTACATAAAAGTATCCCTTTCTTCTGAAACCCAAATAAACTTAATTAACTTCTTTAAACAATCTGAACAACAGGATGGAAAGAAAAAATGTATTTGTTTGTATATATAGGATAAAGGAGTAAAACTATTTCTAATCCTAGGGTTTATAAACTTTAAGACAATATTTTAATTCACTATATGTTGAGGTGACGGTTAACTTAGATAATATTTCAAAAAAATGATTTGCTGGAAGTTTGTTTGAGTTTCTTAATCAACATGTAAAAGTTAACTACTTTTCCCATTACCTGTTTTGTTTTTTTTTACACGCAAACTTAATACTAGAATAAGTTCCTTTATAAACAAATACATAGTTTAGTTGAAAGGATGAGCGAAATTTAATACCTCTTAAATCAAGTAAGTAGAAAATTAACTCAAAAAGGTTTATTGCTCTATACAAATTGCAAAATAGAATGACATAATTTTGGAGAAAATACATTCGATGGAAGAACATTCCATATATTAAAAGTTATCACTTCAAATGAGTTTCCATAATCAGGTTTCAAGCATTTTGAAAAAAACACAGTTTAGTATTCGTATTTAACAATTCAAACCCTTCCGGTTTTTGGTTGGGATTTCTCAAGAGCAAGCATAATAAACTTAAGTTCAATAGATCAAGTATCATTACACATATCATTTCTAGAAAAGTCAATCCAATATTTGGAAGAGTGTTAAGTAGAATTTCAAGTTTCCCTTAATCGACAAACCTAGTATAAGGTCGAATTTTGAAATTTGCCAAGGTAACCCAAAAAAATTTCTGTTGTATTAGTCGAAATGTAGTAGCTGCATTCTACTTAAGTTCGATTTTAGGTTTTATAGGTATTAGACTAATCCTTTCGAGAGAACTATAACGATGGGATAAAAAGCCCAAATAATTGACATCATCCTAAGATATATCAAAAATAGTCCCATTTCCCTACAATTTTGATCATGTTTGACTTTGTGGAAATTTATATTTAATTAAATATAAAATATTCACACTTTGTAAACGTGTTTTCCATTTTAAATTTACCATTTAAATTTCACCATTTAAAGCTATACCTCTTAGTAATGGATGATGCTGTATTGTGTATGATTTCGATGAATATAAAAGATTGCCCAAAGTCGTAAAATTAAATTAAAAAAAAACATTATTTTGACTATTTGAAAAAGACTTTTATAAACTTATATTTCATAGACGAAACAAAACATATCATACTATAAAATATTCCAAGCATTATGATAATACCATCATTCTTACCACCCTTTTGTAGACATAAAAGTTTAATAAAGTCCCATTGATGGCTCCATAAATGTTTTATAAAGTTCAAATGTAAATAGGCATTTCCTTTTAAAGTTTTTAAATAGTCAAATAAATTTACTCTATATTATATTTATATGTAAATGTGTACATATATTTTTAGAACGTATAAAATTAATCGATACCATCATTTTTATTTGTTTGCTCTTAGTGACTGATGCACAGCAGTTCACAGTAAATAAAATGTAAAATAAAAAAAAAACAAAGAAAAACTTTTCCATCATCATTTTTCTCATTTAACTTCCCTTAAACTTTTTTTTTTGTTCTATTTTATTACGCCCCTCTTTTATAGGTTTGTGAAACAGTTAAAATATTAACCAAATTGATTTTCCTACAAACCAATGAAATCGAATCTTTAGGTATAAAATGTTCTGCTCTTTCAATTTTGTTTTTGGAAGATACGGTGACAAATTTACATAAAACGGTATGGTATTATAGAGTAGACAGCTCGTTATTAATACATTTTTAATTCTTGAATGATTTCCTCTCCAAGTTTTTTTGTATAAAACTTTCAATAATACAATCAATGTTTTTTTATAGATTTAATCTATGTTGGAAAGGATTCAACAATTTCATAGGCAATAAATCTATAATTTAAAATTATGGAAAAAATTCAACTCTCACATTTTTCCTAATTCCAAATGGAAAGTCTATAACTTTAATTTCTCATAAAACTTTTGCACTCTCCATGTATAAGGGGTTCGTATACATATCTTACAAATAAATAATAAATATCTTATTACATATATTTTACCTAATAACCAGCCTGCACATCTTTTATCGATCTTTACAAGCAATGATTAATTCGATGTTAAAGTTTGTTAGTTCACGGTTGTTTCCAAATATAATGGCAGGAGGCAATGAAACCTAAAAGGCCTTATTTCCAATGTAAATGACAAATTTTCTTAATTCTGCGATTATGCTTTGTTTCTCATTCAAATTGGTAATAGATTGACGAATAAGTAGATCAATTTTGAGATAGTACGACTGCTTAATAAACTATTGGAATTTTAATGAAAAAAATTAGTTTGGAAATAATAAAAGCTGCTGTCTTCAAATTCTCACAACCGTGTCACTTTTTTACTCTCCGGGATTATAAAGACACCCAAGGATGCGAGATGATCAGTAAAATAATAAAAAATCGCTTTATTTACAATTAAAATGAGAAATAAGATTTAACGCTATATTCCGAGAGTCAAGTGTTATAACTATTAGGTTTTCAATACCCACTCCATAACTTTAATTTCAAGTTGGTTAATTTTAAATCCATAAATTTTTAATTTTTTAGTTTTAAATTTCTTCTAGACTTTAGTTTTAAATTTCTTCTAGTCAAATCTAGACAACAATTAACTTACACAATTAATAACTAATTCCATATAAATATTATAGTTTCTGTAAGGTTTTCTTAGTTTTAGGCTCTCAAATCCTGACTAATAAAAAAAAGAAAAATATTGATCTGTGAAATTTTTACTCACTAATTTCTAGCTCTAATTAGCGCATGTAGTTCCAGAACAGATATCGGATTAAAATAAAATTTGAATCCATTGCCAAAAAAACTGTTAGGGTATCAACATTAGAATACGTAATTCAATTAGTGTTGGATTTTGAAGCTAAAATTTTCTAAAGTAGCTTTTGAAAGAAAGTTTGACTATAAATAATAGTCTAAAACGGGGCAAACCAATAATATGAAGAAATCCCTAGTATTAAATATCAAGTAAGAGGAACTTATATAAATATAAATGTGTATATGTTTAATGTCGTGGAAATTTTTTTTTTCATATTAAAGATATTAGTCAGTTCCCCCTTTTATTTCCAAAGATTTACTCCATTCAGATTTCTCAAAATGATATAGAATCAAAATCTGTACTATACAGTATTGTTTTTAAACTTTCTTAAAAATTCATTTTCTTATTTTTATTAAACTGTTACAAGTTGTTTAATAAACAATACAACTTTTAAGTTAATATTTACTTTTATATTTTATCTCTTAGACGATGAATCTACAGATGATAAATTCGTGTGCAATGAAATGAAAGTAAATTGTCTAAAAAACAAATAAAAATATAAAATTAGAAAACTTAAGTAAAAGAAGAAGACAGTAATATAAAATAAAGTTGGGGTCAGTTTAAATATTAATTTTTTTTTTTATTATTAAAAAGTGTAATGAAGTAATCAAGTAATAAAATTAACAAAATGAGAAACATAAAACAACTATAATCGATTGGACGGATTTGGGTCAGTCAAAAAAATTTAAAAGGAATTTTAGTAAAAATGAGGAAAATCTCACTTTAACATTTTTTTTTAAAAATCATCAATGAAATGGTTAATAGAAGATTAAGTTGTAGTTAGATTAGAAGTTGATTGGAAGTTGACTTAATCAATTAAGAGCATATGTTTTTCTTTTATTTTATTTAAAAAGAATTGTATTCAATGAATTTGTTAAGTTTTTTATTAGATTCCCATGGTGTTTTGATTATATTGTGTGAATATTTCCATGCTTTTTTCAACTAAACACCCATTTCAGTCCATAGCTTGTCCCTCTCGTCCCATATTGAGAACCTGAATCTATATTAACTTCCACTAATTTCAAAAGAAACATACAGGTTGGCGCAAAACAACCGATATGGTTTGAATGTATAATAACTTTTTTATTTAATGGTTAATTATTATTATTTTTTTGTTATCCAGTATATTATGGGGGAATATTTTTAGCTTAAGTAGAAAAATTATATCCTGCAAGTGGTGACCATTTTTGGTTTCGCACATTCGTGCTTTTTCCAGTGCGTTTTCAATAACTTTTTGTAATTTTTGATCGCTGTTCTGTTGTGTACTGTTCCATTTCCAATTCCACCTTGTTCATAAAATTTTGAAATAAAAATAAAAAATATAAATAAATTTAAAAAGTTACTAAACATTCAAACCATATCGGTCATTTTGCGCCACCCTGAATAACATGTAAAAACGTCTTCGATTTTTTATATTTTTCATAACTTTTCGTAATTTTTGATCGCTGTTCTGTTGTGTACTGTTCCATTTCCAATTCCCCAAGTTTTCTTCACAAAATTCTGAAATAAAAATAAAAAGTATAAATAAATTTAAAAAGTTATTAAACATTCAAACCATATAGGTCGTTTTGCGCCACCTTAAATAAATTTCAAATCTTTGTGTTACTATCGATATTCCATCACTTATCGTAGCTCCAACATAAAATTAGACTCTTTTCCCGATAAAGTAAGCATTTGAATGATTAAACACCTTTGTTCCTTTAATTGCTTTTTATGCTAAAAGTTTTCAAAATAGAAAATAACTAACCCATGTACTGTTGTGTTGAAATTTCCTACCCTAAACATTCCAAAATTACATCGATCAAAACAACACCATGGCTTAAATGATATGAAAAGCGATCACAGTGGGCCTTTGAAAGCGGTTAAAATGGTCTAAACTTTCATTGCCATTGCCTATTCCTTTTCTTAAATAAAATTCATTCTAAATATGGTATTTATACCCGTGCATACATATATGACATTGGGTATATTAGATTTGCTCCTCCGTTTTTAACGCATCGATCTAGACGAGCTAGATATAGTGTCAAAGGTACGTATCGGCTCAGAATCGAAAAATTAGTCGATCTAGCTATGTGTGTCTGTCCGTCCGTCCGTCTGTGTGTCAGCACGATAACTCAAAAACTAAAAGAGCTACAGTTTTGAAATTTTCACAAAATATTTTTCAATCAATTTCTAGGTTCCCTATTTTTTTTGGTTAAGATCGGACCAAAACTTCGGGTAGCTCTCGAACAGCTAACTTTTTTAACTCCAATATTTTCATACAAAAATTTGAAATATAGCTATGCATCTTGTATTTAAAACATGAAATTATATGAATTTTGTGTGTTTTTGTTTTTTTGTTTATTTTTTTTTTTGTATAGATAACGATTTCGAGTTAGAATTTCATATGATTTAAATGATGCGTAGTTTATTTAAGATAAGCAAAAAAGAACACAAAGATTTTTTTTAAGTAAATGGCTTATTGATATTGATAGATATTTATGAATATATATGATGAATCATCATGATGATTATTATATGAATATGATCATATGAAGTTGATTTGGCTTAAGTTTAATATATTCGTGAATTAAAAATTAATTATAAGAGATGGAATTGAAAAATTAGAGCAAGAGTTTTGAAATTCACACAAAACATTTTTGGGACATTTTTGAGGTTCCCTATTCTTTTTGGTTAAGACCAGATCAAGGTTTTGGGGAGCTGCCACACAACTTCTTTGCACCAATATGAATTTCTAAGAAACTGATTATACTACGAGGATGAAAATTACAAACTGTTAATTATATAATGAATCGAGCACTTATATGAAGTTTCAAAATGTTACGGCCTCATTTTCGGGAGGCTGCTATACAACTTCTTTGCACCAATATGAATTTCTTGAAAACTGATTATACTACGAGGATGAAAATTACACACTGTTAGTTATATAATGAATCGAGCACTTATATGGAGTTTCAAAATGTTACGGCCCCGTTTTTGGGCAGCTGCCATACAAAGTTGTCAATTCGATAACTGTGAATCTAATGAAGCTACGAGGTTAAAATCAAAACTGGGCAGATAAAGTAATAGGACAAGTTAGTTGGCAAAGTTGGACATCACTCGGACCAACTATTAGGGTGGGCTATTTTTTTTTTCTTATGGGATAATAAGTTAATTAAAAATTATGGGATAATAAGTTAAATTTTTTTTTAACTTTTTTACTTATATTTTTTTTATAATATTTATAATAGCATAGGGGAAATAAATAACGGTTAGTGGGTATGCACGGGTATCTAAAAGTTGACAAGGGCAACTATAATCTTCCTCGTTTTTTAATCCAAAAAGCTTTGTATCCTAGTACGCAAAAATCAAACTCACATGATTTAATAATTTTCCTCTCAATGATTTAAACTTACTGAATTTACTAAAAATAAATAAATCTAAGAAGAGAGTTATTAATTGTAATATCTAATATTAATAATATTTCAGAACAAATCATAAATATCGGTTGATTGAAAAGTTATACAATGTGAACATAAATTTTTCAACTCAAAAGAAGAAACAAAAAAGAATAAAACAAAAAGAAACTATTTGTCAAACTAAATTTTATATAAACTATAATTTTACATTATAATTTAGTATAAAAGCACAACAGATCAACAGAATAATATTATATGTATATGTTATGTGATTGCAAATAACATACAGTAAACTGAATAAATATTAGGAACTAAAATAATGGAGAAAAAATTAAAAAATTTGTGTAGTGACAAATTGTAGTGTAAAATTGGGGATACAGGTTAATGTTCTTGCTAATATTTTAAGATACAAGAGCGACAAATTTTTGAGTTATCGGGCTGACAGAAAGACATGCCGATGGACGAACGGACGAATAAAAAAACACATAGCTTAAACAATTTTCTTTTCGATACTAATGCGACCCAAGCACTTGAATCTATATTTTCATGTCTAGATTTTTACTAATGACCATTTTTTATTTCTTCTCAATATAATATAAACAACTGGTATCGAAAACTTTGGAGCCGTTAAATAAGGCCCTCTGAACTAAAATCCCAATGTGTTGTTTTTCTGATTCATATAAAATAACACAATTAGGTCTAATTCCTTATTTACAAATGAGTAGAAACTCCCCGACAGCTTCGTTTGGCCGAGTCTTATTTCACGGATCCGAAATCTTAAAATTAAATTTGGTAAAGAAGTAGATGGATTTGTGTTAATTATTACACCTGTCTTTATTATAGTTCCATGTAGGAACAGGAGGAAATATACTGGACTTATAAAAATATCTATATTCAGGTTTAAATAAATGAATTCCTTAAACAAATAATGCATATAAGTAATTGCTAGATCCTCTAGCCTAGAATTTTACTATTACAATTGCTTTCTAGCCTAAGATTGTACATTTACAATTCTAGGTTACTTTCAGTATTTCTTATATTAGGTTATTTACAGTATTTCTGTATCTGTGAGTTATATTTTCCAATTAAATTTAATTTTTATTTTTGTGTTTGTTTATTATTATGTTAACATATTTTGTGTATTAATTAATGTATTAGATATTGAATTAGTTATTATTGATTCTGCCACTTTTTTATATCACAGTTTATAATTTTTAAATTTCATCAAGGTCCCGTGCCCATCGAATGAAAGGTCGGAACTCTAACTACTATGCCATCCAGTGGATACTGAATGATAATAATAAATATTAATGTCCTAAAAACCCCTATACCTACTCTAATAAACGTTAGACACCTCGGTTAACGAACTATAAACAATTTCACTGAACACAATTCATAGTAACGGATTTGTGAATAGGTGCCAAAAATTTAGGACTTGAAGGCTTCATTTGAATTTTAAAATTCAATTAAACAGTGAGGTATGTGAAATTTAAATTAGCCCACTTCCATTTTAACAGTATTATATTCCAGTAAAGATATTTTTCGAGACATAGTGTGAGACTTTTAGATTCGTGTTATAAGCGTAGTAAGTGTAATTGCATAAAATTGAATACAAAAAACATATGAATGAAGAAAATTTAATAAATACAACTTTATGGCAGCACTAAAAACAGATAAAATTTTAATGAAAATAAATACAAAGAATATAGAAAAAAAAACTATATTTATCATTGCCGTATAATAGAATGTAAAAATATAAAAATTTTTTCAATTTCAAAGAAATTATACACTTAAATATTAATACAATATTTCATTGCAATTTTACTTCATATAAATGTCTAGTATTACATATATAAATGATTTTTTATATTGCAAATAATACGTGCCCCTGAAGTTTTTATTGAACAAAATGAGGTTATTGCGATGCACATACATAACATATACACACACATAAAAAGAAATTAATATTTTTATCAGTCGTAACCAAAGGACATAAAGACAAATACAAAAATGAGAATTGTAAATATAAATTATAAATATGTATATCCGATGAACACATTTATTCCACTTTATTTACAATTTACAATAATAATTTAAGTTTCATAAGATGAATTTGTCATATATAATAGGGTAATAAAAACAGTTTATAATATTGTTTTTAGTTGCAAAAATGTCACTGTTGTTTTTTATGATAAAAACAAAAAAGCAAAATATGGAATCTATAAGGTGGGTTGAATATATCAGTTTTATATGAGTATATGATTGTTTACGTTTATATTTTAGATATCAGCATACGCAAACTGAATATTGTATTTGATTTCACATGCATAAAATGATATTAGAGTTACCAAATGACAAAAATCTTTTATTAACTGACTTAGAGGAACTTTTGGGTTAATAAGTTTTTTTGTATTCCTTTTCCACTCCTTTAAGGAGTATAGGTAGGGAGTACACCAAGTCTATTTAGACTAGGCTTCAGTTTCTTTAATCGTTTTATTCACTAAGCCGTTGATTACTCGCCAGGAGCTATTGTATAAGATTGTGAATACCCAAATGTTCTTAAATATTAACTGAAATTATATGAATATATGCAATTCGTTTTCTTCTTAAAATTCATTGAGTAATGCAGAACTAAGGTCTCCTTTTAGATCTCCTTGGATTGCTTCAGAAATTTAATGTATATAAGAAAATTGATAAAACACTTTTTCTTTCTTTTTCCATTTACCCAATTTAGGATGTAGTCGGTCATATGACTCAAGGTACAATTAGGCCTTACTTAAAAAATATTTTTAAAGGTGTTTCTGTCAGCTACAGTGTTAAGCAATACCTTGTTTGCCTTGTATTATCAGTTGAAGCAACTATATACTTGTTGTTACATTATATTATATGACTAAGGTTTCGACGGGACATTTTCTAACTTTGGACTCTCTGAAATAGCGTTGGAGTATAATTCAATCATTCTACTTAAAACCTCCTCATTCGAAATGTAACCTAAGTATGAAATTTTTAACATTCTTCCCAAAATCCAGAAACCAAACACATCACTCCAACTGAAAAAAAAATGAATATGAAATCTAGATATCAAATGCCATATAAAAGCTTATAAAATTGAGAAAGTACCAGTCGGAAATCGAAAGAATAAAAATCTTAAGGAACTTCGTATTTATTATATGTCTTAACTTCTTATCTTATTCATATATTTAATTTAAGTTTTCGTAGCTCAAATTTAATAGTTCGGCTCAGCTTGAACCATATAAATGTAGTTGATTTTGAACAAATGCTAAACAATAACATGTCCGAAAACTTTCAGATTTTAATTCGAACTATAAGACAAAATTTAGATCAGTGCTCTGCAACATTTGTTAACATACGGCAACACTTATTGTTTTTTGAGAAGTTCGGAGCCCACCACAGCAATAAATATAATATGTGATACCTATGGACTTCATTCAGTGAACACAAATGTTTAATGTTCCTGACATCGTAAATGTGTTTGCGACGTCGTGAAAAAAATGTCGCATGATCGTAAATGTAAACTACAAAAATTTTACATTGTCTCATGATCGTAAACTCATTTTACATTGTATTCGCTACCCATTTTCACGACGCGTGTTGTTAAATTGAGTATCGAAAATTTTTTGGATATACAAATAAAAAAATTAAAAGTTATTTGAATTTTGAAGTTTTAATTTGAACTTTGCGAAGTCGGGGTGCGAATCCAGTTGAATTTTTTTTTGTGGTGGTGAAGTCCCTGATTAAAAAAAAAAAAAAACAAAACCATGGAAGAAAAGTAAATAAATATTAATTTATACTTTTCAAAGATTGTTTCTGTAGAAAAAATTTAAATTTTTGACATTTTATTTTGACGCAATCGGAATTGTAAACAAAATACTTTGTATTTTGGACACAATATGTTCAGAAATTTTACATTGTGTCATTTTCACATTGTATCAGGTTGAAGTTTTTTTTACGACGTTTACGATGTCA
The DNA here is from genome assembly GCA_963082915.1 of Dolichopus griseipennis. Classification (NCBI taxonomy): domain Eukaryota; kingdom Metazoa; phylum Arthropoda; class Insecta; order Diptera; family Dolichopodidae; genus Dolichopus; species Dolichopus griseipennis. The sequence goes on along the minus strand of OY720441.1, from coordinate 331,215,325 downwards.
CCTGTTTTATATTTCGAACATGAAAAGCAGAACAACTATAAAAACTGATTAGGATATAACTTCTTAACTGCAATACAGAAAACATCCAATGGAATTTATTTGAATTTCGGTTTTAAATTCCCAGTTCGGTTTTAATTTCTCTTCAATTTGTATCAAAAGTGCTTCGACTAAATTTGCATCAAAAGGATTTCGAATCCAATTCTATTACGTCACTTTTTTTGTAGGAAAATTGTGTTTAAATTTTGGTTTTAGCAATGCTAAATTATTGAACCGAACCAAAATTATTTGCTTATTTTCAATGTTTATCTGGTACGGCACAATTAATATCGCCTCTGAATACCGGTTGCCGAGCAATGATTTAAATATAGTGCTAATGTCAAGAAAAATATGTAATTGTAAATCACATCACGTCCAAATATTCGTTAAAACTTAGTAATAAAAAGAAAATTTTATTTTATTCATTAACAATGGCAACCTTGAATACACATAATAAAACTATCTCTTTCTAGTTTTAATTCTTTATCATTCTGTGGAAAAGAATGCAAGAAAAGAAATTTTTTTATGAGTTTATTGTATTTTATGTGAATTTTCTTTTAAAAGAAGAAAGCAAATGGAAAGAATGAAAAAAAATGAAAAATATCTCCTTCTCTTTCTTTTTGTTTTTGTTTTTTTTTTTTCATTTTTTTATAGGATAATAATAATGAAAACTTTTTCCACAATAACAACAAAATAGAGAAACCATTGTATTTAAAATTGACTTATTGCGTGCGGTTGATATTATTTTATTTTATGTATTAATCTATATATATGTTTGTTGGTATGTGAGTAATTGTATATGGATATGAAAGAGAAGGTCAAATATAGGATGCTTTTAATACTGCAGAAATGGTAAAGAAAAAAAGTCAAATTAAAGTAAGGAACGATAGATTTTTATATGTGATTTTATATGTGACTGTCAGTTTTTCTTCTGTATAAGAAAAGAAAATAGAAGAAAATTTATCAAAATCACTAAAAGAAAAACATGATGACGTTGAAAAATTTTTTCCATTTTTTTTTTTATTGTATCCTGAAAGTAATGGTAAATAAATTTTATAAATATTACAATCAGAAAAATGATCCAGAATTTGAAAAGATATATTTTTCCCATGTAATTTTTTCTATTGTCTTCTATGTTTGTAATTTTTTTTTTTTTTTTTTTTATAGGAAATAAAAGAAAAATTTAAAAACAATTTTTTACTTAAAGTCATTCTTTAAGAAAAGATGATACTGAATTGAGTTTTTTTTGTCGTTTATTTTTTAGAAAATGTAAGGAAAAATCAAAAGAAAAATAGTCTAAGATCGTAAAAGTTAAAGTTAGGCACCTAGAAAATATTGGTAGGAAACTTCCTCAAGTGTATCTCAGGGAAAGTGTAGTTTTTTAGAACGGGACTGTAATGTTAGAATTTATTTGAAAATTGAAATTAAATTGGCCACAAGCCACTCCGTGGGAGAGCATAGAGCTTCTTTTTGCCATCTCACAAAGTTTCCTGCCGCTCTTTTTACATTCGACATGAGGTTGCTGTAATTAAGTTCAGTTAGTATACTGTGATTTCCCAGGTAATATAATAAAAGGGCAAACAAAGATTTATATCCATTGGAAATAATCAGATTCTAAAGTCAGGAGAAATTTACTCAGAGAATAGTGTTAACTTGCATTAAAAAATTGAAGACGAGTAACAAGACATAAGTTGATTTACCTTTGATTACTTTTATCTTCTTAGCTTCAAGGAACATATTGTCACGTTTCCAAAACATGAACTTAACGTTTCCAAAACATGAACTTAAACGTTTTCTGTGGCATGCTAGTTTTACTTCTTAGGTGGCTTCAGTTGTTACCATTTTATTTTAAGTCTCTTGGTTCAATAGTTTTAATAAGCCTTATGCCAAGTAGTTTCAGTAGTTCCTTAAAACTTTCCTAAAATTTTGTTGAACGTTTAAATGATTTTTGAGTATTTCCACCTTCGCGAGGAGCATACATCTACCATTTGGGATTTCTATTTCACACGGTTTTCCGCTGATGTTTTAACATTCTCCCATGTGAGGTTTACATTAGTTAATTTAGAACTTTGCTTCTCCAATTATTATTTCGACGCCCACGTCTTCAACTGGCGGGTTCCATTCCAAGACCATTCGACTTATGTTGTTGTCATTTTTTCTTAGCCTATGGCCCATTAAGCTACAAAAATTGGTGTACCTTGATAATAAAGCTGAAATATTCGTCTAATTTCATTTAGATTAATTCTCGTGCAATACCTACCTCAAATGTTAAAACTGTTTATCAATTTTCGGTATCACAATTATTAGTGTAATAGAATATCAAAATTTAATGATTCATGCTGTGTGTCTCCAAATATAGCACCTTTTATAAATTATGATATGAAAAATGTTACACACTTCAATTTTAAAAGTCAATTTTTGTTGAATTGACGATTTTTTTTTTGTAATAGAATGGAATGAAATTGCTGTTAAATAAATAATATTAGATAATGATTAATGATTTTGAAAGCTAATGATTTCAAATTATTTTAAAATTTCTTAAAAATAATGATTAGAAAAATATTACTAATTTGTTTTTGTGATATGGTGGTTTTTTAAAAATTGTTTATTTGTTTATTTGTTATTTTGTAATTTTCTAAGTAGGTATTGATATAATCAAATATCTATCAAAAAATTTTCAACAAAGGTATCTAGGGAATTTAAAGGAATTTTTAGAAGTAGATATAATACAGTTACAGAATGGTTCTAATTAATATAAAAATGTAATCTCTTGTAATGTATCTGATTATAAAATAAAATTTAAATTTATCAGCTACTTCTAGAAACACGCCGGATCTGGTTGGTTGGGAAAAGGGTAGATTCAGTTCTCATCACCTTACCCTAATAACGCGTCACCACTATTTTCCTTCCACTTCCTTGGCATAAGGTTTATTATTGAAATACTTTTCTGTCAACGTGAGATTCAGACTGGAAACCTTTTTGCTAGCTTATCAGCATGTACATTACCGAAGCCATCGGATCTAATCAACAATATTCAAGATGATACAAAAGCAGCGCTTTTTTTGTACCGGAGCTCACCGGAGCGCAGCTCCGGTAAATATAAATTAAATAAAAAATTTAAAATCAATTTTTATTAGATTTAAAAAATTGTCGTTATTTTTCTCATGAGAAAAATTCGTAATTAACGATAATTTTTATCTAATAAAAATTTTAAATCATAGATTGCCATGACTAGGTTTGCTATTGTCATTTTTTGGTTGCTATTTTTTTTCTACAGATGTTTTATTTAGTTATTTTGCGATTGCAATTATTCTACGTTACTTTGAAGATTTCAGGAAGATAAGAATTTAAATTTATTTTTCAAAGTGTCACTTATAATATAGTTTTTAAATATATCCCAAGAATATGAAAAGAATAAATATTTACTTTAGTACCATACCAAAAAAAGTCAAAGGAGACGAGATAGGTAACGCATCTTGCAATGTTCCAACGCCTAATCCGCCTATTAATATTAATGTGCAATCACAATTTACAGAAATTGCTGCTGAATTAAATAAATGTACCAATGACGATATCATAAGTGATTATCCGGATTGCTGGAATATGGATCAAAAAATCGAGTTTTGTTTGAAATATGACTGGCTAATTACAGAAAACAAAAAGTTGGGCTGTTCAATCTGTCGAGAAATAGGAGCATTTGGAACCGAGCAAAATGTTGGAATGAAAATTTCGAAAGAATGGACAACAATAACTGTTATTCCGAATGGAGAAACTAGACAGCGACAATTATCTTCTTTAAGAAAAAAAATATATGAACATAAATAAAGTGCATCTCATAAAGCTATAATTAAAATTCGAAATGAATCAAAAAAGAAGATATTGGAAAATGTTTGTTTTAAGGCGATTTCTCATCAAACCGATACTACTGAAAAAATATTTCGAACTGCTTATAAAATAGCTAAAAAAAATCAAGCATTTAATGATTTTGAAACAGAAATAGATTTGCAGGAGCTAAATGGAATAGACATGGGGCACATACTTCATTCTACAAATGCGTGCATAAATATAATTAAACACATTAGCAAAGAGATGAAACAGCAATAGTTGCCAATATAATTGATAAGGACTTAAAATTTGCTTTGTTGGTTGATGTATGATTTTGATATGGCACTGTGCTAACCACCGATTAGAACTTTCTGTTGCAGATGCGGTTAAATCTGTTTCGAGAATTAATAGGTTCAAATCTTTTATGGATTAACTATATGTTATATATCACGCGTCACCAAAAAATTCAAGAGAACTTAGTATATGTGCAACCGAACTTGAGGTTCAAATATTAAAAATTGAACGAATTTTAAGTACTCGGTGGGTAGCTTCAAGCTTCAGATCAGTTTATGCGGTATGGGAAAATTATGAAGTTTTGGTGAAACACTTTACAAAGGCGCAATCGGATAATCAGAGAGATGCAAAGGATAGAAGTATGTATTCTGGACTGCTTTCTAAAATTACTTCGTCTGGATTCATTCTGGATCTTGCATTGATGTGCGATGCATTACAGGAACTATCCGAATTGTCGCTTGAACTACAATCACGTAATATACAGCACATCAAAAGATAAAATTGCAAACTCAATTTTTTGCAGAAAGAATTACTAGCCCCAGAACTTATTATAAAAATGCTGCTAGTGCAGTTAATAGTTTGAAATTTAAAAATGTTTCTATTGACAAAACGAACAAATTTGGTAGCTATGAAACAGAAACTATAACTCCGAGTGCATTTTACAAACATTTGAAACAATCAATAGAAAAGAGACTATTATCACCAGAAGACATAGAATTACCACAATATTCTAAAGTACTGTATCCAGAAAATTAGCCCAAAGACATACAAAAAAACATAACGTACGGTGAAACTGAAATTCAAATTCTGAGCAAAAGATTTGGTTTAAATGAGCGACAGATTGCCAGAGGTTTCCGTGAATATTTGCAAGAAAAACAGATACCTTCGTCACTTCTCCCATTGGTAAATATTTTAGATGTTGTTCCAATTTCTACAAGCCAATGTGAGAGAGGATTTTCGCAGATGAATTTAATCATAACTCCAATCAGATCTTCGCTGTTAACATCTACAACAGCATCATTACTCTTTATAAGAATGGTTGGTCTGCCTCTGAGACTTTTCAACCCGCAAAAATATGTCAAATCATGGCTAATTCGAGATCATCATTCAGCTACGGACACAAACAGCAAAAAAAGAAATCGTGAAAAGGATTATGATGAAAACATGGCAATTTTATGGAAAAACTTGTAATTTTAATATTACTTTTTCGTATAATAAATGATAATTATTCAATAAATTAAATTCAGTTTCTGTATCAGTTTTCTTTCTTATAGAATTAAAAATAATATGGCGTTCCGGTAAATATTTTTTTCCAAAAAAAGCACTGTACAAAAGTAATTTTTTTAATTTATATTATTGAGTTTTTTGAATTCTTAAAAATATGGTATAAAAATTAGTACCGAAATATTTTGTCAATTTTTTTAAAATTATTGATTTTTGCCAGCCAAATAAAAAAAAAAAAAAATGGAAAAAAAAACAAACGAAACAATTTTTATTTGGTAATAAATGACAAATTTTATTACCACATTCTTCACATTTTGAAAAAGATGTCCACAAAATCAATTTTTTAGGGTTTCAAAAATAATCATCGCGAAAAAACAAGTTTTTTCAAAAGAAGATGAAGCGTTTAAAGTCACAAAAATTGATTTCCTTTATCTATTTATCTATAGACTTGCTATTACGTTTAAAATTAAAGTGTTGGCGAGGGTATATAGAAGCTAAATTAAATGCATTCGTCTGAAGAAGCAAAGTTTTAAACGTTACATGCAAATTTAAATGTGTAGTATGTTAACCTCAACGGAAGCTTGAAAAGTTTTATCAACTATCAAAAAACTCAGTATTGTGAATTGTAATTGAGTAATTATAAGATGTGGTCGTAAATGTAAACTTTTTGACGTAAAATATGCCATTTGACATTTATTATGATTTTAAGACCAAACAATTTGCAATCAGTAGACATTCAATTTACAAATAAATTTTTGTGGTCGTAAAAGTAAATTTTTTAGTTTTGCAATGGATATAAAATCAACAGATTGTTTTTGTTTTCCACTTTTGAAATGAGTTTCCATCGCTAATCTTGTACAAATTAGTGGTTTTAAGGTGGATGTGTCCCACAACAAACTTTGTGATTCACTTCCAGTTTCATTCCTGTTAATTTAAATTTAAATTAATTTATAAAAAAAGACATAATATTTTCTTACTTACATTATTAATCATAAAAATAAAACAAGGCTGAACGCTCAAAAAACTGTACCTTACTACTTGGTACACTGATTGTAAATAAAAAATTTAGTTTGCATAGTTGACGTTTACTTTACACATATTTCACATTTACGATCAGGTTCAGTTAGCAATGATTTTTTACATAATTTTTGGTCGTAAATTCAAAATATGCATATTGACAGCAAATTTACATTTACGACCATAAGAATAATCTTTTGTGAATTTAATTAATTATTTTGATATTTGTTAAATTTTAAAATAAAATTTTATTTACTTGTTTGGATTAAATTAAAAAAAAATATAACAATAATGGAAATGATTCCATTGATATTTGGATATTGACGACGATTCAGAAGAAGAATCTTCAAGGCAGATGAGCATAACTAGAGAGAAATTAGATATTTATCGAATTCTTTGGAATTAGATAACCAACAGTACTTTTTTCAAATGAAAGAACTAACTTTGAAGCATTTACCTCTGGTGATTTCTAAATTTTCCTAAATCAGGCTATTTATTTGTTGCCTGTTACTTACTACTTAAATCTTACCTTTTAAATTTTATTATTTTATTTCATTTTATTTACATTTTTTCTCCTCAAACGCTTTTTTCAAATCTAATAAAATTTTTGCCATTGATTTAAAAATTGACAACAAACAATTAAATTGTGTTTCACAGTAGTATTTTTTAGTTGATTGACAATTTTTCCAACATATTTGAAACATTTCAATTCACAATACCACTGCAAGAAATTGATTGATACTTTTTAATTATAAAGTTGACAATTGACTGTCATAATAGAGGCCATAGTGACATAACTGAAATCTATTAATGAAATTATAAGAAAATTACAAAAAGTGGAGTAATATTTATTATTTAAATTAAATCTGTGATTTAAAGGCGTTTTCATTCATAAATAGCTTTCGAATATTTTAATGCAAAATTCTAAAAATAATTATATAAACCTTCAATTCTACTAATTGAATCGATAGAATCATCATAAGTTTGCTTAGTAAAAATTTGAGAATCTTCCCCTTGAAGGGCAATTAGGACTTAAAAACTAAAACTTTCATATTTTTATAAATCACTAACTTATTCACCAGTGTATATTTTTCTAAAATTAATATACACTTAAGTTAACATTGTAGCTCCAACATTATACTTGGCAATTGTTAACAGGTTTACTTGAGTGCATTGAGATTATATTCTAAGTATTGATTTCACTATTATTCATAATTAAGAATAAATTGATGATATAATCAAATTATAATATTATAAAATACTCAGTAAGAAACACTTTATAATTTTGAAAATGTGATTGAAATACAGATTAGATTTAAAGATCACGTCTAAACTAAAGTAGTTTTTGTTTTTGCTTCGTCTAAAATACAATGATCGTTTATTGGTTTTCATTTATCATATTGTAAAAGATAATGATTTCCTTTATTTTCCATAAAATTTCAAACAATTTTTTAATCCAAACAAATTCGATTCTTTAATATGAAAAACATTTTTTATTTTAGAAAATTTCTTAAAAAATTTGTTTTCTAACAAAATACAAAAGAAAATAAATGTTGCGTCATTGATGGAACAATAAAATTTTTAAAACTGTTTATATTTTAATTCTTTTGTTTTTTTTTTTTGTATTTTTTTGGCATAACAAGGAAAAAAAAAGAAGGAAGAAATCAAAAAAAGTTTTTATTTTGGCATCACAAAAAGAAATTAAGAAAGTAAATTTTTTTAAAAAAAAGAGAGAAAAAGTTTTTGTCTGGTCTAAGGAAGGCGAATTGGCGCCATTTTTATTGCTATTGTGAATGATAATAAAAATGAAGGAAAATTTTGTATATTAGATCGGAATTATCAACCTTATCCATCATCATCATTATCATCAACATTATTTGTTAAAAACACAAAATTTATTTACCTTTTTTTTTTAAAAATAAAAAAAAACTTTTAACGCATTTGACACAATCCATCAAAATGGATCCCAAAATGAGATTTTCAATAAGCATTCAGAAGGGTATACAATTTTAATGCAAATGAATTTAAATGAAATTCTGTTAATTCTTCTTTTTTATTTTTAGGTGACTGTGTACTTTAATGTAAATGAAGTTAGACTCTTTTGGAGAAAACCAGTTTTTACCCATAAATGGTAAACATTTTTTAGAATCTGGCTGTTTAATTAAAAAAGTTCGATACGAAAGGTTAATTTTAAGGTTCGATACCTCAAAATGTGAAACCTGAAAACTGGAGAAGATGAAAACAAATTTTGTTACAGATGGTTATATTGGTTAGAGTACCGACTTGTCATTCGAAGGACTTGGGTTCCAATCCTTGTAATCAGATCAGATAGTTTGTAATCAGATAGTTTACCATTGGTTTAAAATTAATGACATAACCAACAAGTAATAAAAATGAATTAACATATAATATAAACAAATAATTTAATTGAATAACATAACTCACAGATACAGAAATACCGTATGATTTAAATACAGAATTATTACAATAGAATTGTTTATTTTGAAATCTAAGATCCAGTAGTAATAGGTGTATGCTTTAACTAAATGTAGAATTCGTTAAGATCAATTTTAGTTATAAGAATATGAATATGTTCTGTACGTATGCCGAATCCAAGAATGCCGAATCCAAAGATGTACCTGTACTTATGGTATGCGCACTTGATTCCTGGGAGCTGGTTAAATTAACTTTATAGGATCCTATGAATTAACAAAATCATAGGATAACCATATAGCATATTCAGTTTACTTTACCTTAAATTGGGATTAAGAGCTATAATATTATTCGACCTTTGTTGACACTTAGAGATTCGAAGAAATCTCAGAATTTCCGGTTGTAAAAAGTTCTTATTAATTAGAGCACATCTAAATTTTTTTTAACAAAAGAACTTTAGACACTACAATTCTTTAACACAATGAAAAACAATTCCAAAGAATAAGTTATTTTAGTTAAAAAGGGAAATGGCATTATAAAAATAATCCGAAAAAAGATAGAATATTTTGTTAGACCTTCTTAATGGATTCTTTTAAATTTGTTAATTATTTTTTTTTTTTTCAAAAAATAAATACAAATGACGTCACCTATTAAATTCTTTAATATTATTCATTAGGAATTTATTTTCTTTGAGAATATCTTATGCTTGACCTGAATCTTAATTTTTAGGAACCCTTGATTTAAAAAAAAATTTACATAAGCAAAAATAAAAAAACTGTATTTAAATAATTTTAATTTTCTTTTTTGACGTACGGACATCCTTGAACGGCCTTGTGAATTCAAAATAATGAAATTAGCATAAAATTAACACATTCTATTTTGATTTATTTTAAAATGATACCTTTTCATCTTTTTGTAGAAATAGCTGTCTTCTCTTGTAAAATTATCAGAACTCATAAAAATACTTGGAATTTTTACGATATTGTATTTTGCGTCACTCAAGCATCAATCATATATATATATACAGATACAGTTAATAATATTTAGTTATGTAAAGTTAAAAATCTAATTGAATAAATTACTGACAGTTTTAAATAGTATTAAGAATTTTATAAAAAATTTCAGTAAGAGTTAATTGTGTTAAAAATTTCAAATTGTTTCTGAGCTCCCTGTCTAGAATGTCAACAATTTCACGATCAGTTCATGACTTTTGCATTTGATTTGCAATAAAAAAACTGTTGCAATATATCTGTTGAAGACTTTTGCATTTGATTGCCAATAAAATCACTTTTGCAATAGCATTAAAATAATTACGAAATTACATTGGTCTTCGTTGATTCTGACAATCAAACTGTTTTCGAATTTCTTATTGACGCATCGAAAAAATCGAATTTGTAACTTTGACCACCGAAGTTTTTTTGACCTTTTAGAAAAATATCTGAGTCAATATTTCTTTGAAGAAAACCTTTTATTCCAACCTGTTTATTTGAACATTCTGAGCCAACGTCACTTTTATTTGAACTGTCGCATTTGCATATCATAAATTTAATGAGGTATTAACGGTGGGCGAAAATATTCTGCATGTACAATATTGGCATATTTGAACTGATCAACTAAGCGCATTTTTCAAACTTATTCTTCCTAACATTCTCTTTCTTAATGTGTAAATTTGAAACCGAACTAGTTCTTTTACCTTAATGCAGCAGAGCTTCTAAATGGTGAATACAAGAGAGCCCTGCTATCTTCGGGTATATTGTGCATTTACTACCTTTTGATTATTTCAGAGATTTATAGAATCACATAATGTTTTCGATGACTTTGTTGCCCATTTCGTCTGTAGTGAAAAATCCTTTTCCAAAATGATTGAAATTTACCGTACCGTTGCTCTGTTATTATTTTAAAAGTTACTAGGAAGCGACTGAGTTGTTGCTTTGTTGTTTCTTTGTTAGTTATACAGAGAGGTAACTAGTTTTCTGCTAGTTTAAACACTAGTCCCGTTTTATTTATGTAGTATTTTGCAAAGTAATTGAAGCAGATGGGGTTCAATTTCGGATTTTACTGTTAGATTTAGCTTATTTTGCATTTTTACTAAATAACTTTTAAGCGTATTATTCTCGAGATTTCTCGGTGTGCTACAACATAACGACAAGAGTGTAAAAAGTTTTTTAATCTGAATGTTTTTTTAAATATTTCTTATTTTGTAAACTAAAATCATCCTTTGATTGCATCCTTCATTTATTCTAGCCCACAACTCTCCCTAGTTGTTTGGTTTGCTGTAAACTAAATTTTTTAAATGACCCCATAAAAATCTATAGTGGTCAAATCTGGTGATCGGGTATGGGGTAGCTCATGGTATAATAGCTCCGCGTCCAATCCAATTTTTTCTCAAAAATTTTCATTTAAATATTCTCGAACTGATATTGAGAAATTTAGTGGAGACCCTTCATTCATGAACCATATATTTCGCCTTCTTGCAAGAGGTTTATTGCTATGCTCATTTTTCAAAAAATTTAGGTAATTTTCTCCGGTAATATTTTGTTGCTCATTAGGATCTAGCAAAATATCATCAATCATTCCACACCAGACATTAATTTTAAATCGTCATTGATGGTTAGTTTCCACAATTCCATGAGGTTTATTGATCACCAAGCGGTGATAATTGTGGATATTCAAAATACCATCTCTTGTATTAATGTTCCTTCATCTGTAAATAAAATGTTGTCTAAAAATTTTTCAATTTCGGATTTTACTGTTAGGTTTTGCTTATTTTACATTTTAACTAAATAATTTTTAAGCGCATTATTCTAAACTAAAACTCATTAAAGAGTAAAAAAAGTTGTAAAGTGAAAACTTTTAACAATCGTTTCCTATATAATATTTTACTTCTACCATTTCTTTTTTTGCTTCGCATTCGCAGTTCCGTCTAATAATTTCATTCTTATTAACTGTTATATTTTACAATTACCCAACTTAACTCACAGACAAATAAATTACAAATTTAATAACAAAACAAAAGTTTTTTATTATTGTATTTCCATTTTAGTTAAAGGGAACAGGTCAAAAAAAAATTATTTTATATTTTCGCAATTTTACACGCTTCAATTCAATGATTCTTGATAAAATACAGTTATATAAGTTATAAATACAATTGTTTGGGTTCTTACAAAACATCTTTTTGGGGGCTAGTGAATTTTTCACAAAACAAATTTAATGGTAAAAAAGTTTTTCAAAATAAAAAATAAAATACGACATAAAACATGACATTTATTAGAGTTTGTTAAAGAATAAAGCAATGTTTAGATGAAATAACATTGAATTTTGTTTTATTTTCTATCGTTCTTTTTTGTACAAAAAAGAGGGCATTGTTTTCTTAACATTTTTCAATTGTTGCTAATTCCCAAAAATACTTTTTGTTCCTAAAAATGTTTTTCTTTTAAAGTTCTTAAAAAACTCATTTTAATATTTCTTTTACAAAGTCGCCCATTTTTAGAAAGTCAATATGTGATTTGCGTCAAAACTGGTAATTTTTTTTTTTAATGAATGTAGGATTTTTAGGCTTTACTTAAAGCTGTTAAGTAAATAAGCCTGCCTAATGTCGATACCATAGTTACATATTGGAATTATAGGAAAGGTAATGGAACGGACCTTTATAGATATTATAACTTTTTAAAAAGAACTGATCTGAATTCTTGAATTCCTCAAACAAATAATCCACGAAATAGAAATAGAAGATTTCAAAGGATTAAATGATATTTTTTATACAGAGTGATTCGTTATTAAGTACTTTTACTGATACTATCCTATAGGATGAGATTTTATAAGATATTAAAGAACAATTTGGGCACAAGATTTTTATATGGGGCCTATATTATAAGCAGAATAATTTCGGAGCGGTGAGCTCTTAAAGAAGATTTAGAGCTTTTTTTTTACTTTCCATTACTTTTGCGACGAACTAGTTTATAACATTTTTGAATATATTTAAAGAAGCATGAGAATGTAACTTTTCTAACTGCATTCTTTAAACCTCTTTCATAACATGGTTCTAAAAGGTTTTAAGTTAAAAATTTTAATTGTTTTTAAATTTCCATAAAAAAAAATGCTGATGCTTTAAAATTAAATTTATTTTTCCTGTTACTCGACGTGGGAGCATATGGCATCAACTTGAGGTCTTCATTCATTTCTATTCAAAGCTTTTTCTACCATTTCATTCCAGGATATTTCATGTCTACTTAATTCATCCAGCACCGTTCTTTTCAACTTTGTTCTGAGTATATCTCTTAAGTCTGATCTCAGATAAGGGCCATTCTTGATTTTTCTTAATGTATGGCCAATCCACCTAAATTTTCTTATGGTAATTTGTTTCATTATCGATTCTTCGTTTCTTATTCAGCACATTATTTATGATGATTTGTAATTTATTTTTAATGGAAATGAAATTTTTTTAGGTGTAAAAATGTTCAAATAGACCCCTTTGTGAACTTCCATATGTTTTACCGTTCGGAAGACAAACTAAAAATAATAAGCCAATATTTTAAGGGTTTCTCTCATAAATTTATTTTAAGGCAGGAGGAAATAAAAGCTAGAGCAATAACGCTCAATAGGCCATGTTTCACTTTGAAAAGATAAATAAAGACTAAATCGCGAGATTTCGCAAAGCTTCATTTCCCCCTGCCTTTTTTTTAAACTGACAAACTTTCAATAGATTTCTTTTTGTTATGATTCTTAACAGACCTCTTTCTGAGTTATCAAAGTTATGTTTCTTTATGATTTTTTCCAAAAAAAAATACGGCAATTTTATTTAGGTCAGTTACATGAGTCTTCATTCCTTTACTGCTAATTTGTAATTTATACATAGTGGAACTATATTTCCCAAATATCGGAGCAGAACACTTATTTTTCCATTTGTAAAACTAATTAAAATTTCTTTAAAAAATTATCCATTCGTTTTAATAACATAAAAAAAATAATCATTATCCCATTCAAAAACTTGTAATGCAAAGAAACAAAACAAAACAGCAAAAACTTAAAGTATGAGGCAACTATCATGATAATTGCTGTTCCGGGTAATGTCCTTCTAATTAAACACATTAAAGCAAAAATAAAACTTTAATGTTAAAAGGAAGAGGGAAGAAATTTCTTTTCATTTACCAAACCATTAAAAACAAAAAAACGATGACGTAACGAGGATAGAATGAAACAATTACATGAATGCAAAAAAAAACAAAATGAAAAGAAATTAAAGTGAAAAATTTTAATAAGATTTTAAACACTGTAATCAAAATTACCATAGTAACGAACATTAGTAAATTTAATTTTACATTTAGTATTATTCAATATGAAATTCTGTAGTTATAAAAATTTTAATTCACTGTTTAACTTCCGTGATATGAGCTCACATTTCTATAAATATTGTAAGACGTTCATGACAATAGCCCTCGCACTTTGTTGCGGAATATCCTGCATATAATGCGCAGGCATTTGTTAATGAACACTTGAACTTTGCAGTCCCTGACTGGTGATGTTGGATATCAGTCATGTTTCGCTGCCATACATAAAAACGGTTCTTACACAAGCATTGAGCCTTGTTTTACTCGAGATATTGGTGTTTCTCCATACTGGATACAATTGTCCAAAAGCTGCACTGACTTTCTTGAGTCTCTTGTTGACATGTGCCTTCGAACATCCTTCAGTAGTTATTATACTAACTATTTATTAGTGAATAAATAGTCTAAGCATATTATTTTGTTTCAGTAATATATTTTATGTACAATAGAAAAGGTTTGATCGCTGTGCAGGATCGCTGGAATTAATCTATTGTGGTAATTGGCAACTGATTTCTAGAACTGTTAGTATTTTAAAAGATATTTTGTCAAACAGTTACACCTAACCGAAAGTAGAATTGTTGAGTTAGGGTGACATCGTAAATGTCGTAAAAAAACTTCAACCTGATACAATGTGAAAATAACACAATGTAAAAATTTTTGAACACATTGTGTCGAAAATACAATGTATTTTGTTTACAATTCTGATTGTGTCAAAATGAAATGTCAAAAAATTTAAATTTTTTCTACAGAAACTTTCTTTGAAAAGTATAAATTAATATTTAGACAAAATGGATATTAATTTCGTTAAAAAATTTTTCTTCAATTATTTATTGGACTGTGGTGAAGAAATAAGAGTTTCCATGACCACAAAAATAAAACTTAACTGACAAAAATTCAAATTAAAACTCCAAAATTCAAATAACTTTAAATTTTTTTTTTGTGTATCCAAAAAATTTTCGATACTCAATTTAACAACACGCGTCGTGAAAATGGGTCGCGAACACAATGTAAAATGAATTTACGATCATGAGACAATGTGAAATTTTTAAGTTTACATTTACGATCATGCGACAATGTATTCACGACGTCGCAAAGACATTTACGATGTCAGGGTTATAGAATACTTAGGGGTAAGTATATATCAAAGTATTGCCCATATTCACAATTAAATTCAGTTGTCCAAATAATTCTAGTAGTTAGTATGCTCAATATTTTTGGATTATAAGAAGGACAACTAAAAGAAAAAACTATTATAAAATTTTTATTCATTACATGCTTTTTTCAATTCATTATTTTTAATACCCGTATGACGATTGGTCAAAAGGGTAAAATAAATTTGCCATTACGTTTGTGACACAGAGAAGGGGGATGAGTATAGATATAAACTCAAAGGTATGAATCATCGATTTAGCTTTATATGTACCTTTTTTGCAATAACCGTCATCGCTATTGCAACCGACGAGATTGCTCCACGTGTTCGAGTAGCTGTCATAGAACTTCTTCTATTATATAAGCATTGCTCTATACCAAAAGAGGCTGATGGGTGTCTGAAATTTTCTGGCCAACATCTGAATCTAGTCAGTGGGAAGGAAGAGGTTTTAGGAAGAGGTTCGAAAGAGGCCTTTCAACTTATATTTTTTCTGTACATAACTGAAAGTTTAATAAGTTGTGTATTTAAAGTTTTTTCAAAAGTAACCAATCGGATTATATATAATGTATATATTACGGTAATACGGGTATCCCAGAGTTGACACATTCTACTCTATTATACTCTTCCTCGTTTTCATTTAAAATTAAGTTAAACTAGGTCAAAATATTTGAAAATTTTTGTAAAATCTCTTGTGTAATCATATTTCTTCGTATATGCATAGATAACAATATATTTCATGGTCTCAAGTGTCTCAAGGGAAAAACTCATTATTCAATGGAATTATCAAAAACAAAAATTTAGTTAAAAACTCGTACCAGTATATATGCGAATACAAAAAATAGGCAATTACTATTTAATTAAAATTTTTTTTTTTTGTAATTTAGAAACAGCTTTTATTATGATTTTTTTATTTGATAATTTTTCTTTTAATTCGTGGTTGTATTGCTACGTCAAATTAATATAAATAATCCAAATTTCAATGCTGGCAATGTCATTTTGAAAAAAAATTAAAATGCTTTGCCAAATAAAGATTTGATGCAATTTGATTATATATATATATGCTAAGGTAAATTTAATTTTATTTACACAATTTGATGCCAAAAATTGTCATTAATAGTGAAATTTCCTATTAATTTAAAAATTCTGTTCAAAAAACAAATAAATTAAATTAAACTGTCATATACACAAATAAATTGATATCGGCGCCTTCAGGTATGCAATTCAAACTTCATCTTTATTTCGAAAAAGTAAGCGATTAAGCTCAATTTTAAAAGTTTAGATGCCAAAAGTTTTTGAAGTGTTAAACGTCAAAAGTCCAAATAGATTAAATTGTGGCTAAAAGAACTGACAATTTGGTAAAATAAAAATTTTAGGAGAAGTTCAAGTGTCAAAATAATAATCATGTTTAATAAAAATATAAAAATTTAAAGAAATTTTAATATAAGTGGTTTATTGAACTAAAAATCTTGCATTTTTAATAAGTTGCATTACAATAATACTTTTGACATGTTTCTATAAAAAGACAGTGGTATGAATTTTCTACAGTGTCTATTCCTACTTCTTTACATCGTAAGTAGCAAAGATTAAATTAAATTAAGCGAAATTGGGAAATAAGCTTCTTGCAATAAAACTAGAGGGTATTTACAAAACAAAGAAAACCACAAAAATAATTATTTTGCATGTTTAAGAGTAATTAAAGTAAAATTTTTATTTCAATTAGTAGAAATGAATGCACACCTGAAAATATATTATTACCCTTAATTTGTAATGTACATTAGACACGTGTAAAATTTATTTAAATTAGAGTGAATATACATTATATTTTATTGTACATAGAAAATTTTTTAACTTAAATTGAAATTTAAAAATGTTTTATTTTAACTGGCGCATTTTTTAATTTGAAGAATTTCTAGCATTTTAAATAAATTTTATATTTATCTCTTTAATTTCTGCAGTGGGTTTAGAATTTACAATTACGTTTGTTAACAAATTAGTATTAGAATTAATAAAACACCCATTAAATAAAATCAAAAATTCCAAAAGGTTATGGACTCTTTGATATTAACATCAATTGCCTAAGTTGTTATTCGTAATAATTTAGTATCTTTAATGAACTGAGTACCAAATCTCTAACGTCCATCTTTTCCATATAACTAGCAACAGTGAAATTAAAAGTAATTGGAAAAATGACATGCATTTATTAACACCTATACTGAACTCAAGAAAAATGAACATAAATTAAAACCGAGACTATCTACCAGCCTTTTAAAAGTGTTAACATAGTGAACCAATCATTTAACTTCCTTTAAAAAAAAATGGCATCTATCTGCAAATTTTTTTGGAAAATTTTCTAGATCTATAATGAACCAAATATAACCAAATTGGAAAACCACACTATCTTTAAAGCTTGCAAGTACTTTGTTTCATTTATTTTAATTTAAATTTAAAAACCTTTTAATTATTTTATCAAAGTTTTTTTAAAAAAATCTTCATTTCCTTTTGATAGTTCTGTTAATTATCCGTTGCACGCTTTAAAAACAATTCATCTTCATTAAAGAATGAAATCTGATTCAAAAGTTTCTTGAGGTAAAAATTTTTAAATTAAATTTTTCTTTAAAGATTTAGTAAAAGATATAAAACAAAAAGAGAAACAAAATCTCTTTAAAAAATTCAAATTAATAATTTTTAAGCAATTTCCTGTATAAAAGTGGTTAATGAAATTTCTTCGTCTCTTCCTAATAAAAATATTTTACACGTATGAAAATGTTTGCCACAATATTTATTTATAATTTATTTATAAGAATATACAGTATTGGACAAAATTAAAGCATAATTATAAAAAAAAATAATTTCAATTTAATTACAGAGCATATATTGATGAATTAAAAAACTTGTGCAATAATATTAATACTTAATTGAGGGATCCTCAGTAATGTAGTATTAGGGTGCTATTGTGATTTACAACACAATTTAAAAAAAGGTTGCCAAAGTTGTTGTTGTGATTCTCTATTATGATTGACAACACAACCTAATTATCTGTCAAAATTACACAACCTATTTTTTAAGTTGAGTTGTGTTAAAATATAGTTATTGCCAATGACAAAAATATGTGGTTTGGGACAACTTAAAAGTGACAACATGTTCAGACCAGTTGTCTTTAAGTTAAATATAATAAGAGTAGGTACTTAATTTAGAATTGTAAAAGAGAGAAAGTAGCTAACAAAATTTTTTTTGTCCTTGTCTAGTAAATGTGACTCCTTTTTAAAAAAATCTTGGTTATGTTATATTTTACTCCGTTACTCAGTACAGGTTTTTTTTTAAGATGAGTAAAATAGTTTTATCAATAAAAAAATTTGGAAAAGAAGAGGAATACCTATGAATATATTTTAAATAAAATTAAAAATTATTGTTAAAATTTTTTTTTTTTTTTTATATTTAGTAATATTCAAAATTCAAAACAGTTTTAAAAATAGGTTAATAATTTATTCAAACATTTAAATTTGACATTTCAAAACAAATTTTTATAACTAAAATAACAACATGCCGATGGCAGTACTTTTTTACATACAACCTCTTTACAACAGCTAATGTTGTTATTCACAATAAAAACATTTGGTTGTGTTATGTTATAAACTACTCAACTAAAAAGTGTTGTTAATCACTATAGCACCATTGATATTACTTAATTAATTAATAAATAATTACGCCTGAAATACAAGCCTAGAAAGAAAGCCAGGTGCTTCACTCTCTTATTACATTGCGTTTATTTTAAAATACCACCATAAAATTTGAATAACAGTACATTACCCTGCTTTGTGCTCCTTGATATATAATAACTTACTCTTATCTTCTAGTAACATTGTTAGATTACATTAATCTGAGTTCCTCGATTTCTATATTTCTAACGGTTTTCGAGATAACGACTACAAAGTCATTTCGTAAACTTTTTAAAGAAAAAAATAACATTTTCAACTCTGTACAAAACAGAAGAATCATTTAAATATCAGCTGCTGTTATATGGTTTCATAATGATATCCAAAATTTTGATTATCTTAATTATCTTAAATAATTAATTTAACAAGAACTTAAATCATTTATATTGTTATTTTCCACTGATTTTATTAAATAACTGTAATTTTTGCAAAAAAAAACCTTTATTATTGTACCAATTTTATTCATTTTTTAATTGTCACATATTCGTCCTTCTTATCTTAAGAAATAGACCTTCTCTCCGCTAAAGAACAATTTTTGTTCGTTTTGAACTCCCCTTTTACAAACTCCCATTTGGAAACACACTAACCGAACACCGTGTACATAATCTAAGTTGAGATATGAAATATTTCAAAAACAATTTCACTTAATACTTTAGATATAAAACATAAGATTCTAGAATTCATTTCTTTTTCTATAACCTAGGGTTTACATTTTCCTCCAAACTGTTCTGGAATGTTGAAAAATTCTATTCTTTGCCATTTGTTTTCGTTTTTCTTTTACTGTTCTGTTCTGTTCCATTTTATAGAAGCTTAAATGTCATTAAGTTACAAAATGTTATAATGAAAAGAACGTTATATAAAAATGTATGTTGTATAACGGTAAATAAAAAAAAAAAAAAAAAAGTAATAAGCGTTTCAAATAAAAAGGATTTATGTCTAATTAGCAGTTATCTTTTACACTCATGTAATTTTGTTTCCGTTTTTTTTTTACAATTTTATTTGTTTGTTTATCGTTGTCTTAATATTATAAAGGTATACACAGTACATATATATATATATACATATATATATATATATAAAAGATGTTTTGTATGCTAAAAAACAGTTGATTTCAAAAATAATACCAGTTATAACAAAAGATAATCTCATGTAACTATATAGTAAAATAAAACAAAAAAACAATACATAATATATTTCCACCATCTTTCTTTAAATTTTGCCTTTCCTTCTATTATGTCGGTTTTAGAAAATGGAATGATTTTTTTTTAAATGGAATCCCTTGATCAGTATAGAACCCAATCTGAATATGTTTACTAAATAAGAATTGGAATAAAATAAATAAACAACGAGGAAAGAAACAAAAAGTATATAAAAAGAAAAAAAAAGAATATAAAAAATATATCTGAAAGTTTAATTTCTGTTTTATTAAAGAGAGTTTTAATATTTGATGTTTCACTGTTATCCTTTAACCCAAATACCCAATCTTTGCAATCGGGTTTGTAAAATTTTTTGAGGAAGGAAGTGTTAAAGAATATATTTATTAATTTTTAGACTTCCTTTGAGGCATTTATGTTAATAAATTTAAGGTATTTTTAATAGCCAGTATTTGTCTTCAATTTCTTCCACTGCTAAAAGAGATTATCTTAATAAGAATAGATTTAACTAAAATAATGACGAATATTCAATTATTAAGAATCGAAGAAGAGCACTGTTTTGAATTATCACCTTAGTTTATTTTAAATATTCGTTATCTTTGTTTCAGTAGGAGATTACCTACTTTCTTCTAAATATCCTCTTTACATCCTTGTGCTAAAAACTCATATAATCCTAAAATTTCCTAATAATCCTTCGAGTTTCATCCTTTTTATACCCTTCACCTAAAATAGAAAAATAGGTATAATTACTTTGGTATGATGTTTCTAAACACCGCCAGAACGCAAGTTAGATATGGAAAAGTATATACATAATAAAATAAAAAATAAATATACTTCCCACACAACTTCCAATACCTAAAAAACATATTTTCGAAATTAATAAAGATATAGAAACTTGAAATTTGGTACATAGGTGCTCTGCGCTGTTAATATAATATTTCTATATTTTGGATGAAATGTAGTGGTAATTTAGGTACCGCAAACACTCCTCCCACCACCTAATAAGCAAATGTTCTGTTTCTTTGTGTTTATGTAATTTGGTTCAGCTGCTGAAATTGATACAAGTAGGAGCTTAAAGTAGGAGTTATCGTCGGGTTACCGCCATAGTCACGAAACTGCTTTTTTCGCTTTTTTGACTTATTAATGCAAAAATATAGAAAATAATGAGATCTATTATTATGCCAAAGACACGAATCTCTTAATCTTACTTATTGCTTTGTAATTCAATTTCCTTATTTTCATAAACTAACGAAAAATCATTTATTTCATATTTTCTTGGTGCCAAAGTCGGGAAAATTAAGTTTTACTATTTTTCAGTTTCGTGACTTTGGCGGTAACCCGACGTTATTTCTTAATGTTCCTGAAACCAGAAATAACTTGAAGTGGTGAATCGTTAAGTTTTCAATAAGAGTAACTTACAAAATTAATTTTATCATTATAATAAGTTATAATAAGTTTGTTGCACAAGCTTACTGTTATTTCATTACTTTCTTTTTATTAAATTCCTCTCCATATCCTTATTATCCTTGAAGCTAAACTGTATATTTGTATCAAATCACATTTTTAAGTTTGAAAAATAAGCTCTGTAAATTTTCAATGTGTGGCTTTAGAAACTTTTCTCAGTCCCTCGCAAAAAATGCATTAAGATTTTTATGGAAACTTAATTATGAAAATTAAGTTTCAATATAGCTGAAACTATCTTGCCTATCTGTCTTGCTTAGCCAGTTATATTAAAGTATTTATTGGACCTTCATTATATTTGCTTTTGATGCCGTAAAATGTTGCTACTTTTAAGGTTTTTATGAGAATTTCATCATGATTTGTTGCTGCTATCGTAGCTGGTGCTCAACTCAATTGTTCCAATTTTCCAAATTTTCATCATTATCACGGCTGCCTGGGATCTATAATTTAAATGTATTTTCGTGTAAAACGTAAATAAAACGCGCGAATAATAATTTTTTCAGTTTGTTTCTAATTTTTTTTTATTTGTTTTATGGAATTCTAAATTTTTTATTTAACGTATTTTTCCATTTTTATTTGTACTTTCGTTTTTCACTTCAAATTTTCATGGGAAAATAAAATGATTTTCTTTTATGTTTCTTGACATAAATTTATTTAAATATTTTTTTAAATATATAGATGTTGATTGTGTGTGTGTACCTATATTTAGGATGTTCTTTTTAACGCGTTATTACATTTAGGTTTACTTTTATTTTGAAAAATTTCACACAGTGTTTGTAGTTTTAAGTAAACATTATCCATGGTGTTTTTGTAGTTCCCAATTGAAAGTATCGTTCAGTGTTATTAAATTTACCAAATGAATACATGTACCTAGCTAGTACCTAAATATGTGTACTCACTCGTATGTTCATTTATGTATTAATATTAATAGAAATTCCATAAAATATGATAAGCATGTGTGTATTTAAATATGTAAATAAAAAAATTATAAATGAAAAAATAAGCATCAAGTTCATTTTCAATGTAAAAAAAAGAAAAATTAAAAATTAAAGAAAAACTGGAGATGCGTAAAATACATAAAAAATAAAATTAACTTTGAACAAAAAATAAAATACAAAAACAAAATAAACAAATATACACAAAAAGAAAATGCAAAATAAAAGGATGATAATAATAATAATAAGGTTTAAGTAATTTTAAGAACGCATTCAAATATTATTTAAGTATATTTTATATTTAAAATAGCATAAAAGAAACAAAAGTTATTTATATAATTATTACAGAAATTGAATATTTTAGTTGTATTCCTAAAAGTATGCAATATAGGGTCCTTGGTGGCATAGTGGTTAATGAACCCTGAGGCTTCAACGATGTAGTGGTTAACTGTAACAGTTGAGTGAGTAAAAGCGGCAGGGCGCTCAATCTCCTACAAATCACGTTAAATAACATTGTACATATGTTATAATACAACAGCCACATATTAAGTTATAGCTTAATGTGTGCCATAATATAAGAACATTTTTTTATGGTTTCATTGAACTTCATTTTTTCAAAATTTATATTAGACACCATTCGTAAAGAGAAGCTTTCAAAATGGCTTAGCCTCTGGTGATTTATAAATAATTATATTTAACTAAAAGGAAGTCACTGATTTCTCCTCTCAAACAATTCGAACGCACCACAAAAAGAGCAGCAAATGCCATTTTTATAATTTGGAACTACTGGATTTACCAATTTGTTTGTTATTAGAACTGAAAAAACGTAGAATTTATACAATCCACTGTATTCCCAAAAATTGGTGAATTTTCTTTTTGCAATTCGCTCAAATTTAAAAATAGATCTCAACGAATTTATTTCATCTCTCCAATTCAAATCCAATATCATGTAATTACAATTACTTCAAAAAGAATGGGTCATGTATCACGTTTTTGATTTTAAGTTAAAAAAAAAAAACTGAATTAAAAGTAGAGATACATAGAGACCTGTACCAATGGAAATTCTTTAATTCCGACATTAATTTAGTAGAACATTAGTTGCAAAATATGTTTCTTAATATTAACTTTAAAATTTGGTATCAAAGACACATTGTAGTTGCTACTAAAATAAATGGTATATATTCAACTTAGTAAAAGATAATTGGTCCGGGCCACCATAATTAGCTAATTCGTCTCATAAAAACCTTTGGATATTGCTGCAAATTAAATTCTGATCAATTTAATTATATCGTTTACAATTTAGCTTCAAACGTTTGTTGAGATCCGTTTAAAGATACTTTCCTAAAAATAAATTTTATTTTAATATACATTTATAATTCACAAATAATGTTTTAAAATTATTTATAAAATATCAAATTATATAAATTATTACATACCTAACTTTTTATGATAGGGTTAAATGAGATTGTCAGCCAAAAAACAAGGAAAATGCAACATGAAATATGCTTACTACAATCGACCGAATTCGAATTCACAAATAGACCGACAAACAAAACCAGTAAATTTGAAAGAAGAGTACCTAGATTATAAAATACATCATAATTTAAATTTCAATTACGATTAAAAACATATTTGGAACACATAAAGTATACTAATATTTGGCACACATTTTAAATTAAAAGTCGCCTGGTTTATTGTAAAAACAATATTTTGTTGGTTTTTTAATGTTTAAACATTTTAATAAATATTAAAGACATGTTTTAATTTTAAATAAAATGGGAGAATATATGGAATAAAAAATATTAGATTATAAAATTTTAATGATTTAAAATTTAAATGTTGTGGAAAAAAAACCAAATTATAAATATTTCTATGACATCAATTGAAATTAATGTTATCGTTATTAGCATATAAATTACACTGATTGCTTTTTTCATATGAGTCGTTTAAAGAATATGAAAGCAGCCTTAAAAAATTTTATTATTTTATTTAAAAAAAACTTCAGTATTTTAGATTTTTGATTTGAAACTACCGCTTACCACATCTGATTGGAACAGATTCAAAAATACTAACGGAATATGCTTTAAAATAAACTCTAACTTGCAGCTTTTGATGAAGTACCAATTTGCGAAACTTAAACTAACTTCTCTATATGTAACGAAACATAGTGAAGTTTTTTAACTGATTTTGATTATTCTTGACAAGTTAATATGTAAGTTAAAGTTGCAATTTTCACATTAAATGGAATTAACTTCATTTTTAACAAGAAAGATTATATGTGCCTTGCCCGCTCTCTGACACTGAAAAAATTATCCAAAATAATTTTTAAAATACAAAATCGTTTGATACTGTATTTAGATTCGCTTTGAGATATTGCACTTATTCAAACTCTTAAATTTTCATTTATATCAGGTCTTAGGTCTATAATTAGAAAATAACTTGCAGCATTATATTACTCACCGATTCCAATTATCAATTTTCTAGCTGCAAAGGAACCTACGCTCTAAAACTCTACTAATCTCTGCGGAAACTACTATATGGTCTCCGAATCAACCTCAAATATTGCTAATGTACTTGCCTTATTACTTTAAGTGCACCTCTTTTTATTGTCAAATCCGTAGAATAATTAATTACAAAAATGTGCAAGCACGTTTCAAAAATTTGTATGGCGGTTTCCCAAAAATGAAGCCATAACAATTCAAAATTTTGCAGAAGTTCTTGCAAAATAATACTTTGGTGAATTTGAAAAACTTACCATACTGACTGAAAAACGGACGTACACACATAACATAATCGTTTCACGTTTCGGTGCTGATCTGAAACATACATTTGAGTCCGACTACATCTATCATAACTTCATGCACCAAAGAAATAATCAATTTTAATACACCAGAGAATATGACACTGTAATAATAAACGTTCATCATGTAATTTAAATATTTTTAAGTTCACGTTAACTCTTGCTTCTTCTGACATCGATCTTTCAGCAAATATTCACAACCGTTAAATTAAACTTCCTATACATTACATTACATCCACATTGATACAAATGCTGTTCTTCAACAGATCTTACTTTACGCATTATATGTCGAACGATTCGGGTACACGACACAGTGTCCAAACTTTTTCAAAGTGTTTATATGAATTAGTGTTTAAAAATTTCCGTTCCAAAAAATAATTATGTCTTTTCTAAAATATGTATAGGATAAAATATGAGTGATTTCAGAATTTGTTTCAAAATCGTGGTTATACTTTTTCCCAAAATTTGCATAAGATTGAATATAAGAGATAGTTGTATTGGTTTCAAAATTAAATCAAAACGCCTTTTACAGCGTACTTATGAGACAGAATATTAAAGTTTTTAGAATTAGAGTTTAAATTTTTTGATTTATTCCAAGAGTTATTTATGGTGCCCGTCGCCACATAGCATTTAATCACGCGACGTTAGGTATCTCTTAGGAAAGTTTAAAAATCATCTAATAATGTAGCTAAAGTAAACGTATATTCGGCTACTTGAAAAATGGATTAGGTAAGTTTCATTTTCATTTGCACAGCTGGGTGGCACTGTGGTTGAGTGCCGACCTTTCATACGAAAGGTCCCTGGTTCGAATCCTAGTGAAAGTAAAAAAAAAAAACTTCTCTGGTTTTCGACTCGACTTAGCAACCATTCGCCATTGGGTTCAAATTAATGGCTTAATAAATAACTAATAATTATATATCTTTAATAATAAATACATTAATACAACAATATAAACAAATACAAAATATAAACAAATAATTTAATTGAATAATATAACTCACAGATATAGAATGCCATATAACTCAAATACAAAATTATTACAATATAAATAGAAAGTAGAATTGTATATATTGAAAATCTAAGACGTTTCTACGTGTTATAAGGCCTAGTAACATCTCATGTTTAAATTGTATGTGGAATTCATTAAGACCAATTCTCATAACACGAATATAAATTGACCCCCTGTTCCAACATGTACATATGGTATAGACAGGCTTATTAGCCTAACAGTTGAACAATTAGCGCTTAAAAAAAAAAAAAAAAAAATATTTTTAAATTTTATATTCAATATTTTAATGACAATTTAAAATTAAAATTAAGTTTCAGTTGTAATTTCTTTAAAAAGTTGATTATTATAATGTCATGTCTTTTTTTTGTAAACTAATTACAACAAAAATTCACGTTTTCATAATAATTTTAATGAATTATTAAAAAGTACTTTCAAGAATGTACTGTATCTTGAATGTATTAAAATCAAAAAAATTGTTATTTTATATTTTTTTTTAAAACTCTTAAAAATACACTATTAAAATTTTATTTTTAAAATTTTTGATGTTTAACACAACCATCACAGATACAAGAAAACTCTTTTATAAAAAAACACGAAAATCTAATTATAAATCAAGTGAAAGTCATTAAAATAATATTAAAGCAGCAAAACATAACATAGAAATCATAATAATTAAAAGTAATTTGTAATTATGCATAAAATTATGTTTATTGTGCTGAAAAATTCTCAAATGAACAAAACAAGCTATTAAATCATTTTGGGAAAAAATGTTTCTTTTTTTAGCCCAGACGTGATTATTTCATATTTAAAAATTTTTAGTAATGTCTTAAAAATGTTAAATTTTTAAATATAAAATAAACTTTAAAAAAAAAATTTATGAAGTAAAGGATTGTAAGTTAATTCTAGCAGAAAGAAATTAAATAATAATTACAATGATTACATGATATTAAGAAAAAGTTATAGACTTCGAAAAAATTAGAAGGATTTTTTTTTAATTTTAGAGCTTAAATATTGACTTAATAAATAAAATACCAACACGGGAAGGTGTCGGTTTGCCGTCGTTGTGGTGCAAATTAAAAAATAAAAGGTCTTGTTTGGTGAAGTAATCATTGACTTAGTCAAATAAATTTTCGGTTTAACTAAAGGTGGAGCTAAATTTTTACACGTTCTATAAAACCTACATTAGAACAAAAATAGGGTATATAATACACATATTTGGACTGGAGTCGCCCAAACATAGCGTAAATAACATAATTGAGATAACTCGATAAAGTGCAAAAAATACAAGTATCCGTCTAATAAAAGATTTTCCTGTTACCTTGACAATTAATCCACTTAGTCAATCCAATCCATGTTTTATATAGATATCTAAAGTTAGCTAAAAGTAAAAAAGTTTTCAAAGTTAAACAAGGAGTGCCATAACTGTCTATAACTATAAACCCTTGAATTAGTAAGATCATAAGACATTTCCATGGCTTATAAAAATCCGTTTATGATTTTTAAGCCCAGACGGTTCATTAGTATTTAAGGTCCGAATTGCAAGAGCATGGATTTATTTTTAAAAGGAGGTGGTTTTAGTTAATTTAAGTGCAACATTACCACCAGAAAATCACTTTGTACAGTGATTCTGGTTGGCCTTCGATGTTTTCCATCAACACTCGAAGAAAAAACAATTTATATAATAGAAAGTATATAAAGTTAGTAACGAGTGATTATTAAAATTAAAAAAATAGATTAAAATAGAAATTAGTAAAATTAAAAATAATTACTAATTGAAGTTATTAACTCAAATCTACTCTAATAAAAGACAAATATTAATTCAATATTATAAAAGATCATGATAGAAAATGTAAGCCGATGCAACCGAAATTAAAAAAATTTAATTGACATTTACACGAACCTTCAATTCATCTTAAATTTCCGGAGTATTAGGCAAACAATGTAGCAACGCTACGATTAGGTCTACGGAGGTGTGACACCTATACGAAAAACTGCTTTAATTGGAAACAAGACAGAACACTCTTGTACTTTAATTTTCCGTTAAATTTTGAAGATATACTTATTCGCCTTGAGGAGTCATGTGATAACAAGCCCAAATCACCTATTAAATTTATTGAAAAATTCAAGATATTAATGGAATGGAATAGGATAAAACTACCTTTTACTTAATTACAAGTTTCTATGTTTATTAATTTCGAAGATATGCTTGTTAGATCTTTAGATGTGACAGCTGTGACAGGTATCCGAACCTTACTACAATTAAACAAACAAGGCAAATTGGAAGAAATACCCTTATTACCAAATTTGAAGGTTTTATTTTTTTTGCTCTGGGTTCAATTGGAAGCTTCCAGAATCCGAACCCAAGATCTAATCTTCCCCATCCGGCGCCTAACTTTCGTCATTAGTATAAATTACACAGAATAAATTTAATCAAGATAGTATCATAATTTTTAAAATTATCGTGTTGACGGACGATTGAACAAAGAACTACAGTAAATCGACTCAATAGGCGATACTGAACATATAAAGGCGAAACTGAAGTATAAAACTATATCTAGTTTGCTTTCTTTTGGTAGTTACAAACACCATATCAAAGTTAATATACCCCTATTGGTGTAGGGTATTAAAACTTGAAACTAAAAAGATTTTAGCAACATTTTCTTTAAATTAATTAATGTTTTTTTTATTTTGCATATTTTTTTTTTTTTAATAAATATACATTAAATGTATATTCGGTCTA
Source organism: Dolichopus griseipennis (assembly GCA_963082915.1). Classification (NCBI taxonomy): domain Eukaryota; kingdom Metazoa; phylum Arthropoda; class Insecta; order Diptera; family Dolichopodidae; genus Dolichopus; species Dolichopus griseipennis. The sequence goes on along the minus strand of OY720441.1, from coordinate 331,186,210 downwards.
AAAGAAAATGTATCCTCCTTAGGGAATTTTTTTTTTCACTTGTTGGTAACATTAATAAATCATAGAAAATATTCAAAGTAAATTTATTGTTTTTATTCAATTAATTTATTTTAAAATATCTCAAGAATTAAGAATTTGTATATGCCTGCAGAAATATTTATGTATTTTTTAAAATATCGAATAATTTATTAATAAATTCTACCTATACTTTAAGATACATGTATATTCAATTACTTATTATTATAATATATTTCTTATATACCTACTAATAAAATACTTATCACAACAATATAATTATCTAAAATTTATTAGATATTATTTATGTAATTTTATTTCCTAGTGCTGTTACTCGTAAGAGTTTAGGTTTGTTGTTTATTGATTTCTGTAATAAATTTCACCCTAATATGCCATAGTATTATAATATTTAATACATACAAATTAATACATTTTCTATAGTTTACTGTAGAGTACTGCATTATATTAAATCTCTTACAATATAATACAATAATCTATATTCTATACCTACTTTAAACTACAAAACATTTATCTAGTATTATATCTGTATTTTATATATTAAGAAAATCAGGACAGCTGCAGCTCTTAAAAAGTTTCAAGGCATAATGCATGAAATGTTTTCAAAACCAATTTTTAAAATTATTAAAATCAAAAAATTAAAAAAATAACAGCGTATTGTTTGAGTTTTATATTGCCCGAACGGAGACCTGCTAGGCCTTGAACATTTAGAAAGCGGGCGGACGATTTTTGCAATATAATACAAACATTATATTGATTTTCGAACAAGTGGCCATACAGAAAAGCTATAAACAGGCGAAAAATTGAATGGCCCCTTAACAGCGTGACCAAGGCCTTGCATTATTAGTATTCGTTTACATCACATTGTTTTTTTTCAACTAATTTCCATTTTCTCGCATTATGTAACATTAGCTTAACTCTTGTTTCAGAACTTCTCTCTCCCTGTGCATTCAGTTTTAGAGATTCCCCCTTTTAATACATCATAATTTCCTCAGAAATTCCTGTGGTACTGATGCATGCTGTCCTAATTTGGAAGAAGTTATTAAAAAAATTAAAAGTTTAAGAACCATTAAACAATTAAACTGAAAATTAAAATTTAAACGTTAACATGATAGAGATAGCTCTAAGAGTATTAACGCATTGTTCTTTGGACCAGATTCTAACCTAGCATATACTTAAAACTTTTAAGATAATCCCAATAAGGGCAACAAAATAAGTCAATTATGTATTGGAAAACTCTGTTCAACATGCTGTTGCTGGATCCCTCAGCATGGCTGAAGATATTTGTAAAAATAATTTTAAAAAAATTTCCTATAAAACCAATATCAGATCAATGTCAACTGATTAGAAAATTCGTTTGATAATATCTTCCTAGGTATATTTTATTTCCCAAACCAATAAATCAAACAGTGTACCAAATTAATTGGTTAATTAATTTTTTGTCTTCTATAAAACTTCATAATTATACCCCTATGACTATAAGTCAAAAGGGTATACTGAATTTGCCATTAAGTCTGTGATGCACAGAAGAAAGATAAATACTCAAAGGTATGGAACGGATCAAAATTGAAATATAAAATGATCAAGTTATGCATGTCCGTCTGTCTGTTTGTTAGTCTCTCCGCACGATAACTCAAAAAATAAGAGAGCTAGAATCCTGAAATTTCCACAAATTGGTTTTTAAACAATAGTTTTTGAAATCCAGCTAGTTTGCTCCATTGTTATATGAGCATTACTCTATACCTATTAAAGGTAGATGTCTGAAATTTTGTCAATAGCAGTTAACTTTAATTGCCAACTTTTGAATAAAATAAAATTGGTGTAGTGGAAGAGGTTTGAAGAGCTGCCTTTCAACTTCTATTTTCCTTTGCATGTTATATGAATTTCTAACTGGGTGATATAATATCGATATTACGGTTATATGGCATCCCAGAGTTGACACAGTCTACTCTACTACACTCTTCCTCGTTTTTCATTTAAAATCTATAAAAAAGAAAATCACAAATACATTAACATGTTTATAAAGGAAAATTATCATATAATCTTACAAAAATTTTCCATTATCTTTAAAATTTTATACAAAAAAAAAACAAAATCTTAATGGTCTTATTTTAATATTTTGTAAATTAATATGCCCTTTTTCTTAATTTTTTCGATTCTTCCTTTTTACCTTAACAGAATAACGGTAAAAGCTAATTCGAGGCTGTTAGATGTTTTGCGATATATAATTAAAAGGGAAATTTTTTAATAATCGTTTAATTTTAACGTCAACGGTAATAAATTTTAATTTTTAAACGATTTTCATTTTGTTGTTGGTTGTTTCTTTTTAAAAATTTTGTGCCTTCAGAAACAATAAATATAGTAACAACTGTTGATGATACCTTTTTTAAAGAGTAGCCATAGTGTAAAAGAAAAGTTAAGAGTTTTTGTTATCAGGACCAGATAACATAATTTATTCTTTTGAGTTTTTTTTTTATTTGTAAAGGGCTATTAATAAAGAGAATGACATTAATTGTTAAGGAGTACATATGTTTGGGTGTATATTGCCTAACTTTACAAAGTAGAACTGAAACAGGGAAGGAACAGAGAGAAGCAGAGTTTATGGAAGAAAATTTTGGAGCATTTTTTATTTATTTTTATTTTATAATAAAATTTTAAACATAAATTTTATTTTATGGGACTAATATAATGTAAAAAAAAAAAGTATTGATTGGCTGAAATATGGAAGAATTTCTTTGCAAAGTAAAAAATTTAAGTTTTTGTTTTAGCAACTCTTTAAATTTGGAAGGATGTTTCTGTTGAAGATTTTAAAATTAAAAACAAATTATATCACTTACGATTGGTTCAATGTACAAAACGTTGGTTTGAACTCTAATCTCACTTTTCCCAACAAAAAAGGCGGGTTCATAGCTTTAGTTAGGAAAAGTAACATTTGAGTTCAAATTTGATTTTATGCATTTAACTCAATATCTTTAACCGAAGCTCCCTTAGTGGAAATTATTTTCTATAACTCTATTTCTTTATATTATATCAGAAATGAACCCGAATAGGATGCAATATAAAATGGATGATTTATATATGAGTGGTTTGTAAAAAAATAGAATTTCCATAACCATTTTTAAACCACTTAATTGGAACTTGAAGTGTATCTATCTATATTATTGCAAAGGCTTTAGTTTGTTTATACATGCTATAGAAAAGAATTTCTCTACACAAAGTATTTGTGAACTTGGCAGAAATAATAGAAAGTTTGGAGGCAAAACAAAAAGGCCATAAAGAAGGAAGGTTAGTTAGAATCGACGGTATCCTAAAAATATTATTTTCTAAATTTTAATTGGAAGTGATTTTAAAATTAAATTCAAAATCAGGATTAATCTCTTTTTCCAGAATATTTATACATATACCCATATGCTATTTGGATTTCAGAATTAAGGATTCTATTCTGAAGGAATTTGGATTGTAGAGATGGGATTATTTACGTTTTACAGAATATTTATATAATTTTATATGAAAGATTTTGAATTAGGAGGGATTTTAGAGTTAAAGTGAAACTACGATTTCCGCATTTTGCAGAATATTTTACGGAAAATTTTATATGAAAGATTTTGAATTAGGAGGGATTTTAGAGTTGAAGTTAAACTACGATTTCCGCATTTTCCAGAATATTTTATTTTCATGCGGAAAGGCCCGGATTCGAATTCTAGTGAAAGTGAAAAAACTTTTCTAGTTTTCGACTCGACTCAGCTATCATTCGCCATTGGGCTCAAATTAATGGCATAATCAATAATTAATAATTATATACTTTAATAAAAAATACATTAATATAACAATATAAAGAAATGCAAAATATACAAATAAATTTAATTGAATAATATAACTCGCAGATATAGAATACCATATAACTCAAATACAAAATATTACAATATAAACAAAAAATATAATTATAAATATTGAAAATCTAAGACGTTTCTACATGTTATAAGGCCTAGTACTATCTCATGTTTAAATTGTATGTGGAATTCAATAAGACCAATTCTAATAACACGAATATAATATGACCCCCTGTTTCAACATGTACCTATGGTATAGACAGGCTTATTAGCCTAACAGTTGAACAGTTAGCGCTTAAAAAAAAAAAAAAACAAAAAAAAACAAAAATGTGCTGGACCGCTTTTATGGCAATGCGAAGTTATTCTCAACCCTCCCTTTAACTTCATTATATCTTAGGTCATGAATATTTTGTTGTTTTAAGAATTTCAGCCTTGGTGAATATGTTTTTTAGGATCTTATCTTTAGGGGTTTTGTCCTAGTGAATTTTTTCTTGAGTATTTTGTCTTAGGAATTTCGTGTTCAAGCCGTTTTAGAACTTTTTGAAGCGTTACATTATAATTTCCGTCCAAAATAACAAGCATCATTATCTACACGATATATAAAGTGCTATAAAAGAATAATTCTTCGTTTGAATATTTCGACGAGTGCTAAAAGGAGTAAAGGCTCACTGCATAGCTTGGATCGCCAGCTTTGCATTAGGCGTTTATTTTAATTTATTTGAAATAATCGAATAGTTTTTGAGATCCGCAAGCTCAAATGTCTCCAGCTGATAAGTTTTTTCCAACCTAGGCATCTATTTCAATGAAAACTATAACTAACTCCTTACATCGGACACATGCTCTAAAGATTTTGTTAGAGGAAACTACAACGAAAAAACGTTTAATGAAAAATAAATTTGGAAAACTATAGTTTTTCCGATTTATATCTATATTTTGTTATACTACTAACATTGATTGCTTTATCTATATAGTACAAATTCACGTAAACATGGATTATGTGTATATTTTTTATTTTATTAAAAACTTGAGCATATTTCTTGTAAATATGCAAGAGAATACACAAACAAAACAAAAATAAACTTTGGATGAACAGCAAGGATTTGGAGGATAAATTAATAAAAAAAAAACTGTTTTTAAAAAACGTTTTATTCCATTTTTTTGGGTGGCAATGAAAGTTTTCAAAAATAAATGTTTTTGTATTATACAAGTACATAATTTATATATTATTATGAATATAGTTTAATTTATATTAATATATATAGCATATATTTTCAATTAAGTTTATTAATTTTTTATTATTTTAAAATTAAAAAATTTTCCTTTTGAATTGAATAAATATAAAGCGAATTTATTTATTTTCATTATAATTTTTTTTTTTTTTTGAATAACATTGAACAACTACCAGCATGATGTGTTAAAAATTTTTTTTGAAAATTCTAATTAAAATTTGTTGATTTTATATTAAATAAAAATTAAAAAAAAAAAACTACAAAATTTATCAAACAGATTCAAAACTCATTAGAAAGATAATTAAAAATTATATTCAATGTTAAAATTTATCAGACAGAATATTCAGTACCTATACGGTTCTAGAAATATTGAAGCAATTTAATACTATAATTTTTTCATTAAATAACACTTCTCCATCCTTAAAAATAGCCAGTTTGGTAGAACAAATCAAGTGATAACAATAGCGATTTATTAGCAGATCTGGATTTAATTTTTGATAAATATAAGAACATAGTTAAAACATACACAGCTCTCCAGATCTTACAAACTAATGTTAGAATCTAACGGAGTTACTATAAAGAACGTACTAAATTATGATTCTGCTACTAGAGTGACTGAAAATTCTTCTACGATCATTGCTCATATTCTGACAGACCCAGGAAACTTTGACTTTGACATTAAGCTTCACGATATAATAAATTTGGATCATAAAGCTATTAGTTGCAAATTAAATAAAGTTCTAATAAAAATTAATGCTATTTTTTATACTAATACAAAGCAGCAAAAATCATAAAAAAAGACAATTTTATAATATTATTGATTAGAAATCTAATATGAAAGTGCGCAAAACGCTCCAGAAAATGGTTGTTTTTAATTATTTTAGGTTATTTAATTTAGATCAGTTAGGATAAGTAATTATTAAAGGAAAAATTAGGAATTATTAATGTTTTTTATATTCTCTCCTTTTTCCAATAATGGTATTAAGTTTATAGGTCAAAAAATAAAACATTGATTTCAAATTAACATAAAAATTTAAAAGTAGTTTAAATGTTAAATGTATGTAGTATTATTAATATTCATTTATTATTGTTAAATTTGAAAAAAACCAATGTTTAATATTTTTTATTTTTTTATAAAACTTAATTAACTTAACCTTGCTTAACCTAAACTTAAATTAACCTTAACTAACCTTATTAACTATGCTTATAACACAAATGCTTTTAATAAATATATTAAGATATATTTAACCAACAATAATCTTTATTTATAGCTTTATCTTTTTCTAATATGGATATTTCATAACTTAAATTATCTCCATTAATATTGCCTGGTATATATTCAAAGTTTTTGCATTTAGCCCTCTACTCTAGTGAAATAGTACAGGGGCATGGTCTTGGTTTTGAATATATCTATGTTAGTCTAAAAAGATTAAACGCTCAGAATCTATAAAACCCATGAGCAAAGTCTGCATAATGTACTCATTGTTATAAAATATGTGATATTAAATAATTTTCTAGAGTTTTTAATGCTCTCATAATGATTTCATAATGATAATGACTTCTGACTAATTTGATAATCAGAGCGAAGCAACACTAACAAACCATATTTAATATTATTTTGTAAAATTGCATACTTACAGGGGATACATATGTTCATGGTATTAAAATATTATATATTACAATCAACTTCATTATCATAATTTTAAAACAAACTGTACCAATTCCACTTAACATAATATTTAACATTTTAAATATATTAAAAATTTATCTGAAGTACACTTCACGTAAATGTGGCAGAAAATTTATAAACAAAAGAAAAACTTTCAAATAAATCATTAATTAAAAAAAAAAAACCAAAACTAAGAGAAATAAACAAATATTTATCAACATTGTTGCCTTGATGATAGGGATCCCATATGGTCTCTAAAAAAGAGAACATGGTCTATTTTTTCATCGTGATCTTTCTTTTTCTTTTCTTGTTTTGTTTTTGTCTCTTTTGGTCTCTTTTTCAAAAAAATAAATAAATTGCATTATGTTTAAGAAAATTCACAGAATGCTTGCGCTTGTCATTTTATTTATACAATAAAACAGCAATTTTTGACATTTTACTTTATATTCACAAACGAAAACGTGGAGAATTCTGTCATTTCTGTTGCACTGTTTTTTTTTATTCATATTTGAAGTGGATTGTTAATTCAAATAATTTATTATATTATTAAAATTCATCCTAAAATTTATAATATGTACAAATGTACATTATTGAATATACATATATTTCGTTTGTAATATTGTATTTAGTGTATATTTCATCAAGTTTGTTTATTTTGATAAAATAAGTATTGATTAAATCATGCAATGAATTGTTTTTTTTATATAATTTATATATTTTTGTTTATTTTCATATAATAAATATATTTACATAGTATATGTATTAAAAAAATATCTAAACTCTTTTACTCTTTTTGGTCTCTTTTTTTTTTATCCTCAAAGTCTCTATTTTTCGATTTTTTAACTGACATTTACTCTATTTCTGTTTTTCCTTCTGGGATCCCTACTTGATGATATGTTCAAGAGTTATTAATAGGTAAACATTATTGTGTTATTTTTTTAGGGTATAGAACAGTTGTCATAAATTCACTTTGTCCAATATCCAATATTTCAACAATGCTATTTTTTAAATACAGAATGCTATGCTGCTGTTTCACAACTCAGGTAAGCAATTAATTATGAACTGTGGTGAAATTGTGGACCTATTTACAGTTATATCCCAATACATGTATCCAAATAATGAAATATTTTTTTTAGTAAATTTCTTAACTAATTTGCAATTGTAAATACTACCAATTTGTCCAAGAAATTGTTTTTTGATAAATTGTCTTAGGTGAAATTGATCTTTGTTTTCTGAGTTTTGTCAAGAATTGCGTAGGAATTTTTTTTAATATACTTATGTATAATGTAGTTTCAAGTATTAATCTAAATTCTGAATAATCTCTTATCCTTCAAAAAATTTGAAAAAACAAAATATTAAAAATGAAATTGAAAAGCTAACTTTTGAATTTTATATTTTTGTTATCTTTGTTAATACATTATATTGTTACCTTATTATGTTACCTTACCTTACATGTACAATTTATGTATATTAAGGACTTAATTGTGAAGAATGTTAATTTAATTAAAATAATTTTATATTTATGTACGTGAGAATTTCGACAATATTATTTTCCAAACATTTTAGTTTTGGAATACGTTGAAAAGATGACGCTTTAAATGCTTTTAACGCTTAGAAACTACAAAATAAAACTATTGCATTAATAATAGATGTGGATTTATACATAACTTTTGAGCAGAGCAGCTGCAAATGGTAGGTGTCCAAATTAGGTGTCCAAGAACTTTTAATCATAATTTATTAAAATTTAAGTAATATGAAAATGATAGCATTGAAAACGCTCGAAAATATAAGAATTGGAGATATCATGCGACAAAATACATCGATATTGATATAATAAGTTAGAATTAATTCCATTACATTAAACGTTTTGTGTTTTCTAATTAAATCTTGCGGCCAAACGTAATGAAATTCGCACATCTAACTTAAGATGCGTTTATGTTGGAGCTGCAATAAGTGATAAGTGCGTCGAAAAAGACATAGCACAGAAAATTTATATTGTTTATCAATGATCAAAGCGATACTGCAATATAAATACCTCTATTTAAATCATGCATATATAGTTTTCTAGTGGTTTTCTGGTTAATTAGTGGTATTTCTTTGAAACAAAAAAAAACCAACTCATATTCTCAATTCTCATATCTCATATTTTTCATATAGCAATTCAAATAACCCTAAAATAAGTTTAAAATTTTACCATTATTTTCGATGAGGATAAAGAATGCAAATTGACTGTTCAGACGGTGGTACTTCAAGATACAATAAAACTTTTTTCTTAAGAACTTAAACTTAAAACATTTTTTTTTTTAAGAACGGCAATATTTTGAAGAACAAATGTATGTATTTTGACCTTTAATTAAATTTGAATTGAAAAACAAAATGCTAGATAATTAAATTTTAAAATGAAAATGTTAATTTGTAAACCTAAATTCAATCAGAACCGTGTAATAGCATGGAAGAAGTTTGCATGTCATAGACGAAGTACTGGTATTTGTAAAAATAAATAATGGAAATTTCTAAAGTGGTGAAGTAAGAAATACTCCAGAAAAACAACACAGACAACTATTTTTTTTTAAATTCTAAAGCACACAGTGTTTTTAAAATTTAATTTTAATTCTTCACAGACCACTCAATCCCACCATTATTTTTCACCATCGTTTTGAAAATTTATTTATAAAATCATATGAACTATATTTGTGTAAGTAAAAAACCTTAAAAGAATGGTTTTCTACTCAATTGTAAATAAAAATTTGATTGATTCGAAAGAAAATATATTTGCAACACGTTTGATACTTAAAAAATATGCCTACGGAATTATCAATAGCGGTTTTAGAAAACGAAAAAAAATTTTTTTTTTAAATTAGGTTCAATGTACTGTAAATTTTTATAAGTAGGTAGGTACTTGTACCGAATATGAATATTGATACTGTTCGAATATTATACAATAAAACTTGTGATGAAATTTACGCATTTATAAATAACATAATTCAATTGAACTCCTAAACTTTATTATACAAATTAATTTAAATATTAAAAAAAATATATATTTTATAATATGTTATATATATTATACATTTTTAAAAAATCTTTTCTTTTGTCAAAAAATTAAAAATTAGACATTTAAAATTTAAAATTTACAGTTAATAATAGAAATTTGGATTTATAATAGGCGTTTTTGTTTTTTAAATCTGTGCATAGATTTGAGAACGCTCTGAACAAAATGGGTACGCTCTGAGCAGAGCATGAACAGATCATGATTTAAAAAACTGTAATTTTTATTTTATTTATTTTTTTAACAAGTATAATCTTAACAAACGTCCAAATGTCTTTGTATTCAATTTTGTATTCCGTACTCGAAATATTTAAACTGAGCACGTGGAGAAGGCTCTGAGCGCACTCTGATTTAAAAAGAAAAACACGAATCACAAGTTCTGAGTGCTCAGAGCTAAAAATGCTGTACAGAGCTTAAGAATATAAGCAATTAACACAATGTTACATTACTGTGAATTCCGAAACATCTCGGGAAATTGTCAGGCAGATGAGTTTTCAAGAAAGGAGGCTCCGATCTAAATATTTGAATGGCAAAAACAAAGGAATCCTCAAAGTAACAACGTTAAAAGAAATATCCTTTTCCACTTTTCATTCCTGCCAGATCGAAGGTGAAAAACCTAATGTTATACCCCACAGACAAGATGATAGTTCTGCAAAAATTGTAAGGATTTTGATCGCTAAACAAAATTGATTTAAAACAAACCTCAAATAGCCTTAACATAAACCGTAGGAGCAAAACACTGCTTAAGCTCTTTTTGAAGTTACAGGATTAAATTATGTCAAATTTCGAACACAATTGCTTTATATTTGAAGATAGTCTCAATCAATTTTTTATATTATTTTAAATCGTTTGACAGAATGTTTAGCTTTAAGCCGTTACTATGATACAAGATCATAGGCCAAAATTTTTAAAGTGAACTTCTACTTGAATCAAAGAGTTTTCCAAACTTAAAAGAAGTTTTGAAAAAGATAATTTTCTTTATATTTACATCTATATTAACTATTTTACTGTAAAAAATTTACAAGTTTTTTAAAAGTATTTTTGTAACTAATCTTTAAATATGTTAATTTACCAATATTGAAAGATTACTTCAGTTTTTCCTAGAAAACGATTACTTTCAACAATACAATATGGTAAAAACCACATCTAAAATTAGTTTATTAAATTTTTTGAAGAATTGCATTTCTTTTCAGCAGTTGTGTTGAACATTAAAAAGTATCTTCACAAAAAACTAAAATCAAAAATACTTAACAAATTAGTTTTAATCTATCTATAGTGTAGATTTTTCACTGGGTAATTTTCATTTTTTAATTTTTTAATTGATTTTTAAGCAAAGTTTTAGAGGTTTGGTTTTTTGTTCCAGTTATCCTCCTTTTTAAATTTCTGCACTCTTGAATAGTTTTCAAACTTAAAAATCTTTAAAAATGAAAAATAGCTAAAATAGGTCATACACTTTTTTTGTAAGCTCTTACAAATTTCCTGATTTATATTTCAACGGAATAGAAATAATATGAAATAAATTTAGAAATTAAGAGCATGTAATGGAAATTGAAAGATTAATTAAGAGATTTTTCAAAAAGATTTATTATGCAAATTTATAGTTTTTTGGAGGAGCAAAGTTAGGGGGTAAAGAAAAGATATTGTAGGGATGCAAGAACTGCATCAAAGATTTTGTTGTGGTTGAAAAACTGGGTAAGATAAAAAATCAATTTATAAATTTAAAATAAATTGTTGGTGGTACTTGCATTGAAGACTTTGATTTTTTAATTTATTTATGTTATTGAAATATTGGAATGGTTTTTCTACATAAAAAACTGAATATATTGTCTTTTCATTGCAATTGTTTGTACGAGATAGCTTCGTCTTCACTCAATTTATAGGAGCAACCATAACTTGTAGGAGACAAATCTATTTATAGAATTCCTAAAGTAATCATAATGTCATATTTGGTTACCCTACAAATTCATTAGAGTAAATGTTTGCACTAAATCATGAAATAAAAATATGTTAAACCACCATTGAGAGGCATAGCAATGCGCACCAGGTATTAGATAGTACACTATAAACGAAATAATAACCTACTTATTTGATGATACTTCTATTTGATAGTTTATTTTCAAAAAAATATTTGACCATTAACTCGATAAACTTAGGACCATAGCGACATAGCCCACAGAGAAACTCCTCCTTCAAATAGCTTATCAAGCTAATAATTGTTTCTTTCTAAGCTACTTGCAACTATCGCTAACTATAGCTTTTATTTAATTCAATCGATCCCACAAACGCCAGTGTCTTCAAAATCCAACGATTGGTCAAATATATCCTCTAAAAGGGTTTAGTTCGACTAAACATTGCATTTCGATCACTCGAATCGGCATTTCAACTAATACTCCGACTAAAAACTATACTTATTTTAAAATACAAATAATAATTATTTAATACCAAAATAGTTACCTCCTGCTATCAATGCTAGTATCGCTGACGGTTCTTCTTCATATTTCCAAGTCAAGAATTATGTGTAACTGCCTGAACAAGATGCTTCATTATTCATTGAAATGAATTTAATTTATAATGGTCATAAATTTAATTTAAGTGATTACGATATTATTAACTGTAATTAAGATAAAAAGGGAAATATTATGTAATTAAAATTATTAAACCTTTAATTTCTTCAAATCATCCATAAATTAAAAGAAAAAATATTTAAAGTGGATTAATTTCACAGATTTAATTATAATTTAATTTTTAAGAAAATATCTCAATATCTTAAAAATTTAAAAATATTTTAATCATAAATCATTTTTAAACCTGAAAGTATGAAGGTATCTATTAAAAAAATTTTTGTTTTTTAGTAACAATCAATGCTATGAACTGATTATGCTCGGAGAATGGTCGTAAACCAAAAGGGTTAACAGGTGAACTTTTGATTTTTTTGATTGATTGGGACTGTTGGTTGGTGAAATATGGTGAAACAAATATAATTGCTCTAGATATATTCAAAGACTTTGATCGCTTTTGAAATGCCGCGTCACTAAACAGCTAAAGGTTTCCAAACATTTCAATACAAGTTATATTCATAAGGTATAAGTTGTTTCATAAGGCTCGGTCCCAACCTTATTTGCAATATTTATGAATAATCGAGCCATGAACACTAACCAAATCGATAGCTTTGCCCATGGCAGCGCTCTTGATTGTTCCTCCCGTTTTGAGAGAGCTGCTGATCCTACCTCAACATCGGTAAATAATAAACGAATCAAAATTTCAAGTTCTTTAATTAATGACCTAATAATTCCAGTTAACTGTTTTAAACTTAGCGAAGTGACCGATATACACCTCGGATATAAGTATTTAAAACTCCGAATCCTTAAAAATCTTAGGCACGAAAGTGAATGATAGAAAACTTTCGTGGAACGGCCACATATTTTTTTGGTTGCAAAAAAAGTCGCTAAATGCCTGGGATTCTTAAACAAGAGTAGGAAAAAAAACATAAAGAAAACGAGGAAGAGTGTAGTAGAGTAGACTGTGTCAACTCTGGGATACCCGTATGACCGTAACATATTCATTATATCATCCGGTTAATTACTTTTGGCTTTATTAAGTGTAGTGGAATACTCATATAAAATAAAGAGTTGTATGGCAGCTACTCGAACCCTCTGTCGTAGACCAACCAAATTTTGCAGAAACTTTGGCCATTACACTAAACAATTTTTGGCAAAAATTCAGACACCCAGCTTGATTAGGTGGAGAGTAATGCTCATAAAAAATAAGGAGTTGTATGGCAGCTACTCGAACCCTCTGCAGCAGACCCACCAAATTTTGCAGAAACTTTGGCCATTACACTAAACAATTGTTGGCAAAATTTCAAACACCCAGCTTCATTAGGTGGAGAGTAATGCTCATATAAAATAAGAAGTTGTATGGCAGCTACTCGAACCCACCCCACTAGACCAACCAAATTTTGCAGAAACTTTGGCCATAAAACTAAACTACTTTTGGCAAAATTTCAGACACGCAGCTGTAATAGGTACAGAGTAATGCTCATATAAAAAAAGAAGTTGTATGGCAGCTACCCGAACCCATGGACCAAAATGGCTGGATTTAAATAGCGATGACGGCTATTGCAAAAAAACGAATTTGCGGAAATTTCAAGATCCTAGCACCTTTAGTTTTTGAGTTATCGTGCGGACGGACAGACGGACGGACATACATAGCTAAATCAATTTATTTTTCGATTCTGATCCGATCCATACACTTGAGTCTATATCTACCCCCCCTCCTTCTCTGCGTCACAAACGTAATGGAAAATTTATTATACCCTTTAACTATATAGTCATACGGGTATAAACATGAATAATATATTCGGAACCCGGAGCAAAAAGAAACACCCAATAAAGAAGTCATCGACAACTATCCTTCCTTACAATAAGGTAAGATGATCAATGACAGACGTTTTTACAAAAAAATATTTCAAATGTGAAACCTAGTGTTTTTGTAATTACCAAACCACGGAAAGTTATAAAATATTTTCTAACAATTTAAAAGCTTTAAAGTTCGAGTTATTATTTTTTACCAAATTTTTCCCCCTGTTTTTTTAAAAAGCAAAGAAACCTAAACCTTTAAATTAATTCGGGCTTAAAAACTTTTTATCCCATCGTAAATTATGAAAAAATAAAAAAAATAAATAATGGTAAAACATTTTACAACAACAACAATGATAAAAGTATAACTAAACCATAAAACTCGTGGTAAAATTATCCCTTTTTTTAATAAAATTTTATTACAAACACAGAAATATAAAATTTATAAATTTCTATTTATTAAAATATAAAATTAAAAGGACTTGCCTAACCCAGAAATTTAAAGAACATTCAAAGGATTCATTGAGTACAACATTAAAATAGGACATAAATTTTGAAAAGTGTTGTTGCTTTTTCTCTGTTGTTCTTCTTGTTTATATTTAGTAGTAGGGTAAACGCAATTAAATTTGGATTTCTGGCAAAGCAAATTTTTTTATAAACGATTATCAGAAGAAATTAATCCTATTTTCCTTCACTCTCCTGTTAAATTATTAATTTATAAAATTTAGAAAGGTAAGAGTTGCCAAACTTAAAAAAAATTAAATAAAATAATATAAATTAAAAAAATATCATATTTAATTAAATTTTTAAAAAAAATTTGTGTTGTGGAAAGATCAAACAAATTTTTCAAATAACTTGAATTCGAAATAAATTGATTCAACAAACCAAAATATGCAACAGGCCCTTTTACAGCTCAATATTTTCCAGAGGAAGTTTTCAATATAAATTAAAACTTCTGAAGTAAAACTTATGTAATACAATATTATTTACATATTAAATAACATTTTAAAAATTTGTATATAAACTGTACATAAATTTACTATATATTCCCTAAAAACTCAAAATAGAAATTAACTTCGTAATGGGTTTTTTTTAAAGAGGGAATTGAAAGCTCGACATCCACCCATTGAAACTGTGCGGTGTTTCTTTGGGTAGTGTATAACTTTAACACCAAAACCACACCCTTTTTGAACCAAACTTTAATAAGGACCCTGTGATCCAAATGTACAGTTTGATTACAGGGATGGGATATATAGGGTTTGGTTTTATGGTGGATGTTATTTGGGATTTCTGGATTAGGGGATGGGGAAAGTTGGATGGGATATATAGAAGAAAGATGTTAATGTTCTTTTTAAATTTGACTAAATCGTACATATATACATACCTTAGAAACTAATAACAAGTAGGTTTTTCTAGCAAACTTGAAGTTATTAGTTACAGTTAATTAAATGTGATAAAATATGACCTGACGAATGATTATACATAACTGAAGTGCACGTAACTAATGGTTTTTTAAGCTATCAACCAAAGTTGGGCTACCTGAAAAGTTGGTTCGTATAATTCTCAACTTTGTAGCTTTCTTGAGTTATTGCATTATTTGCTGATTAGTTTCACCATAATTGGATTAAGAACTTTGTATGGAGCTCTTTCCAAATGAAATTCACATATTCTTAAAATTTCGTTAAATTCTTAACAATATTATATTGTTGTAGGTTTGAAAAGGATGGAAAACGACTCTCTCTCACAGCTAGGCCTCGCGGCCCGTTGTGCACACCTGCTCCCTGAGCCTTGTTTGAGCCACTGGATACCACTCATGAACCGGATTAATTTACTCTGGTTTAACTCAATTACAATACTGAAGTCCCCCCGTTATCCTCATCCTAATATCCTCCACATCATCTTACGAACGGTTTCAATTTTTAACTATCTAATCTTGAGAATTGCAAAGATATTTACTTCTCCTATCCAGCAATCTTTAGCTTTGCCCAGGGTAACCCCAGCTTCGCAATATCGTTTTCTATTATACTTAGCTTGTCTTTTTATAATTTAAACTTTGGTATGTTTTTAGTTTTAAGGAAATAAATGTACAGTTTAGAAATTTGTTACACTTCACAAAAGTGCTTGCCCTTTTTATAAACTTGTCAACAATTTTAAATTCCTTCATGTTATTAGCTTGAAAGGGATGCTAATAACTTTAATAAATTTCATGATTCAATTTCTTTTGATTTTGGAACTATCGTGCTTATCCGACAGAAAGACGGACGCCCAGCTTAAACGATTTACTTTAACAAGCTATCCCTATTCACCTAAGTCTAATTCTATGACCTCTAGATCAATGCATTAAAAATAGAGGACCAATTTAGAAGAAAAAAACTTCAATTTCACGTAAATGAATATTCCTGAAAGTAAGTTAAACTATTTTAATACTACCTTTTATTGATTTTGATTTTTTTAAAGTAAAAGGTAGTTTTAAAGTATAGTAAAAAATAGTTTTAACTTTTAAACTTTGTTTTAATTAAAAATTTGATAAATAAAAACGCTTTGGATTATTATAACGAGAAGTTCATTTGAAACTTTTGATTAAATAATATCAAGTTTCAAAAAATTACATTCATATATTTTAAAATATTTTGTACAATTTTATAAAAATTAAGCATAATACTTTTTTATCATCAAAAGTAAGATTTTTTTTTAATAAAATCTGCATTTACCTTTTGCTTAGCAAACTAATTATTTATATTTATATAATTCGGTGTTTCTTTTTTATTCAAAACTTTAATTAAATTTCGTGTAAAACTTTTGGATAAATTTTTTCTAGACATTTGGATATATTTTACATCAAGTATTAGGATAAAAAGATACGAAAACTTTTAAAAAATAGCGCCCAAACCAAACACATTTTTTAATTTAACCTACAATATAAATTTAGCAATATATAGTTTCATTATTTTTTAAGTTACCATGTTTACGGAAAGACAGAGTTTATGTTTATGGATTTTTTAAGTTACCATGTTGTTAATCGACTCAGGAGGTGAAGTTCTTCAAGAATATATATATTTTTCCACAGCCAGCTTGCTTCCTAAAAGCTGTAACAAATATACCCAACTTTGCTAATAAAGGTAGTTTCTTTCTCTATAAAACTTCACATAATCAAGAGAGTTCCAAATATCTTGGTACAGGACTAAAACATCTCTCGGGGAAAAAAGATGGTGATATACAAATTGCTTTGATATTAATGAATATTTTATCCTAAAATTTATTTCTTAGTCATTAGGGATAACCTTCCATTCTCTTGATATTACTCTGGAAGAAATTTTATATTTTATAATTTGCATTCAATTAAGAGCTAATGTTTTTTCTATTCAATTAACTTAAATAACTGTAAAGGGTTTTTTTTAATTTATATATTAATTATAATTATATTATAAAGCAAACTATATTTTAATTTTGAGTAACATAGAAACTTTTTTAATAAAATAAGTTTTCATAAACCTTAAACAAGTAAATAGAAAAACCAAGCTTTTTTAAAAAGAGCTTCATTAAATTTAAAAAATTACACAAAAGTTCATACTAATTTTCAAAACTACACAAAGGTTCACGGCTGGGTGGGAGAGTGGTTAGAGTGCCAATCTTTCATGCGAAAGGCCCGGGTTCGAATGACTTAATCAATTATTAATAATTATCTTTAATAAAAAATACATCAATATAACAATATAAACAAATAATTTAATTGAATAATATAACTCACAGATATAGAATAAATAGTATGTAACTCAAACACAAAATATTACAATATAAATAAAAATAGAATTTTATCTATTGATAATCTAAGACGTTTCTACATGTTATATGGTCTGGAGTGGAAGCACGTAACTTGTTTCGAATGTGTTGTTTCGAATTTTTCAAAAATTGGTAGCACGTAAATTTGTTTCGAATACTTTTTATTCGTTTCGAAATTTTTATTTTGTTTCGAAAGTTTTTGGCAACACGTAAGCTTTGTTTCGAATAGTTTTTTTAGTCGTTTCAAAATAATTTGTGCGATAGATATATAGTTAACGCCAAAAAGTACAATAAAGGTAAATTTTTATAAAAATTTATTTTAAACAATATATTTGAAATTTTTGGATTAAATATTAAAAAATTAATATAATTTTAGCTACCTATTTAAAATAAAAATAAAATTTCCCTTAAAAAGCAATTTTTAATTAAAATCATTAGCTATACATAGTTATTAGGTATACAGTAATCAAATAGTTATCAAATATTAATTTTAAAGTATAATTAATGAAATGCAATTGTTTTTAATACTTACATTTTTAATATCTATTTTAACAAAAGAAAATTTAATTTTTCAAACGATTAAACAAAGATAAAAATTGCATACAAACCATATTTAGTTTTGTACAACAAAAAAAAAAAACAAAAACCATTTCAATTTTCAATAGAGGTAAAAAAAGATAATTTGAATTTGAAACGAAACGGAATTTTTTGAAGTAAAACTTTTGTTTCGTTCATTTTTAATTCGAAACAATTTACGTGCTGCCGTTAAAATTTTGTTTCGAATTGATTTTGTTTCGAATAATTCGATTCGAAACAAGTTACGTGCTTCCACTCCTGGTTAGATAGTACTTATGTTTAAATTGTATGTGGAATTCATTATGATCAATTCTAATAAAAGGAATATAATATGACCCCTGCTTGAACATGTACCAATGGTATAAAATAGACAGTCTTATTAGGCTACCAGTTGGACAGTTAGCGCTTCAGCGAAAAATTGTAAAAATAAGACACACTTTCCACAATATTAACGAAATCTTTTATAATTAAAACAATTGTTAGTACACGTTATAATGTAATGCAGCTTTAGTTTTTCGACATTATAAAAATGTTGACAAGTATTTGATCTTAGGTTTTTCTTAAACGACTTTTATTTATTTCCAAGAAACTAAGTCCTCTTAAAATTTTAAATCAAAAGTTTTATTATTTTATTTCAAATTGGATGGAAGTTTTGTAAACAAACGGACAAACGAAGAAAGTGAATTTCTTAAGAAACATTTATTAAAAATTGTTTATAAATGTTCTAATGTATAATAATTTATTTAGAAAAGAAAATTTATATAATATTTTTTAAAAGAATAAAAATATTTTATCAATAATCGTTCAATTGAAAATAATTATTCATTAATAGAAATAAATTTCTTCAAAAAAATAAAAGCAGCTACTTGGATGCATCAGGAAAAACAGTATACAAGAGCCATTTTTCATTTAAAGACCAAAAAATCGATAACCAAAAGATTTGTTAAACAGAAATACCGTAGGAAGTTCTAAATCCTAACCGAAATAGTAGGATATTAAATTATGAAAATTGTACACATTTTTATAAGACAAAATGGGAAGCATCGAAAGACGTCCAAATTGTACGGAGTTTCTAGTTAGTGTGAACTTTAACCCACACAAAAACTACGCCAAACTACACAAAAACTACGGATGAGTTAAATTGGGATATTTAGACAATCAAAAGTTAATGTTCTCATGGAATATGTTCAATGGAATTGTAACCCATAAGCTAAATGTACGCATAACAAACTAGTTTTCAAACTTTATTTTGTCCTGGTTCAACTATGAAAGGATAGGAATTCGGTGCTTTTCGAGCTTCACTCTAGAAAACTTTGAGTGAAGGCGTAATATATTTTGTGTCTTTAGAGCATCTGTTTATTCCTAAAAGAAATATGTTAGACAAAGTAATTGACCACTATAAAACTAGAGCGTTAACTAGAGCGAATGTTAAGATGTATTTAAGACCTTATTAATATGTAATTAAGACTAAACCCCTTAACGCAATATAAAAACTCAATAAACATATATTTTGAAAATAATTCGATAAATTCTTGATTGGTAATTAAAAACTTTAAAACTCAGACTTGGAGATTCTAATAAAAACACATAACCTAGTAATAGTAGTATATAATTATTATATATAATAAATCTTTAAACTTAAAATTAATTTCTGAACTAGTTTTCTACAAGCAACCGCTCGAAGAAATAAATTAAATAATTACTGTAGAATGATGAAGAAAAGTTTTTAATTAAATTAAAATTATATTAATGAACTGTAATGCCAGATGACGTTAATATAACATGGTTTTTTAATTTTAGCATTAAATGAATCAATTATTCTCTCACATTTAATTTAATACAAACATGGACTAAATTCCATACCTTACTATATAGCAGCATACTAATAGTATTACCTAGATACACTAGCTTTATAAGAACTTCATTTAAATTTCAACTTAAAACTTCATTTGAATATTCAATATAAACTTTTTTACAAAAATAAATATTATGTACGTTAGTTAAATGAAATTTTCCCATAAACTTGTAAAACAAATTAAATTATCAAAAACATAGAAAAGTAAAACTAAAAACTATTATATATTATGTTAGTTAATGCTAAACTCTACTCTACGTTGTTTTTTTTCTCATTGTTATGAAAACATTTATTCAATTTTATAAAAAATAATATAAAACAAGTCCAGAACTGGTGGACACTGGAAAAATTCAATTATAAAAGTTTTCATCATTTGCATTTTATAAACGAGGAAGAGTGTGGTAGAGTAGACTGTGTCAACTCTGGGAAACCCGTATAACCGTAATACATTATATCATTATTATAAACATTAATTACTTTTGCCAAAATTTCAAACATACCAGCTTTATTAGGTGTAGTGTAATGCTCATAGAAAAGAAGGAGTTGTATGGCAGCTACTCGAACCCACTGCACTAGACCAACCAAATTTGGCAGTAACTTTGGCCATTACACTAAACTATTTTTGGAAAAATTTCAGACACCCAACTTCAATAGGTATAGAGCTACACGAACCCACGGACCACAATGGTTGGATTTAAATAGCGATGACGGCTATTGCAAAAAAAACGAATTTGCGAAAATTTCAAAATTCTAGCTCCTTTAGTTTTGGAGTTACCGTTCGGATAGACGAACGGACGGACATACATAGCTAAAGCGATTTTATTTTCGATTCTAATCCGATCCTTACACTTGAGTCTATATCTACTACTCCTCCTTCTCTGCGTCACAAACGTAATGGCAAATTTATTATACCCTTTGACCTATAACCATACGAGTATAAAAAAGTGTTCCTTTAAAATCCAAACTCGCATAATCCAAAATATTTTAATTTTCAGAAATATTAAAATGAGCATGTGAGCCATTGTATAACCTAAATACAAAATATCCACCAACCAAACACCGCTACATAACCCAAGCATGACAATATCCTAATTTTACATAAATCGAAATGGTTAAACAGAGTTTTGGGAATGATGGTAACTTATTTGGTTACAAAATCTGTGTAGAAGGTCTTTTAGAGAACAACTTAGGTGTGATTTAGAGTGGTTGCATTAGTTGGATACAAATACAAGGTTTCAAAAATTTATTCATCAGAGGTTTGAGAGCGGAAATCTCCACTTTTTCATAAAGTTTGTACTTTAAATGAAAATATCAGAAAAAATAATTACAAAGGATCTTACAGTAGAATACAAAATGGATTAAAACACTTCAACAAGCATTCAAGAATTAAAACACTTAAGCCCCAAATTTCTTGGATTAAAGCACTTAAGCCATTCAATTTAGACTTACAATTAATAACCGGTAGAACCTAAGCAAGAGGTGGACTCATTATTTATAAACGGAGGACTCTTTGTTACTGATATATTATGTTATCCCATTAAGAATTAGTTTCGAGTTTAATTAAAAATCAGAGTTTTATAATCTTTGGAGAACTCTGATATACGTAGATGATTAAGGAAGGATTTTTAAATTGGTTACAAAATCAGGATTATATACTTTTTTCAAAATATGCATATGTATATAAAGAGACGATTTTATAGTTTGGATTTTTGGATAAAACCAAGGTAATAATTCAATTTTATGTTGATAGATTTTGGTGATATCACAATTTTGTGGGGTTTAAAGTTAGTTATTTGTTTGGATTTTATTGTGATTTTTTGGTTTTTTGTGAGTTGGTATTTTTTAGAGAAAAAAATAAAAAATGATGTTATTCAGAATTCACTAGTATAGTTTTAAAAATATTCTTCACCTTCTTTTATTTTTTACTAATATTTGGACATATAATTGTGCAAACAAGATTGAATCTAATAGGAACTCGTATATTAATGAATGTCGTTGAAAATCTTGTAACTAATAAAAAATAAAATCTTTCTTTAACTTTCCTGAACATTTGTATGTATAAATTATTTTCAAATTCCAGGTCTGGTCTTTAAATTTTAGCACATCAGTTTTTTAAAAAGATATGTTAGGGCGATTTTGAAGTTTGTTTTAAACAATTTGATTGCTTTTGTATAACTATGAAACTTCTTGGATTAAAACACTTAAGCCATTCAATTTAGGCTTACGATTAATAACATTTCTTTCGAAAAACCTTATAAGTTGATGTATGAAATACAATCACTCAATTCATTGAAGATTTTATTTAATTTTAATTAATAGTCAATTTCTTATTTCCAATAGACCTGCAACTACAACAAATATTTCAATATCGGAAATTTTAAATGAAGTTTACGTTCGGTTTAAGTCGGAACGTCTATGTATAGATGAAAAATAAAAATTAACAGTGAAAAGTTGGGCATAACCTGTTTAAGTATTGAAGGCATGGAAAAAGATATCCAGAAGATATCTAAGGAATCACACTCTTTGCTTAGGTGACTATAAACCATAGATCTCTAGAAATAACTAATTCCTAATATGAGTTAAATATATTATGTTGTTGTTAAAAACAATTGATAAAGTTGTTTAATGAATTGGGAAAGTTTTGATTTAAAAGCCTTAGACAGATATTGGTTACATCCTTGAGAAGATGGCTTTCCACAAATTGCCCTATCATCATCACCGTTATCTCTTTCAGTCATTATTTCTGCAAATTATTTAAAATATTCATTATTAAAATTAATTTAAAATTTCTTTTAGCTTTTTTAATAGGTATTCGTTCATCAATCACATTCCGATTTTTTTCAAATTTTGTTAATGAAACAAAAAAGAATTTTACAATTTACTTTAAAACCCCTTTTTGTTAATTAAATTTTTTAATCATTTATCGATTTTTTGTAGTACTTCAAAAAAAAATAAAATTTTAATGTAAAAATAGGATTAAAAATTGATTAAAAAAATATAATAATAAATTTTAATCTAATTTTTTATTAAATTTTTTTCATTATTACTCTGCTTTGAGTAAATTTTAATAAAATATTTATGGTAAATTAACAACTTCAATTGATTCCTTTTTCCAATAGTCGTTAAAAGTCATCGATAATTTTCCAACGATTCAATAACGAATATGTATTGTATGTATTGACTTTCTAAAGTTATATGGCCCTTTCATTTTGTTTAACACATTATGTCTATATAAAAGTATATAAACATGTTTTTAAATAACATTTAAAAAGTTATCATAAACCAGGTAGTAAAAAAGATTCTACAAAAATTAATTTTAATTAAAAAATTTATTATTATTACTGTTTAAATTAAACGGGAAAGAGTTTAGGCTAGATTGTGTCTACTCTGGGATAATATCATTTGGTTTAATGAATTTTTTTTATAATTTTTTTAAATTTCACTAATATTATTGAAATATTAAACAAATGTATGCCACCTTATTTAAAACTAATCAATTTGTACAAAAATCGTCCAGTTTTACAAAACTTTAGAGGTCTAATGTGATTAGTAAATTAAATTGTCCAGATGTTGACTCAACTTTTTTTAGTTTCAATTAGATCTAGAGTTATGTTCATATAGAAAATAAAATTTTATATTAGATAATCTTCCGAACTTCTGAATTTTTTATAGTTAAGATGGCTTTTCTATAATGATTTTTGTAAAAAATTCTGAATCCTAGATCTTCCAGTTTTTGTGTTATCACGCGGTTAGACGGACTGGCGGACGAGCTGGCTGGATAATATATAACTAAAAAAAAATAATTTTTCAATACTGATTTGATCCATCCACTTAGGTTGTATATCTAATTTGTCTCGTTTAAGTCGTCATAAACGTAATAAAAATTTAGTATGACGTAATATTAGTATGTAAATCTAAAAACAGAAGAGTTTCCTAGAAGAAACTGGCAAATATTTCTAGTTATTTGGCTGAAAGCGATATTGTAGCTTATAAATCTGATGATTGTGTTTAAGAATGTTAGCCTATATTAGTAATTATTTTAAAATATTCATTTCCTCTTGTTGAACGGTTCACACTTATTAGTTAATTATAGAAATTAAAAACTGTATTAAAATAGATAAATATTAGAAATTTAATATTATTATGCATGTTAAACTGAATAGTATGGAAATCAAAGTCTATTCAAATATAGCTCTAAATATACGTAATATCTAAGCACAAAAAATTGTTATACCGTTTAAATATTATAGGTTTGGTTTAATTCGTATACTTAATAAAAAATTTTTTGAACTGTATATGTTAACTTTCCAAAACATTAAATAATTAATATAATTTTCAAAAAAAATTTAAGATCCTATAAATCTAATTAATAAATTCATATTTTTTACGGCGTGCTTATACACTTATTTAATATTTGATAATAATTTCAATTTATAACACTTATTTATTACATTATTTTTTAATTTTAAAATTATTTTCTATTTTGTAATTAAATGTATGCAACTAATCCGAAATAAGGGAATAATTAAATGTAAGCTTTATTAACTTGATTATTATGAATAGATTTTCAAAAAGTATGTACATGTATGTAATTACTTACATACATATACTAAGTCCAAATTTCTTTGTCGCCTATCAAATGTAAAATCAGCGATCAAGATCGTATGATTGTGGCTACAATATATTGATAGGTATCTCTGTCAGCTGCAGTGTATAGCATATTACCAAGATTTGAAATACCTGTCCAATTTCTTATGTTTCGTAAACATCACATTCACTTTTTTCCATTACTTGGTATAATCCATAAGGCCAGGGTAGCATATTTTTTTTAGCATTCTTCTAAAAATCAACATTTCAAACGTTTCCAACTCATATCCTGAGCTTTAACGGTCCATATTTTAGAATCATAGAGAAGTTACACCCAAACAATATCCTTCACAAATCGTATTCGTGGACTCAAACTAATTTCTTAAATATATTAAGTGCCAGATGGCATTGATTGATCCCCTGTTTTGATCTCCGCTGTTTCATAATACATTATTTAACATGTCTTTTCCATTTGTGGTAGATAGACTATAGATAAAACTATTATAACCAGGTTATAGTTGAAACATTTAACATTTTGTTCCAAATGTGTTTTTTTAGGGATTTAAACTTCTAAAATGTATGAAATTCACTTTTTTATTAAAAAAAAATCATATTTATTTCATACACATAATTGAATCTTTTTTAAATCTACTTTTGAAATTAAATATATGTACATAATTTTAATTTTTTTTTTAGGACTTAGGGAGTTTTTTGGCTATTCTAGTTATTTTAAGTAGATTATATGAAATTTGAATATTTTATGTGTTTCCAATACAATAAACTTATAGTCTCCCTAATTCTATGACAAAAGTAGTTACAAATAATAAATAACATTATGGTTTTATAGTTTTTTTTGTTTTTGTAAAAACCATTTCTGATTTATCTGTATTTAATACTTTGAATGCTTTTGTTTTCACTGAATGCAAATACATAAAATTTAATATATTTATCTGAGGCTGATAGTAAATAAGCTGATTGCAGCTGAAGCTCCTTAAATAAATAGTTTTAAACAAATTTCATAAAACTAATTTTCTATTTTAATTTTTTAAAATTGTTTTTAGTTGCGAATCAGAAAAGGACACTGTGAAAAGTGGAATTAGTTTTTTAATCTGAATTAATTGTCATTTTAGATAAATTTTCATTAAAGTTATTCTGTAACAGCAAGATAAATAAGGTTTATATTTCAGGACATATATATGCCATACATATTTTTAATGTGTATTATATTAATTTTTTAACTACCTATTGGACTACCAGATTCAGCACTATAAGTTCATAGGACAAAAATATTGTTATTAATTATTTTACAGAATTCCTAATGGGATTTACTGCATTATACACTAGTAAGCTTGGGAAGCAATTGTTAAAATTGAATTTGTTACATTATTATTTTTTTTTTAAGTGCCAACTGTTTAACTGTATTGCTAATAAGCATTTCTTCACTATACATTATTGCATTACATATACATAATATATTTTTATTATTAGAATTGATTTTAATGAATTCCACATAACATTTAAACATGAGCTAGTACTCGACCTTAGAACATGTAAAAATGTCTTAAATTTAGATACAATTCTATTTCTTGATGCAATTCTTCTATGTATTGTACATAGAATAGATGC
This sequence comes from Dolichopus griseipennis, assembly GCA_963082915.1. Lineage (NCBI taxonomy): Eukaryota > Metazoa > Arthropoda > Insecta > Diptera > Dolichopodidae > Dolichopus > Dolichopus griseipennis. The sequence goes on along the minus strand of OY720441.1, from coordinate 331,159,618 downwards.
AATTCTTCTATTTATTGTAATAATTTTATAATTGTATTACCCATACGGTATTTCTTTAATTTTAACCCGATAGCTAATGGTAGCTGAGTTTGATCAAAATCCATTCGAAACTGGCAAGCAAATCGAAACTGGTATTCGAATCCGAGCCTCTTGAACAAAGCTTCAACACTCTTACTACTGTGTCACCCAGTCATATTTCATGCTGTAATAATCAAATATTATAAGTTAAAAGTTATTTTTATATCTGTCAGTTATATTTTAAAATAGTATGAACCTGGACATTCAAAAGAAATGTTGGTACTTTACACAACGTTTCACTTGGAAAATACGCTTACACCGTTGGAAAAATGCGCATTTAGAAAAACAAAATAGTATGAGCCTTTCCATTAAATTCTGCTACTATTCCTCTCATTTTTAAGAATTACTAATCAAGTGAATAGGCTGCTAATGTTGAAAAGTTTTTATAGATTAATTTAAAAGTACTGCATAACAACTAGATTTGCAAATTTTCAATAGATAATGTGTAATATTACATTTGTTTTTCAATATACATAAATTATATTCAGTTTTAATCACTTGTTTTAGTTGAAAAATTTCTGCAATCTAATAATTTATGTCCAAAGTTTTAACAAACTTTTTAATAATATTCAATTTTTTATCAACATATTAGAGACCATAATTTACTAAAAGTACTCTTAAGTTTTAAATACAAGTTAATCAATTTCTTTTTTTTTTGCTTTTATCTCTTTAAAGAATATTTAATATATATATATATATATATATATATATATATATATATATGAGATGATTTATAAGAGTTTTTGTTTTCATAAGAATTTCAAATGAAAAAGTTTTATTAATTATGGCAAAGTTCTTTATCAACTTTATTTTTTTGTCAAAAAAGTTTATTTTATAATATTTTTTTTATCTCTCTTAATTAATAATTTCTTTTTTTTTTCCTCATCAAATAATGAACAAACTTATACATATGCAAAATTGTATATTGAACAAGTATAAATGTTAATACAAATATACAAGTACATAATATATGTTAATTCTCTGCAGCAAAAAATAATATTTCTTTTTGACTTTTTAATCTTTATGTAGGTACCTAATCTATCTGGTACCTAGATACATATAATGGTTTTTTTTTCAGTTGTGTCCAGCTTACAAAAAAACTTTTACTTAGGAAGCTTTTTAAGGTAATTTATATAAGTTTCCACTGAATTTTAACTTTGTGTACTTAAAAAAAGTAACATTACTTATTCGAATGTACTTATAATCCATATAAAACTGGTGATATGAGTTTAAAGATACATTATTTAATTTTATGTGTCCCAAAAACGAAAATAGCAATTATTGGTTTATGGCTTAAACTAAAGATAGGATTAATAATAACATTTTGCATCGAGTGGGTTAAAGCTCAAAAGTTTATTACTTATATATCGAATTATTTTAAGAATGTTATAAGAGTTAGATGAAAACGAGGAAAAGTGTAGTAGAGATTGTATAAACTCTGGAATAATCGTATAACGGTAATACGGACATTAATTCATTCAGTTAATTACTTTACTATTTATAATTACTCTAACCATTTATAATTACTTTAATTATAAATACACAACTTATTAGACTTTCAGTTATGGAAATATAAATTTAAGCTCTTCAAACCTCTTCTTTGACTATATTTTCTTCAGACGTTGGCCATTAAAGTTAACTAATATTGACAAAGAGCTCATATAAAAATAAAGTTGAATGGCAACTACCCGAACCCACTACAGTAGACCAACTAAATTTGCCAACTTTGCCATAAAACTAAACTATTTTTGACAACAGTTCAGACACTCTGCTTCATTAGATATGGAGCAATGCCCCTTTATCGATTTACTTGTCGATTCTGATCCGATCCATATCTTTGAGTTTATATCTGCCTCTCTCCTTCTCTGCGCCACAAACGGTTAGGTAAAATAAAGCCCGATGCAATAACGCCCAAAGAGCTTAAATGCACTTTCAAAATACAATAACGCCCTAGAACGTACATCATCGTATTATTTATCAATTTTCTTAAATTTTGTTCTATAATATTGCTGCTCGTTTTATATTTTTTTCTTTGTGGTGCGTATATTTCAGCTGTTCGATCAATTGAGTTTATGAATTCCAAACTTTGAATTCCATCTTCGTCCAAAATGTAATATAGAAATTTGAAAAAATTCTCATTTTCCACTAAATTCTTACCTATTTTACTGTGATTTCCTTCTAAAGCACTTGTTGTTACGGTATTTTTTTTATACACAGATATATGGTTGGATGGTTTATCCTTAAAAAAAATTAGTAGGTAAATATAATTTTGAATTTAGTTTTGGATGATAAAATAATAACAAAAGCGCTAAAACCAATCTCATACAATAAAATCCAATGTATCAAAAAAATATAGGTTGTTCAAAATTGACGTATTATTTTAATTTTAATAAAAAAAGACTTTTTTGAAATATTAAATATATTTTAATTCCAATTTATTACAAATAGGTTCCGGTTAATAATGAAAAATTACGTCGGCCAAGTGGCCCCCCCCCCCCCTACTACTTCGGCAGGCTTCCAATCTTTTACCAAAATTCTGAATCAAATTGTTCAATAAACTGTTTTCAATGGATGAAATCTGCTCGATAATGTTGTTTTTAAGCTCTTGAATTGTTGTGGGATTATTGCTGTACACTTTCGATTTCACAAAACCCCACAAAAAAAATTTCCAGTTTCTAGAAATTTATCAACCATCAGCTTGATGGCACGATTTGTTGGAACATTTTCTCTACCAAATTTTGTTCGAAATTTCCTAATTACATCTTGAAAACTTTTACCATTTTCAAAAAATGTTGTAATAACAAAAAGACGTTGTTCCGTCGTGTAACGTTCCATATTAACTAACCGGAATGTATTTAGAATATACCTAACGGAACCTCGTATAAAAATTCCAGGTAGAAAATAAATGGCGGCAAAATCAAAATGATACCTCAATTTTGAACACCCCTTACCTAGTTTTTGAATCCACTGACGATCGAAATACTTAATAAAATTGTGAAAAATACTATTAACTTTTATACTATTACCTATTATACTATTAACTAAAATTAATACTTTTTAATTTTTTTAGAGTTGTTTGCTTCGTCTTTAAGAATATTAAAAGACGTTGAGAAGTCATCTGTTTACAAAATTTTTTTTCATCTGTTTACAAGAATCGTTGTCCTCCATTAGTGTTTCAAAAATTTTGTTCAGTTCGGTTAACCAGTTTAGACTCGTGTCGATGTCGAGCTGAAACAGTTTGACTGATTGGCTTGAAATTTTGTTCAAATGTTGCTCTTAAACGACTAATTCAATTATATTGAAAGTTCTGCACAAGCATAGAATTTAACTATATTAGCTCACCTGGTTAATTTGGTTTTGACCTGTTTAGCCGTTTTGCACAAAGATTCAATGAAATTGTCGGGTGGTAGCACATGCTTTATTTCAAAAGCTCACTTAAGGTGGTGTCGGGAGAATCAATTCAACTTGGTTGATTTTGACATTTTTCAATTCCACTCAAAAATTTCCCGGTGTCGGCTAAATCAATTGAATTAGTTTCAATTAATTGAATCAAGTTGTTTCAATTTTGATTTTTTGACAACAGAAATGTCAGTGTTATAAAAATAATTTAAACGAAAAATTTTTTTTAGTTTTTAGACGGTTTATTTTGTGCTGCATTATATTTACTACTAATAATTTTTGCAATAAGTTTTTTGTGGTTGCTTCCATTAGATTGAATAATTTTTCTAATTGTTTCCTGTTGCTGAAACATTTTTTCCTGAAAAAAATAAATAAAAATTTTCATATTTATATAAATTATTTATCTTTATTTACCTTTATAAATTACTCATTTTTATTTTTCTTTAAATTTTTAAACACAAACAAAGCCAAAAACAAAATAAATTTAACAGAATAGATTTAAACATAAACAACGCCAATGCCATAATGTAATTTCAAACACAAAAATGTATTTGAATTTCAAAGTCGACTCAGACGACTTTAAACACAAATTGATTTCCCCGACACCGATAGTTGACTCAAATCGACTTAAGTTGAAAGTCAAAAAAAAATTGATTCTCTCGACACCACCTTTAATTAATAAAACTAATTTTTTGCTCTCCTCAAATAGTTCAAAAGCTAAGTGAGATAATTTGATTTCGATATATTAACACGTTTTGAAATCAGATTTAGTGTCGAAAGTGATCCGCCAATTAAATAGTTTCAAAATTCGAACAATATGCTAATCATATTGGATACAAACTAACAAAGATATTTTTAATCGTTTACAAAAAATACAAAAGAAATACAAGAAGTTGAATGATATAACGGAAGTCTTGCAAAATGTTCATATAAAGATTTCTTCATAGAGCACGCTTTAAATTCAATCGTTCATGTATCGTTCAATGTATAATGTTCAATCATATTAATTATTCAATAATATTAACATCAACCAATACATGAAGATGGCCATATATTTATTACCCGAAGATGAAAGCAAAAAAATGGAAGGGGAATTTTACACACCCAACAAAATTTTCGCTATATATAAAATAATCACTACAAGTGACACGCGCGTCCACATATATTACAGATGTGTGGAGAGTTTTAAAAAACATGTTTCATTGCGCTATTCAAGCAACACCATTTGACATTATTTTGGAAGCTAAAATAAAAACAAAGAATGATAACCATATAACACAGCTGAAAGTCCAGCAAATGCACAATATTACGAAACAGGTAAGAGTTATAACGTTTTAGAAATATTTGAACAATCCGAGACGAATCAAACTCCATGGACGGTGAAATATAAGTGGTGTACGGTCGAATATCCTAATAGCAACACAACATTAAAAAATTTATTTAAATAAATTACATTTTTATCCTGCAGTAGCATATAAAATTTCTTTAGCATTGCAGCATATCCATAGTAGCATAGTAGCACCTTAAAAGAATATCATTTAATAATATTAATTTCAATCCTAAATATATAGGTAATTTTATTCTCTAGGGATAATTTTACCAGACAAATTAAGTACAACTTAATATTTTATTATGAACTATTCAAACTTATCTTGAACTAAAATTTGTCATAGAAGAAACTGCCAAAGAAACTCAGCCACCGTTGATAAACCATAATCTTTTCTACCGTCTTACAACTAATGACCTCAAAGAATTATTGAAACTGAACCTATATGATTGTGATAGTGAAGTCTACTTAATATTTTATTGATTTCTTGTCATATAATATAATCTAGGCCAACAAATATTTCATTCTTACAAGTACAACATATTTCCCAACTAAAATCCCATATTGCCTTTAGATTCATATTAAAAAAAATATACTTTGACAGGATTATGACCATATAAATATCATTTCAATTGTTTTTTGGAAAATATTTTTCTATTATTTATTATTTTATGGAATTGATTCAATATTACGATAAAATTTTTTTTTCTGAGAAAAAACCCCAACATTTTTTCTCGAAAAATTATGATTTTGTGCACGTTTGTTATTACGAATAAGAATTTAAAAATTTTAGTAAAGTACAGAGAGTACATTGCCTTAGGACAGATTGAAGACAGGGAAATCGAATACTAATGCGTTTGTTGAAAAACCCATATGGAAAAAATTATTATTGAAATTGCCATGAATTATCATAATTCTTATTAAGATGTCTTCTCGTATAAACGTAGGAATACAAACATTTGAACATGTTGGTTATTTATTTATGATAATAATAAAATATAATCCAAAATACATTACCATATGTGATCTCTATTGGAAAAAAACAAATGGATTTGAATAGAAAATCTAAATAACTATATGACATTCGTTTGTTTTTTCTCTTTTAAGAATTAAAAGCCGCAGAAATGTGAAATTTAAGTATTAAAAATGTAGCGGAAAAAATTTATGATTGACCTTATTTATTATATTAGTCCCAACAAATATTGAAACATTAAAGTATACATAGTTATTCTGAAAAATCTACAGTAGTAGTCTTTCCTTTAAAGGCATACAAACATTGATTATATAAAAGTCTATTTTTGGTTGTATTTCACTTAAAAAAATATTATTAGTAAAATTAGAATTCTTATATTCAATTTTAAATGATGAGGAATACAGTTCCACAATAACTAATTCTATTATTTCAATTTTAGGACATATTCAGGTTAAAAGAAGTTTTTTTATCTGTTTCCCCTATGGCAAAAAGCGTTGGCGTTTTTGAAATTTTATAAAAATGCTATAGCCCTGTTGCAGTTATAGTTATAAAATATTTATCTAAGTTTTGGGTAATATTATTATAAACTTTGCAACCATAATAAGACAAGTATATACTATATACCTATTATTTAACCTGGCTTATGTTCAGATATGATATTGTATAGGAGCCCGAAATTTAAATCTAATTACTATTGTTAAGTAGTTATTAGTAGTAAGTAGTTAAATAATATCTTAATTATATTTTAAATCATGACAAATTAAAACTTAAAAAAAGTTACATAACCAGATTATTTCAATTTTTAAACAGGTCCTTTTTTTAGTATTTAAGTGTACTTTAAGTTGTTCCAAAAACAAAAACGACAGCATCTCGAAGACATTGTTAAATTTTAACCATAAACACACTCGAACTCTTTTTAAGTTTTTGAGTAATAGTACTGTGAGCGGTGGATGACGGACGAACGAACAGTTATACACAAATCAACTATGTGACTTATATTATATTTGAGAGAATTTGTTATTTATCATAAATACACTTTAAATCCCATTTAAAATCAATATTATATTAACGATCAATTTGAAGAGTTTCAGACTAATATCCTTCCTTTATCTATGATTTTTCTTACCACATTAACCAGCAGTGACAAAGCGATTAGAGTAACGATCTTTCTTTCGAAGCGCCCGGATTTGAAACCCCGTAAAAGTGTAAAAACTAGCATTCGTCGTTGGAGTCAAATTAATGTCATTGCCTAAAGGTTTTAATTTAAAAAAATTTGTTTTGTATTTCAAAGTAAAAGATAGTTAATAATTAGAGTAAATAAATCGATTGTAGTATAGGAAATTCAAATAGTGACAGAGAAAATGCATGTCTATGTTTTTAACAAATCTCTAATTTAATTTAAAATTATAGTTGAACTTAATTTACAGTTATATAATTTTCATTGTTAATTATTCTAAAGTTTTGTAATATATTTGATAAGATCTAACATTAATTATCTATTTTTATATCTATTTTATTTTCAATTCTCTCTGTTGGAACTAATCTTATACTGAAGCTTTTCTTAATTTTGGGTTTTAGCTATATGGAAGTGTTGAACAAAATCTCCACTAAGATCCAGTATACGAGTAATTGAAATCTACTCAAAAATATAATTAATAAGTCAATATATAGCTGACTTGAGGCTGAAAAAAGACAAAGAAAGTGACTCCGATAGTGTATTGTATGTTAACAAATAAAACAATAAATAAATATAATTCGCCTAGAAGTATGCAAACTGTGCTAAAACTTTTTTTTAAATTGAATTCAAAGTTTTTAAGTCTAAGGCCTTACCTTTTAAGGATAGGGTTTTTTTCCTATTTTTTTCCCATTTAAATAACATGATTATAAAATTTTGTTTTCAAATTATCATATATACAAAAAAAGGAAATTGAAATACATTATATACTTAAGCTTGAAAGGCAATGCAATAAGATAGTCAAATGTTATAATGAACTTTCATATGCCTATTCAAATTAAGTAATTCATTCAGTATGCACCTTCATACCGCAGACTCAGAAACGCCTTCTAATTCATGTATAAAAAAATTACTACAATATGTAAGAAATATAATTGTTTTATTCAAAATCAAAGACATTTCTACAGTTATTAGTCTAGTACTGTCTCAAACTGTTATAATATGTGGAATTAGATAAATCCTTATAATAAGATTATAATATATCTAGTCCCTTCCTTCCTGTTCCAACACATATCAATAGTAAAGGCAGGCTTATTTCCCTTACAGCTAAAAAAAAATATATATATATATATGAACGTTTTACAGTATATGTATTTAAACCCAATTGATATTGCCAAATTTAACTCAAATTTCATCTCAATTACTTTTTAATTATCAATATATTGAATGAGAAATTAAAATAAATAAATCATATATACTTACAAAATATTGACAAAATTACAAAAATAAATTGGTTTTTTATAAAATAAAACATAATTCTTATTATTATTTAAAAAAAATCAGCATATTTTCATCAATATCCTATCATCAGCCACAATTATGATTACTTTCTATTCAAGGTTATCACTCAATCAGATATTAAAATTAATACATAATATATTTATATAATAAAAATAGCCTTTTTAAGGAAATTTTTATCTATAAAAGAAAGTAGTCGTATACACAGTTAAGTGTATCCCGCCTATATACAATAAAAAGAAAATTGATTTTTCTTCGATAAAAGAAAATAGAAAGAAAATCAATAACGATTATCAGTGTTTCTGGTTTCAATGCCACCATCCCCACCACCACCATTCATCAATGTCATGAAAATCATCATTATCATCAAGTACTTCTTTTCTTATACTTTCGTTTCTTATTTTCTATTTTGTATTCGTTGATTACTTAAAATTGATACTTCGCCTTTTATTGACTTATACTGTATTTTTTTATATATAAATTTTCATTATGATGAGAGCAGATCTTTTTTTAAAAGTATATATAGAAAATTTTGTTGCTCACTTGATATTCTTTATATAAACATACTTGAAAAAAACACTTAATATGAGAATTTAAAAGAACAAGATTATTTCTTATTAATTTTTTTTCAAAGTTTTTTTTTTACTTTTTGTTTTGTTATATTACAAGCATGTCCTTGAAAAGGACCTATCAATAACTGTCCAGAAATAAAATACATAATATCGTTTAAAGACATCTATAGAGATCATATTTATAGTATATAAAAATAATTTATGTTATTGATGATTTAATAATATATAATTTGAAGAGTGTATGTCAAAAATATTTTTTTTAGAAGCAATTGGGAATATTCTACTTTGAGTAATTCATAATTTAAAACTTTTAGTTAATTTAATTAATGATAATATTGAGATTCCCAAAAAGTTCGAAAGTGAATAATTGAAGCTCGTTCTTAATACTAAATACTAATTCTAATTATTTGATTGGATTTAATTTGGATTCAGATTTTTTTATGAGGTCCAAACATTCAAGAGCACTTCGTGGTAGTCACACAAAACTCTATTCACAAAAAAAAACCTGCTCCATAACCAAAATAATAGGATAAGCCCCCCGAAATGCTCGCGCAGTATAATGGCTTACAATAAGTAATTAGTAAAGATAGAATAGGACATATTTTGTCCTTCAAGGGTTGAATGGAAAATCCAGGAGGAATAATTTGTTAAAAATTAAAAATTAGGAAACACATTAGATGCTAATGTATTCCACAATTTGCATAGATGACTTGTAAACTGACGGCAAATCGCGAACATATTTGTTCAGCAAATTATTCGCGATGAAATTAATTAATCTGCCGTGAACTAATTAATCTGCCAAGTTTTTGGAAAAAATTTAATTAATTTAAGATTCATCATATTACAACGTCATTTAAGTTAATAATAGTTTACATCATTTTACAAACACACTAACTGAAATTGTGAAACTAGACTTATTTGAAAAAATTAATTTTTGGTCTACTAGAATACAAATTGGCTCTACTTTCAGAATAATACCCAAGAAAATTAATAGCTAAAAATATACTATTTATTTCAATAAGTTTTATTAATATTGAAAATTAACCTGTGTTCACCTGTGCACTTTCCTACATTCTGAAGTGTAATATACGAGTACTAATACTTTTTAAATTTTTCGATTATTATCTAATTTATACTTAATTCATTACTAAAACATAAGTATAAGTAATTCAAAAATAAATATAAATACTCTCACATGTTTTTCGTCTTTTTTCAAATTATATTTATCGCAGTTTTAAATTATATCGTTTCAAAATCGATAATTTTCATATCAATTTTATCCTTCTGTTAAAAACGTACCGGTATGTTGAAATCAGTAGTATTGACATGATTCGATAAACCTTGTCCTCAAATCTGTAATAAGGAAACTAAAAGAAAAAGTAAAATTAGCCTATGGGCTTTAGAGTCGATCTTCTTTTAATTTTTATTGATGTATTTAGGTTCAAATATGTTGATCCGACTGAATCCCAAGAAAGGGGCTAATTAAATTAATTTCATTCGATTGTATTTGAAAAAATATCAAATTCATTCGAAAAAAAGACAAATTTCATTTGAAAAAGAGCCAAGTTCATGTGAAAAGAGTATATAATACTTAAGTGCGTATTCAGTAATACTCAAGTTTTACCATTATCTACTTATACTTTTTGAAAAGGAACCTAACTCTTTTGTTTATTAGGGATTCTCGTTAATGGCTATATTAAAGTTTAATTGAATCACTATGGAAACTGAGATTCCGTTTTCAAGGCTTACTATTACGAATATTGTTTAAATTAATAATGAACTTTTTTGTAAACTATTTAATTAAAAAAACAAAATTACCAAAAGATAATTCAATTACTCTATATTGTACAAAATAATTATTAATTCAGACGAAAAAAAAAAACACCCAAAAACTCTTATACTGACCCAATTAAACATTTACACATTATACTTCAGAACTCGGTCAATACTTATATTGTAATAACTATTATGAATTTACATGCATTTTTTTTTTAGCTGCCAGGAAAACTTTTTCCTTTTACATTCGTTCATAATTAAGCATTGCATTTTCATAAAATAATTATTAACATGCTATTATTATATTAAAAATACACTACACATGTGAAAATAATTTTCAATTAACAAAAGCATTTATAGGAAATGTAAAATTTTCCGAACAATATGTGTAATATTTTTAAATTTGTACCTCATTATATATATGGAAAATTCTACCGTAATTGTTTGAGTTTTTTTTGTAAAAACTTTGAAATTTTACTATATGGGGCAATTTTTAAAAATATTTTCAATGTAGAGGGCAGAAATCGTGGGAAGATTATGTATATGTCATAATTTGATGAAGATTAAAAAAAAAATTGATGAACTTAAAACATTAAATGAAAAACATAATTTTCATTGACCGAATAATTTTAGCTGGCTTGTTTTGTGTAAATTTTCAATTTACTATTCTTTAAGTCTTATATATATTTATTTTGTTGTCCAAACATAATGTAACATAAGTGTACTTGAGAGTCTCTCTATTAACCTGTTAGAACGAAAGTGCTTTTTAAAACTAATGGAAATGTATACAGAAAAAACAAAAATGCCATGTCCACCACAAAAGCAACCGCTCTTACAGGAAAATCATAAAATGAAACTTAATTTAATATAAAGTAACTAGTTACTAGTTATTTAACAACATGATTTTTGAAAGATTCTAATTTTTGGTTTACGAAATATTCGCTAACATAACAATTATCCACAAAGACAATTATCCACATTGAGACACAAAGACGGACATCGCAAAAAAAAACACGTGTCTCCGCGCACCGTTGTAAGCCATATATGCTATCTCAGGTTCCAATGCAAAAACAATTCCTAACGCTTATTATATATCATATAAGCGGTTGACAATTATACTATTTTGAGTGGTTCAGGATCATAATTTTAAATTAGTTAAAGAAATATGAACATTAGTGCGATTCTCCTTCTCGTACTTCTTTCATGTAGTTACAAATTAATGTAATACTATATTTAAACAAAATCCTTTATTAGAATACTACAGTAGTATAATAGTTTCTCCTACACGATATTAATCAAATGAACTTTAAAATAAGTTCATTACCGGTCCCTATATCTATAATACAAAAAATATCCGTATATAATATTTATTAACCTCTACTAAATAAGAAGTTTCTACTTAAAAAACATAGACAACAAAACATTTCAACTTTATTTTACCATTTAATATTAAAACTTACTGTTATATGAATTCAAGATATTGCAAAGTCATAAACCCTCTGCATTTCTTAAACGCTTAAAAGAAACTTGCAATTTTCAGAGGAAAAATATTTTGAAACTGATAGTGAAATATATCTATTCATACTATATTACAATATTTAAGTTACTTTAACTGGACCTAAATTGAAAATTATTCAACTGCTGAGTGTTTCTATATTTGAGTGTTTCTTTAACTCTAATATAATCAATAAGAACTACTTATATTATATAGAAAATAGTTTTTAAATTAATATTAAGATTTTATGAGTCCGTTCAATATGTGTTCTTATAGATTATGTTACCATTGATATTTAATTGATTATAATCGTATGAAATACTAAAAGGGTATACTAAATTTGCATTTACGTTTGTGAAACGAAAAAGGAGGTTCAAGTAGTTTCCATACAACTTCTTTTTTTATATAAGCATTACTCTATATTATAGTAGTTACCTTTAATGGCCAACTTCTGAATTAAATATATTCGTTGTAATGGAAGAGGTTGAAAAGCTGCCTTACAACTTATTTTTTCTTTTGTACACAACTGAAAGTTTAAATATTTGTGTATTTACGGTTATACGGGTATCCCAGAGTTGAGACCATCTACTCTACTACACTCTTCCTCGCTTGCTTTTATTTATGTGCCTGCATCTACAAATTTGGTTAAAATTTTTATTCATTCATTTCATATTAATTAATAATATATTCTTAATAGGAAAACAGTTTATAAAAAGTATCTATCCTACACTCTATACATATTCATGGAAAATAAATTTAAGTTTTATTAACTTAATGTATTTAAATAAATTACATTAAATAATAAATAATTTTGTTAACAAATTAAAAATGTGTTGTATTACATATTGTATAAAATATTGCATTTGCATCACCATTCAGCACATTAAAATAAAAACAAAATATTATTACTAAAAATAATTCCATTCAACTGTATATACAAAATATTTAAAACTAAAAAATTTATTTTCACTAAAATTTATTGAAATTTTTTTGACTAGCGTTTTATTTTACAATTTATTGTTATTTTTTGGAAGTAATAAAAGTTATGTTATAAAATATCCATCTATAATTTACTTTTATAATTTAAAAAGTTTTTATTTTTACATTTTTAACATTTTTCAAAAATACTACAAACTATTTATAAAAAAAATACTCATATAAAAGATACTGAATTTCCCTACTGTTGTAAATTATTACAAGAATCCAATTAAGAATGAAATATATATGTACATAGAGATTTAAAAAGTTTAAAATGATGCTAGAAATGAAATTACCCACGTAAATCATTTAAATAAAATTTTTTAAAATTTATATTGTGCAAATTTAAAATAAAAGTTTTAATTCAAAATTGCACAACCATACAATACAGATTAAATGGATTAATTTATACTTTTTAAGAATCATGTTGCAGAATCTAGTAAATTTTCCCGAATTTTTCAATTTAAAACTTAAGGAATTAAATGGTGGAATTTGAGGATGCTTGATTTCATTTATATTATGTTCTTCACTCACATTTTGGCGCCTTAATCCGAGTTTTTTAGGTTAAAAGTCTAAAATAGTAATACAGTTTTTTTTAGACATTAAAAACTTTTTAATCACTTGTTAGTCTAATTGATCCTATAGCAACTAAATATAAATTGTGGCATCCCTGCTTTGCAGTTTTCTGAAATAGAAACTTAAATAAGAAAATTACAAACAAGTAGAAGTTGCATTATTTGATACCCTAAGGTGAGATTGAAGAGTTCCAAAATGTTATATAGTTCTAAAAATTGTTAAATATAATATTTTTGCACAAGCGCTAACTATTATCATAACAGCTATGGGCTAACAAGTTTTTTTTGTTAATAGATTTAAATGAATTCCATGAACAATTCCATGAACAGTTGCAATTGTTATATGTTACTTCAGTATCTGCGAGTTATATTTTTAAATTAAATTACAAACATTGCTCCAATATGATGCAACGGGTTAATTCTGAAAAACTATTGCATCACTCAGCCCCTTTTAGTGATTGTCTTGTATGACTTACATTATAAAATTACATAATTTACTATACAAAAATTATTTAATTTTTATTCACTTTCAAGGATAATTGAAAATTCTCCTGTAATCATTACAAATATCATCAACATAATATTATACTTTCACTTAAAATATTAAATCAATAAGAAAATAGTGTTAAAAACATTTTAAAAACATTAAATGGAAAATTATCGCACTTAACAATATGACAAAATTTACACAACGTAAGTGTTTGTTCATGGTACTCACATAGTATATGTATGCAATATATTCATTAAGATAGAAAAATTATTACATTATAGAATAAGTATCTTGAAGCAAAGACTACCTTTATATTTAAATTTCCAGACCATTACCTTCTCCCACTTAAAATAAAATAAAAAAAAATGAACAAGGAAGAGTGTAGTAGAGTAGATTGTGTCAACTCTGGGATACCCGTATGACCGTTATATAAACATTATATTATTATTTTAAACATTATTTACTTTTGGCAAAATTTCAAACATACCTGTTCTATTAGGTGTAGTGTAATGCTCATATAAAAGAAGAAGTTGTATGGCAGCTACTCGAACCCTTTGCAGCAGACCAACCAAATTTTGCAGAAAGTGTGGCCATAAAACTAAACTACTTTTGGCAAAATTTCAGACACGCAGCTGTAATAGGAATAGAGTAATTCTCATATAAAAAAAATAAGTTGTATGACAGCTACCCTAACCCATGGGCCAAAATGGCTGGATTTAAATAGCGATGAAGGCTATTGCAAAAAAAACGAATTTACGAAAATTTCAAGATTCTAGCTCCTTTAGTTTTTGAGTTATCGTGTGGAGGGACGGACGGACATACAGGGCTAAATCGATTATTTTTCGATTCTGATGCGACCCATACACTTGAGTCTATATTTAACCCCCTCCTTCTCTGCGTCACAAACGTAATGACAAATTTATTATACCCTTTGACCTATAGTCATACGGGTATAAAAAAACTTATCCTATATAATTACATTTTAACATTTATAAATTTTTATACACGTCAACACAATATGCATGTAAATGTATTTAAAATGCTGTCATCCATCACATTAAGTACCACAATATAGCTATTAACCGTTAAAAAGTTTTTAAATTATTATTTTTCATTTGTTTCCCCTCGCTCCCCTTTTTAGATTTTAATTTATTTTTTTCGGGTTGGTATTGAAATCCCGGATTTCAAAATCTCGGAATGCCAATCCCGGAAATCAAAATCCCGGATTTCAAAATCCCGGAATTTCAAAATCCCGGAATTTAAAGTAAAAGTAATAATTAAAAGTGCGCGCGCACTTTTAATTATTACTTTTACTTTAAATTCCTATATTATGAGTTACAGTAAAACATCTATCGTTTGTAATTGTAACTAAACAAATTGTAACTAAAAAAATTGTAACTAAACAAATTGTAACCAAAAAAAATTGTAACTAAACAAATTGTAACTAAAAAAATTGTAACTACAAAAATTGTAACTAAAACTGCATACAAATTATTAAACCCATATACATATATTATAAATATTTTGGGAAATTCCCAAAATGTTTTTAATGTAGTGCAAATAATTTGGTATGCGGTTTCAGTTAGAATTTTTTAAACGTGAAAATACAAGTTACATATTTTACTAAAAATTGGAAAAAAATGGAAATTAAAATATTAAAAACAAACAAAGGGCAAAATAAAATTTCTATAAACGGTTACGTATATCATCTGGAAAAAAATTTTTTCAACTATTTCTTTTTTAAAAAAAATTCATTTAAATTCCGGGATTTTTCATGCTGAAAATTCCGGGATTTCACATATGACCTGAAATCCGGGATTTTGATATCCGGGATTATGATTTCCGGGACATTTTTTCAATCCGGGATTATGATACTACGGGATTTTGAAATCCGGGATTTTGATACTAACCCATTTTTTTCATATACTTTCAATTCTTATTTTTCTTCCATTTAAAATCTTTTTTTTTACCCCATCGTCTTATGTCACTTTAAAAATAATTGCAACATATTAACAGTAGTACTCCATGTGTTGTTATTATTTTAATGTTTTTTTTTAAGATATGTGTGTTTGTTATTGATATCAATTTTTATTTAATGTTAATGCATATTAATGCCTCATACTATAATTTAAAAAAAAAATTTTTTTGAAGTGTTAAATTTCTAAGGTAATTTGTAAAATTTGTAATAAAATGTTTAAAAGAATCTAGATCTAGGACTGTTAAAGAATGAAAATATGAGTCTTAAAACAGACATTCATAAATAATATGTTTTACTGTTTTATTAAATGCAACACACTCTCCTGGCCGAATACAATTCACATCAACTGCAATAGACCAATAAGCCAGTAGTGTCAAGTCTTTTGACATACTTATTTACATTAAATATGTGCCGATATATTTTAATTAAAGTATTTTTAAAGTAATCAACAGTGTTATTTAATTTAATTCAAATTTATTAAATGGTAGAATCAATATATGAACACAATTTTATTGGAGTTTTAACTTTTTAATTAAAATGAGATCAAAGCCAGAAGAGAATTTACAGAATTTATTCAATCTTTTACTGTTATAACATAACTTAATAACTAATAATACTTTTAACTATGTATAACAGTAATCTTCATTAACTTAACCATGGCCGTCTTTAATCCAAAATGTCAAGAGCCTTTTTTTGAAGCAGATTGGATCACACCTCTAGCAGGCTAGCAATGAAAAGTGTTAAACAATTTTTAACATATTTTCTATGTATCATTTTTGAGTTCCTTTTTTGAGAAAATTACAAGGTCACAAGACACGAGAAAGATATCGTTGAAAAGCAGTACACTTTTTTTTTGTCACTTTTTAACTCGCTTTGAAATTATAATAGGCATCTTCATCAGACTCTGTTTGGAGCAGTTATCTTCGTTTCTTCCCATGTTACTCTAACTGATATCAGTTCTGCTGATGTTCGCCTCCGGGTGTTGTTGAGGCGACAACTTTTGGGTTCCATTCTAATGCTTCCCTTGCTAAGCATTCTCTTGACATTTTAAGAATAATAATATCTAACTAAAAAGAAATATCTAACTCCTTTTGTTCATTTTGATCTCTTGCTCCATCAGCTTTACTTTGACAAGCTGTCAGAGGCTTTTGTTACTTATTGTGTTGACAAGTACATGTTACATATATTACTAAAACACTTATAATTGTTGAACAACTGTTCTTTTTGTGTTATGTTGTTCGTAACTAAATAAGTTTCACTTCCATATATTAAAGTCGTTTTTACAAAGTTGAATATTTTCAATTTTTTTCCTCTGGATGTGTATCTTCATAATGATTGAAAACGATCAAACATTGCCTTGAGCTTTTCGGTTCTCCTTTCAAGATCAGTGCTTATTTTAATGCTATTTTTTATTATGCAGCCTGATCACACTTCTATCATCGGAACTTATATGGTAAACATCTCTCATCTTGAACTTTTTCCGACAAATTCTTTTATGCTTCTATAAGTTGTATGATATTTCTTAATATCTTCCTGACAAATATGATTAAAGGTCTTCGCAAGCTCCATAACTTTTGATTAAAGAACATAGTTCGAAAGTACCCTTTTTTTTAATAAATAAAATTTAGAACTTATATTCATTGAGTTAGTTTTGTAAGAGTTTTAATTTGATTTATTACCAATTTTTTATTATAACGAAATTTTATACCGAAAGAGCTGGCATAAAATAAATTTAAGTTATATCTGATTATGTGCTTATTATGTCAATAATTTTTTATAAATTTAAATTATAATTAATTGTAAATAATTGGTTATTTATTCAGTTTAACTATATAATATAACTATACGATATAGAAAAACTATAAAATAAATTAAAGAAGAAAACGAAATTATAAAAAAAAAAATATTCAATCAATTTTCACTTAAATACCAATTAAATATTTTAAAAGTATGTCAAGGAGATATGAAATCTAAGAGTACATGACATAAAAATTAAAATTAATTATCGAATATTTTGTATTAAATACTTGAGAAAGTAAGGGAATATCACACACATATAAAAATTAATTGTGTTCAATAATTTCTTCCTTAAAAAATATTTAGCACGTAAAGTGTTAAAGTAAAAATTGTTTTAGCAAGCTTTCGAGAATAAGTCTGAAATTTGATATCAATGAAATAAATCGGTATTTGATGGTACTCAGTTATGTCTTAATGATAAATTATTTTAAAAGCTTACCTAATAATAAATAACAGAAGAACTTGGTTGACAATTTAAATATAATAAGGAAAAAAGATTCTATTTAATTTATAAAGAGATAGAATCTAATTGTTGTAGAATGAAATTATTTAGTTCAACACGGGCACAATCTTAGAGAGACGAAACTGTATTTGAAAAAACCTAAACCATTTTCAGCTTTTTCACCATTGCTTAATGCATTTTTATGGATATTTTAATCATTTTTGAACAACTCCTTTCACAGAAAATGTTCACGGACAAAATTTCATAACAGTACTAGATAGCAGTTCTGTTATTTATGTAACAGTCCTGTAAATTTTTTTTTTACATACATATACATTTGTTTAATTTTTATACAGTTCGAATTAATGAAATTTAATTTAATCACTTTCAAACATAGGTAATACCAGACATTACAATTCTTTAACTTAAAAGAAATGTAACTTTTAATGTATAAAAATACAACTAAATTTTTATATTTCTCTGCCCTTTGTCAGAATTTTTTTTTTTGAATATGTACTTTCACATTAATAACAAATTGAGATTAAAATAAATTTCTTTCAATGTAAACATTTGCAGACCACAATACGAATTTATTCATACTTATATGGCGGAAATGAAAAGTGAATGTTTGCTTGGTCAAATTAGAACATTTTACAAAATGTTATAAATATACATAACACAATGATAAATGCATGCAGAAACATAGAAGAAATGGAAAATATCTTTTCTTTTATGTAATATAACAAAATAATACATAATATGTATATATCCAATTTGAATGAGAATTTAAGTTAAAACAACAATTAATTTTTTTTGCATCTTTAAATTGCTTTGTTTTGTACTACAGGATTTTCTTTTTGAAATTGTAAATTTTGATTTACTATTAATCAGCGTTATGTTTTAAAAGTGTTTACAACAATCGAGAGAGTTAATCGAGAATTTCAAATTTCATTTGTATGTACATAGTTTTTTTAATATTAAAATGTTTAATATATTTGATAACAGAGTGCCGAAAAGTTTAGCGCCGGTCCTGCAATACATAATAAACAGAACTGATTATTTCGTCCAAACCACATTCCCTAAACTTCCTCTCCTAATCACTGTCCTAAAATCAAAATTCACTTTTGTATTAATAATCCTTAATTAAGAGGGTTCTTTCGGTTAGTTAAGAGAGGAACCCGGTGTAGTGTTTTTAATTTTTACTAAAATTAATAAATGACTATATACATATCATCAAAAACTTGAGTTACATTCAAAAATTGTTGTAATTTTAATGATTTACTTTAAAATAAATGAAAGTAAGTACACATTATTTTACGACCTTTAAATTTGTTTTGTTTTAAACAAAAATAAAAACCCTTTAAACAAAATTCATTTAATTTGTGAAACGTATAATTTGTTCTATTTGTGTAAAGTATTTTATATAATATTTCTGATTATACATTCTAAAACTTATTTTATCCATTCCTATTTAAAGTTTAAAACTTTTATATCATTTTTAAAAATATTTTTTTTATTAGATACCAACTGGAAAATTTATTTTTTTTCGAAATGATAAACTGAAAGTTTACTTGTTTAATAATTTAGCTTGTTTTCAAAAAGTTTAAAAAAAAATGTTCCCACAAATTTTTACTCTGTACGCCTGTCTCACCTTCTGTTCGAGCGCTTGGTTAACGACGAATACACATAAAAATTTAATTCCATGAAAAGTTCTTTAATGCAAATTTGGATCATCAATTTGGACCAAGTTCTAAAAAGATATCCTTAACGTTGCAAACAGCAGTCGCTTTCATAGAAGTTTTATAAAAATATATAAAATAAATATATAGTGTTGCCATACTCATTTTTTGCAATATTTTGGCTCTTATAACACCCAACCGGTTAAAGCTAGAAGCTTAAAATTTTTAGATGAATTGGAAATAAAGATGAGGAATTTTAAAATTTTATTTTTGTACCCCCTACCGTTTGGAGCTGCATTGAAAATTTCGCAATTATAAAGCATCTGAAATTGTTTTGAAGTAATAAAACGAAATATGTAAATATAAATGTTTTTGAAATAATATACAAAAAAAAAGCAATGTTACAAATTATTTACATAAACCCTTGATTTTTTTCATTACTTGTTAATAAGAAAAGGATTTATTATTGTGTTATACTACTATTATCCTTCTCATTTTATAGTTTATTCCTTTTTTTCTTAAAACGATTTTGAAAAGGAAATAATATCATACTTTTATTTTAAAATTTAAATACAAGATAATTCACTTTGAGTGTTGTATTATAAGAATGTCTAAAGATAACACAATATTAAGGCTTAGTACTGTATTAAAATAGTTATTGGCCCAACAATCTACCCTTCAGATATTCTATTATTTGAATAGCCATTTGGATCGCCTCTAGTACGGTTATTATTCATTTTCATTGAAGCCCAAACATCTTCTCAGAAATTATCTTAGTTAATTTTTTTGTTTTTTATGAAAAAAAGAGAGCTTTTTTAAATCCAAAGAACAACTTATCTGATCTGATCTATGCAGAAGCAAAATAAATATAATGCCTAATATCCTTCTGAATATCCTTATTTCATTTCCTTACTACCTTAGGCACGTATTCAACCGACCTTACTACCTTACATACATATCTTTTCTTAGAATATTTTTAATATCATTAAATTTTAATACTACATCACACCGAATCTCGTACTTATAGTTTGCCTTATAGGTTTTATAATCGAAAAGAATAAATTTTTAAGACTATTTACTACACTAATATATTATAAGAAGTCAAATACAAAACTTAAATTGAAATCCTTTAGGATATTTTAAACAATTCAAGAAACTTTTTTCCATCTTTTGTTTTTTCAAAAAATAAAAATAAAAATAAATTTAAATCTCTTGGGGTTAAAAATAAAAATTTTTTTGTGATAACATTTTGTGGTGTAGTAAAATGGCCTTTAAATATTTGTAAATTACTTACTACAAATATTACTGTAATTTTAACTTTTCCTTTTTTAATTGACTACATTTGTTTTTTCTTTAAATTTAATTTTTCTATTTTCAGTAAATAAATCTCTCAAATGATGAAATTATTGACTTAAATTGCTCTGAAAAAGGTCGGGTATAACAATTTATTAGCTATTAAAATAGAAAATAACAGATTTCCTGTACCACATTATTTTGTTACAATAAATCTTAAATGTTGCTCTTGGAAATTTTTATATTATAAAATTAAAATATTTATTTTAATTATTTCAGTATAACTTTGAAATATTTTCCTCTCTTTTATTAATATTTTTAATTAAATTTTTTAACATTAAAACTTGAATAGTACGTACTATAATTGTGCTAATTTCTATATTTAATATTTTTAAAGTTTTGTATTTTTTATATAAAAATTTCTAGTGTTCTATTGTTGGATCTGTTATTAACAAAATTAACTTTAAATTTAATAAATTAAATTAATTACAAAATGATATATGAAGAATGGAAAAAAATGAAAAATTTGTATTTTTTTAAAACGTTTTCTCAACCTCTATTAAATAAAAATTAGATCTGGTATTGTATTCGTTTGCCGCTAAGATCCTGATTTCTTTCTGTATAATCTTAAATACTTGTGTTATAAGGTATAAGAACTTATTTTTATATTAGTAGCACTTTTCATATGGTTCAGTTCCATTCAAAAAAACTTTAGGGGTCTCAGAATTAATAATTATTCGGAAGCATTTACATGCAAATTACATATGTATCGTTATCAAATAAGTCAAATAAACATTTAAATTTTTTATACCCGTATGACTATATAGTCCAAGGGTATAATAAATTTGCCATTACGTTTGTGACGCAGAGAAGGAGGGGGGGTAGATATAGACTCAAGTGTATGGATCGGATCAGAATCGAAAAATAAATCGATTAAGCTATGTATGTCCGTCCGTCCGTCCGTCAGTCCGTCCGTCCGTCCGTCCGTCATCACGATAACTCAAAAAGTAAAGGAGCTAGGATTATGAAATTTTCACAAATTCGTTTTTATGCAAAAAACGGAATCGAGTTTTAAATTCAGCCATTTTGGTCCACGGGTTCGAGTACCTGCCATACAACTTCTAATTTTATATGAGCATTACTCTATACCTATGGAAGCTGCGTGTCTGAAATTTTGCCAAAAGTAGTTTAGTACAATGGCCAAAGTTACTGCAAAATTTGGTTGGTCTACTTCAAAGGGTTCGAGTAGCTGCCATACAACTCCTTCTTTTATATGAGCTTTACACTACACCTGATGAAGCTGGGTGTCTGAAATTTTGCTAAAAATAGTTTAGTGTAATGGCCAAAGTTACTGCAAAATTTAGTTGGTCTACTGCTGAGGGTTCGAGTAGCTGCCATACAACTTGTTCTTTTATATGAGGATTACACTACACCAAATGAAGCTGGGTGTCTGAAATTTTGCGAAAAATAGTTTAGTGTAATGGCCAAGGTTACTGCAAAATTTGGTTGGTCTACTGCAAAGGGTTCGAGTAGCTGTCATGCAACTTCTTCTTTTATATGAGCATTACTCTACACCTAATAAAGCTGAATGTTTGAAATTTTGCCAAAAGTAATTAACCGGATGATATAATGTATATGTTACGGTCATACGGGTATCCCAGAGTTGACACAGTCTACTCTACTACACTCTTCCTCGTTTTAAGTAAATTAAAAGGAAAATACATAAAATATAAAATTTTTATTTTTATTTGTATTTTGGATTCGAAATATTTTTACAATTATTCAAAATACATATAAAAGTAAAAGTTTCAAAAATAATACTATATAATATTACAAAAAGAATAAGATGCTAATTTTATTTTAATAACATTATTTCCTACTGTAATTTTTTATTTTAATTATAAATTTTGTAATTTTGCTATAGATTTTATTAATCGGGTACAAACACTGACGAAGTCTGCGTAACTTAGACGAAATACTGGTATTTGTAAAAATATATGATTTTAGTGAAATTAAAATGAAACTACATACTCATTTTTTATTTATTTCATATACATTTCACTCAAACGCTCAGTAATAGAATTCAAATTTTTTTCACTTTTTGACAGCGGATATGCGAAGCGAGAGCCAAAATATAAAAAAAAAATATCTAAAACCGTTCTCCAATATGAAAGTGGAGTGGAGTAGATACATGCATGTTGGTTCTGATCTGAGAAGAACACCACTTTTGAATCAAGGCAATTTTTAATGAATTTGCCTAATTCATTAATAGCTTAGCTTTTACATAATATATATGTATATATGTATATTCATTACCTCCCTGTGATTTTTATTTACAAAGATCGGGAAATTATCTTCTATTAAGGATTGTCAGGTTTATGGTACTTATATAATCTAAAAGAAGTTTACCTGATGTTGACTTCTCCACACTGTGTTGTGGACATTCGCGGTAAAATCAACAATCAGATGTGAACTAATGCAATTTGAGTAACTTACCAGATCTTAGAAGCCATAAAACGGTTGTACCTCTTCATCATATGGATGATATTCTAAAGCCACGATCACTGCTATTTTATTTCTCTCGGTTTGCTCCTACATTTGGATGGCGACTAGGTCTGTTATGTTAAGCTGTGGAATATAAAATACTTTAAGTACTTATTAAATAACAATGCATGCTCTTGGCCTACCGATATTTATTTATAACAACACTTTCTCGAGGTTCTTGTCCCATTCTATTGGATGGTCGTTATTCGTGCTTGGCTCTTGAATTAGCACCTACCAAATTCTCTCTGAGCACCCTTTCCGTTACTACTTCCGTAGTGGTGATGCTCTTATACAAGTTGGTTTGGATTATTTTTGTGGTCTCGACTTGAAGCTCTTTACTTAATTGCAAAAGTTATTTGAATGGAAAGGATATCTTCCCCCCTCCCCCACTTTTGTTTATCTTACCAGCTAAAAAGTAATAAGGTCAGCTTGTTTGGGTTGCTTGGTCACTTTCGCAGCTAGATCATTGATTTCAGCTTTTCTCACCAGCTTTGGAAATTGTTCTGTGGCTTCTCTGCCCGTTTTTGGTAGATGTATTTCGACTCCTTTCCTCTTTATGGTGAATACACGCAGACTTCTATTTACTTCTGCTAGCGACCATTCCCATGTAAAGGGGCTATTCCTGCCGGAAACCGCAGATTTCACCGAGGTTTGACGCGATATCCTACATCGCTTTTCTCCATTTTCTAAATCCTTCTTGATGTTTAAGTGGTAAGGCTGCTTTCTGCTTTGAACTGATTGAATTTTAAAACTAATTTAACTACTAATTATATGGCGAATTTAAACTTAAATGATAAAAAAATTTAAACAGTGTACCAGAATAAACTAAAAAATTATGTAGTTTCAATTCTAGTTAAAATAAAACTAAATATTAATTTGAGGGCTAACAAAAAATTGTAAACTTGATATTGCATACTGAATTTTAATTTACCATATTTTATTAAAAGATAATTGACTGAGTAACGCTAAGTTGAGGTAACTAACTTAACAATTAAATACCTCTAAATCTGTCGCAAAGTCTATAAAAAGTTACGAAGCTAAGTAGAGAATTTTTAAAACTTTTATTTAAACAAGAATATTTCTAAAAAGTAGACATTTATTATATGTACACAGTAGAATATTCATCTGTTTCTCTTTAGTGATTAGTCTCACATTTTCTGGATATACTTTATATTTACATTTATAACAAAAACTGATTAAATTATTCTTTACGGCCTATTTTTCTACAAAATATTACAGAATCCAGAAGGAATATAAAGTAGTTTGTGATGTTTTTTTCTAAAAATAATTAAACAATCATGTGTTAATTTACGAAATGAAAAGTAAAAGTTGGAAAAAAAATATTTGTTATGTATTTTATATTTTATTGAAGGATGAGAACAGAAAATAAAACATGAAAATGTGTTTGTAATTTGTCATATAATGTGAGTTTACATTTTTTTTTATTTTAATTTAATCTAAAATAAAAGTTTTTTTTTGTTTGCATTATAAAAAATTAATTGAGAGTTTAGAAAGTTTGAATTTAAAATTTATTTTAGAAATTTAAATATACATATTATATAAGTTTAAAGAATACAGGAAAATGTCTTTGTTGAAGCTAATAATTTATGAAAAATTTATTAAAAGGAAAGTGTTTTTAAAATTATATATTTACAACCAGCTGTGTAAATATTAAATAATTTAAAATATTTATTTAAGGATTCTTTCATAATTACAATAAATAGGTTTCGATAAATGAAAACACAGATATGTTTCGGAACAGTTCTATAAAATACATAAAACGCAGAAGTTACATAATTAAAATTAAAAAGAAGCATATTAGTTTTCTGGCTAAAATCATTTAAAATCTATATTTTACATTACGTTTTAATAATATTATAATTAATACTGTTTATTCTGTAGAATTTTAGAAGTTCGAAACCTTTTTTTTTTTAAACTTAGAATAAGCTATTAAGCTTAAAAATCATTTACAGTTTAGAAGGCAAAAGCTTATTAATGGCTAATGCACTTTTAGTTGAGTTGACATACACCTAAGGATACATAATGTGAAAATATTGAAAGTAAACACCTCTTTCGGGGCCCAAGTCAAATATTAACTTTATCAATTAAATTTTCGGGTGGGTGACTTTTACTTTATATTTCACAGTTCACACTGATAGTTTATGACAAACTTTAAATTAAAGTTAATATTTAACTTAAGAATAATAAGGTATTTGTTTCTTTTTTATATATTTTGTTTTTTTTTTTTTTTAATTCAGTTACATTCGTTTGTCCTCAAGAACGTCCCGAAACTCTTTCTTAAAACAGAAGTAAATTTGAATAATCAACTGATTTAATTTTTATATAATAAATAAATTTAAATACAAAAAAAGATAGAATATACGTTATTTTTTAATAAATGCAGGTTTATGAATTTAAATAATTTTTTTGAATCGTTTTAGATTTGGAAAAAAAAAACAAAACATGTGATGAAAAAAACCCAAGTTTTAAAAAAAACAAATTTTCAAAATTAGATAGCGTTGCATACTGAGTTTAATTTTGTGAATATAGGTATGATTAAGTTACTGATTTATAAAAATGGGAAACTTTTAAGTCCTAATAGCCCTTCATTGAGCAATGTTCCAAAATTTTTACCAAATAAACTTATAATGATTCTAGAGTATTTTCAGATTGAAAACCTAAAACTCTTGTTATAATAATTTATATTTAGCACTTTTTCAGTCTTTAGAGGGTTGCAGCTCAGCTACAGAAAAAAAGGTTTTTAATGAAATTATTTTTTTTGCAATATCTCCCGTAGTTAAAATTTCTTCTTTCTATTTCAAAAAGTATAAAAATTTTTGTAAACATACAGACGGATGTATCAATATAAAATGTACTTATTTTTTCGTATTTGAAATGATAACGATATTTAAGAAAAGTGAAAATTAAAATAAACTGCCAACTAAACGTTTCTAATTAATTTTATATTATAAAAATTTTTAAATAAACATAAAGTAAACATGCTTTAAACATGATAAGAATGCAGGAAAGGTATACAGTGAAAAGTTTATACATTTTTAACAAAGCAAACTTTTCAATGTTAAGATTCAAAAAGGAATGCAATTTAATAAGAACTTTATTAGAATCGTGAGACAAGTGCGAGGACTGTAAAGTAAAAATTTAAAATTTTTTTTTTCTTTTTTAATAACTTTTATTTGCGATAATCTATCTAAGTTCTATGTATGTAATCTATATAGTACATAGGTCTCTATATATTTATTAATATTGTTCAAAAGTAAGAATCTATATTCTCTTTTAATCATCTAAGTCTATCTAATTCTAACTTATAATTAATATAGTTAAACCTTGTTATACCTACCTTTTTTAAAGCCTAGAACTAATAGGTCTAAAAGTTTTATATATTTTTTTCATCATCTTAAAGAAAATAATTAGAAAATTATTCAACAACTTACATACCATTAAAATTTTATTTACAAAATTTTATTCCAAACATGGCATATGTGTTTCATAAAAACGAATAACGACTTGAGGACATTTAACATTTGCTTCTTTTGCCAATACAAAGTTCATTTTATCGGTATTTTTCCATTTCATTAAAAATACTAAATTTCCACAAACATAAGTAGCTCCAATTATTTCATCCGGTTTAAGATTATCAAAATCTTTAAACTTTTTTAAAGTTGGATATGGAATATTATTATGTTTTACTACAAAAAAAAATATTTTTCATAATTTTGAATAACGAAAATGTTTTTTTTTTTAATTTACTAACTGCTAAATAACAATTCCAAATTTCTAACTAATTTTTCATTTAAATTTTCTTGTGGTTCCCAAGTATTTTCATTTCGATTATAACCAGCCCATTTAATGTAATATTCAACCTAAAATATTATCATTTTTCACTACGATTTTTTACAATTATTTATAAAGTAAAATTTTGTTTTAAAATCTCAAATACCCTTCTGACTATTCATGAAAAACTTACAAATCCATTACGTACTCTTCTCCCCTCGATTTGATCAATCAAAAATATTTTATTATCCATTTTATGATCACAAAATAATCAATTCATTCAAAAAATATATGCAACTTTCAATATCATTCGATAAAATTTTTTAAAAATTTTATTTTTAAATTTTATTTTGACTAAATCTGTTACTTTAGTTTTGTTGCTTCAATTTTTAACGGTCAGTTTCTTTTTTTAAATTTGACATCAAATTTTTTTATTTTGTATTGTAGTCAAATCAATTGCTACACTCAGCTACACTGTAGAGTAAATAGATTAAGCAAGCGACAATCGTAAGGATGGAAGCAAATATCTGTTTTATAAATTAACCTATCAACATTTGCTTTGGGGAGCAATTAATTATTTACTCTCATATTCATAATACAGTTTGAAATCTAATAAACCTAGTCGCTTCCCAAACTATAATGGTTTTAAGAATTAGGATATTTTAAGACAAGCTTTAAATTTTATGAAAACTGTCAAATTAGATTAAATGATTTTATCAAAATTGGTCAAATATAGTTGTCAAAATAGACACTGTATAAATTTTTACAAAATTTTAAGTCGTTCATAGATATTTTAGTTTTAATTGGAAGCGGAACTCCGCAGCGTATTATCACATTCTATGTATTTTTAAAATACATATATAAATGAGAGAGGCCAAAATGTTAAGTATATTTTATATTATTCCAGTGCCCATTGTCAGTTTATTTTATTTTATATTATTATATCTACAACAGCGGTTCGCCACCAGGTTTTCTGTCCAGCTGAAAATTATATATGCCTTTATTTTTGCCGCCGCGAAATTTAGTTGTTATTAGATTTTAACTAACATAACTGTCAAATAAAACAATAAAATTAGTTCAGTACGTTTAAAATTAGGAACATAGAAGTTGTTGTTAGGAAAAAATAAATTTAATTTAAATATTTTTTCCTTTTACTTCGTTTACAATGTTTTTAATCAGAAAAAAATTTTGACATTGAGAGTAGTTTTCGCCGCAGAGTAATGTTTTCATTTTAAACGTCCACCGTCCTGAATTTGTTTTCAGTTTAGAAACCATTAAAGTTAGAGCTACTCTATGCGTTCACACGTTATTGCAGTTTTCAGTTGTTATTTCTTCTTTTTCTTTCCCACTTCCTCATATTTTCCTAAAACGTTTTACAAACAATAAAAAATCACGAAATCGCAGTTAACACCCGAAAATGTTGGTAACAAAAATTTAGATGCTTTAAGTCTTGCATATCTCCAATACATTTAATACAGAAAAAAATAAATCTATTGCTTACCCTTCAACAAAAAAAATTATAGTAATAAATATTAACGCACATATATACAGTCGCAAAAGCAAATGATAAAATAGTGTAAACGTTAAGAGCTTTTAAGAAGGATAACAACATAATGTTCTAAAAACAACTGTTAACATGTACGGTGTAAACGAAACTAGTGAATACATTACGATACGACAGTACAATGTCGTTGTAGATTGTGGCTGTAGTGTGTACTTTGTACAATAGTCATTGGTCGCTTTCAGTAGCATCTAGTTTAGGGCTACACTAGATTGCAGTGGTGTTAGCTGTAACATTTGGCATTTTTGTACTAAACGATTTGCAGCAAAATTAAGTGACATTTGATTTGGATGACTTTTGGTATATTTCTACTTAATTTAAGTTACTGTAATTATGGATACAATATAGAATACCCGCAAAAAAACAACATAAAAAATCCATAAAATAAAAATTGTTGAATTGACATACCTACTAGATCTAGAAATTTATTTAATTTTTGTATAAAATAGATACGCCAAAATCACTTACTATAATCAATCTATAATAACTATACAAAAAAAAAAAATTAAATCATTTTTGGTTTTATTTTTAATTAATTTAAAAATAGAGGAATTTCATTATTTCCAGAAAATTGCAAAATTATTTTCATAAACATTTACAGCCATAGTTTTCATATAAAAAACTGTCGATTTCGGGGCAAAAATTTTTAAAATTGCATTTTCTTTAAAATTACATAATGAAAATGCAATTTTATAAAAAAAAAAAAAAAGGAGTTGCGTAAACAATAACGGTAAATTATAATCCATTTTCGGCCATTTTTGAGGTGCTCGCCCACTCCCTTTTAATTTGACTTAACTTACCAGTGAGATTAATTAACCATTTTATTAAAATTCGCATTCATTTTAGCATAAAATTCCTTGCTCCAGAATTTATATATCGCTTAACTGTTACTCTATATAAAAAAAATGGGTAAGTGTAGATAAATTTATCGACCCCATAAAATGCAAGTGCTTTTTGTGTGTTGCATCAGAACCTACATTAATTCTTTCTGAAGTGTGGGTTATGGTTCCATTCAAAATTTAAAACTTGTCGTTTCGTTTGTTGTAGTTTGAATTTAAAATTGTGACATTTTTATGAAACGCGTTCAGTAGCATCTAACGCTACATTTTTGTACTGAAAGATTTGCTGCAAAAATAAATTACATTTGATTTTGAGTGACTTTTGTTATATTTTGATTTTATTTAAAGTATTTTAGGATACAATGGAGAATTTTTGTGGCATTCAACATTTCAATAATTTTTTTTTTATTTCTTAATTTTTTTTCCTATATCCTATTTAAATTATTATTTAAATTCAAGCTTTTAAAATAATCAATTTCGTTTTTATTTTCAATCCTATATTATTAATTAGAAATGATACCCTCAAAAATTTCTCAGAAAATCTTGTAAACAAAACTTATTACATTAAAATGTGAGGAAAACGACAATTAAAATCAGTTACAACTTAGCATGAAGTTCTTTTGCTGCACAATTAATCTAGTAAAAAAATCGTTCAGTAGAAAAGTTTTTTGAGCGCTCTACTTTTCTTGTAGCGTAAATGCTACTCAAAGCGACAAATTTTAAACACAAAATATAAATTACAAACAAAAAGCATAATACGTTAAATGTTAAAATAATTATTAAAAATGATAAATAAAAGTGAAAACAACAAAGGAGTTAAATTTTAAGGTAAAAAAGTGTTTTTACTAAATTTTAATAAAAATAAAAGAAGAACTTAATGAAGTAATAGTAAAAATTCAATTCTGTTCGACATTAAAAATAAATTGTAGCGTACAGTATTATCAAACTACTCAATTGAATCACACGCTTTTCGCGAAATTACGGTTTATATTAATTATTTAAATAAAAAGAAAACAATAGTGTCTTTTTTTTTCTAATTAATTAACAAAAATAAAATTTTAATGTGGTGCAATTGCTTTCATATGTAATTTGATCACTCATAATTTATTTTGCTTTTTTTAATGAACAATTTAATAATATATTAAAAAATAATAAAAAACTTTTGTGTACTTTTAATTATTTTTTTTTTTTGGCTTGTGCTTAATCGTAATTTGATCACTTTGATTAAGTAATTTAAATTTAAATTAAAAATAAGAAAAAAATAAAATATAAAAAAAAAACTTAAAACTTTAAACTTTTATAAATTAAATTATTAAGTGAATAAACTCAGTTAACCTTCGTTTTTTTTTATTTTTTTTGGATAATCTTTTACTCTTCATATTTAAAATGAGTTACAAATGCGATTTGGCAAATTGCTTCGATTTTGACAAGAAAAGCAAATTTGTTATTTGCAAAGCGTTTTGTAAAAGAAAGTTACATGGAGTTTGTATGGGTTTTAGCAGAGATTGGTATCATCCATCTCTTGACTCATTTTTCATTTGTGAGGATTGTCAAAACCATGAAGGTTTGTTGCGTGGTATGTTTGACAATATTCATAAAACAATATCTGATCTTGCAAATGAAAAAACATCTCTATGTAATAAAACTAACAACACCATCGTGAGTAATACAAACGCTTTTCAAGACATGGCGAAGTCGTTTGATGGACTATGCAGCCGTGTCTCAGGCCAAAATAATAATGACGATGCTGTTGAAAAAATCAAAACAGAAGTTCTCGCACATCTGCCTAAACATTTTGCCAACTTAGAAAATAACATTAGAGATATTATCGGAGCTGGTTCTAGTCGCCAACATGTTGATGTATCTGCATTTAATAAACAGTTAGCTTCTCAACATAATTCTTTTATTGAAAAACTAGAACAACAACATAACTCTACAAATTTATTTTTATTGGAGCTGCTCACAAACCTTCAAGATTCTAACTCGAAAAGGGTTGAAACTTTTAATAAAGGAGTCCAGAGTACACTTACAACATGCGAATTTGGTACTCAAAATACTCTGGAAACTTGTGATATTGGTATTCAAACGGATCCAATAATAGTACATAAATTTGGGACCATATGGACTGAAGATGAATGGGATCGTAGAATATCGAAACTACACAATTTTAACCTCTCTTCAGCTAATATTGAGAAGTTAAAAAATTCATCTATTTGTATTAACGGAGCTCCACGTTCCTTCGATTGTATTAAAATGCTTCGATTTATAAAAGATGAGTTTCGCGTCAATTCAGTTTCCTGTCTTAATGTTACTCCAAATCGTATTAAAAGAAAAAACATTAAATTTCGCTGTTTTAAATTAACTGGCCCATATGGTACAATGCAGTTGTTACTGGATCCCAATAATGGTTATATTTGGGACAAAATTGGAGCACATACTACCAACTGGACTTCGGATGCTGTTATTTTTACGTCAAATAGACCTGTTAAACCAGAGCAACCTGATAAACCTAAGCGACCTCTTACGCCACAGCAGCTAAGGACTAAAGGTAATCCCAAATTTTCATTAAATCTGATAGATGCAAGTTCAAATCTTTCTAAACCTAAAATAGATACAATTAAACCTAACATACATTCTACTAACGCTAATAATACTAATAATAATTTTGAAAATTCAATTAACCCACTAATAACTGATACTTCTACAGATATTAATAATTCTAATACAGTTAAAGCAAACAACTCAGGTAATGATTTAATTAATCTTTTCGATGTACCTAAAGTTCCTTCTAGTGATACTTATACACTTAACTTCACTGCTAACACAAACTCAAAAGTAAATAACATTAAGAGCCTTCTTGAACTTCCAATAACAGCTTCTACTTGTTATGATAAAATTAATCGATTAAACTCTAGCAATAATACTAATAACTCTTTAAATAATATTAATCATATACCTCTTAACAATAAAAAACAAATTAAATTTAAATCTAAATCTTCACTTTCAAATGATTCGAAATCCTCCTTAAATAAACATGTTAGTGATTCTTTTCTTAAAACTAAAATTTCTAAATTAAAAAAATCTCTTTCTTCCACTTTGACTAAGTACCATAACTTTGTTCAAGGTGAAACCTTAAATCCTCATGTAAAATCTTCACTACCAAAAAAAACTCAAGTATTGAAAGCTTCAAATTCTTCAAATGTTTCTAATTCTATACCTACACTACCACCAGTGCTAGACCCTCTTTTGCCACCTGTTGTTAAGGTCACACTTAAATCTTTAGAAGATAATAATAATAGCAGGTATGTTTTAGCCAGACTTAGGGATAGCAGAATTTTTGAAAATGTTAGACTTTATCTAGCCTATCTTCATAATAAGTCTAATGATGTTTGTATAGGTGGAAAAACTAATACATCACTGAAAATTGCTATTCAACAAGAAGGATTGCCAACTGATGTTAATGAGTTGCGTGATATTTTTATTAGATATCATGACACATTTGGAATTTCTGCGGTAAATGCCTTGAATGATCTTAAGTCATATGCTTCTCATATTTCGTCTAACAGAATTAATTATCTTCAAAGGGTAAGGGAAAATCATGATAAGTACTTTCGTCCGCTCCCAAGTGAGAGAAAATCTAGTTAATATTAATTTATCTCCTCTTACCTTAGTTAATCCTTGCAACACTTTACCTAAATTATCCATCTATTACCAAAACGTAAGAGGTCTACGTACCAAAACGAAAACGGTTCTCTCTAATTCTACCATTTTAAACTTTGATATTTTTATTTTAACTGAAACTTGGCTTACTTCTTCAATTAACAATTTAGAACTTTTTTCTTCATCTTTTAATGTTTTTAGAAAGGATAGATATGGTACTCTGGATAATACTTCGAAAGGTGGAGGAGTATTAATCGCTATAAAAAATTCATTTTGTTCCTCAGAATTGACTTGCTCTCAAACTGAATCAATTGAAAATACTGAAATTATGGCTATTAAAGTTGAACTGCTATCCAATAATTTATTCATCATTAACTGTTATATTCCACCAGCTTCTAACTTTGAACTTTATTCTAATTATTTATCAGTAATTGAGTCATATATTAGCAAAATCAACGCAAATGATGATATCATCCTATGTGGTGATTTTAATTTACCTAATATCAGTTGGATTGCTCATGATGAAGAACCTTACTTCGTACCAAAAGAACTGATTAGTAATATTGAGTGCTTAGTAATTGATTCTTTAAACTCCTTCAACTTTCAACAAGTATCTTCGATATTCAATTATAGAGGTAATCAATTGGATCTTATTTTCACTACGAACTGGAACGATTTGGTTATTCTTGATTGCCCAATTGAATTAGTCAGAATCGATCCTTACCACCCCCCTATTTGTTTTTCCTTTTCCTCTTTCCCCCCTGCGAAAGTTGAATCTTCTTTATCACATCGTTTTAATTTTGTAAAAGCCAATTTCGATGATATTAATAATTTTTTGACCTCTTATAATTTTTCATTTATTCCTTCTTCTAATTTAAATGATTCTGTTAATAACTTCTATGGAATTATTAGGTCTTCTATTTCTCAATTTGTTCCTCTTGTAGTTGATACTACGAATGCATCCAGTCCACCCTGGTTTAATAAAAATCTCAAAACATTAAAAAATAAAAAAAATAAAGCCTGGCGTAAATTTGTCAAAAGTAACTTGAATTCTGACTATAACTATTTTCTTACTCTGTTTAATGAATTTAAATTTTTGGCTGATAATCTTTATTCAAATTATGTTCGCAATATGTCATCGAATATCAAAGCTAATCCAAAACAATTTTGGAAATTTGTAAACTCTAAAAGAAAAAGTGATCAATATCCAACCTTCTTCAATTATAAAAATTCTGTTAGTAATGACTCCAAAATCATTTGCGAATTTTTTCGTGAATTCTTTTCTTCTAGTTACTCTACTTCAACTTTTTCTGTAAATGAAGCAAGTTTCTCTCACCTTGAAAATTTTCCGAAAACTACACTTACAAATATTAATATAGATTCTAACATGGTATTGAATTACATAAATAAAATTGATGATAATCCAAGTCCTGGAAGTGATGGTATCCCCAACTTATTTTTAAAAAAATGCGCTGCCTCTTTGGCTGGCCCACTGTCCACCATATTTAATTGCTCGTTAGCTACTGGGGTTTTTCCATCTATTTGGAAAAGTGCTTTTATTAGACCTATTCATAAGAAAGATCATAAAAATGACATTACTAATTATCGACCGATAGCAAAACTATCCTCGATTCCAAAACTTTTTGAATTAATTGTTTTTGATTCTATTTATGATCACTGCGTCACCTTCTTATCACCATATCAACATGGCTTTGTGAAAAATAAGTCTACCGTTACTAACCTTGTTGAGGCTACATCAATTTTTCTTAAAAATATGGAGGATGGCTTTCAAACTGATGTAATTTACACCGACTTCAGTAAAGCATTCGATCTTCTTCCCCATAATATTATCATTTTTAAGCTAAGAAAATTAGGTTTTCCCTCATACTTTATAAATTGGATTTCCTCATATCTTTCAGATCGAAGTTATTCAATTCTATTTAGATCTATAATTTCGACCCCATTTTTGGCTCTCACTGGGGTTCCTCAGGGTAGTCATCTTGGTCCTTTATTGTTCATTATTTCGATAAATGATGTTACTTCATTAATTTACAATAGTCACATTAAAATATATGCCGATGATATGAAAATTTTTAAAAAAATTAAATCATTAGATGATTCGTTAGCTTTACAAGATGATTTAAACCGTTTTCATAACTGGTGTGTTAATAATAACCTTCTTCTTAACATTACTAAATGTGCTTTTATTTCTTTTACGCGTCGTTTAAATCAATTATCATGTACTTATTCTTTTAATAATCAAACTATTCTATCTGTTGCTTCAATTAAAGATTTGGGAGTATTTTTTGATAGTAAACTCTCATTTCAACCTCATTATACCTATATATTAAATAAAGCAAATTCTATGCTGGGTTTTATCAAGCGTTGGGCAAGAGAATTTGAAGACCCTTATGTTCTTAATTCTCTTTATACTTGCTTGGTAAGACCCAATTTGGAGTATGCCAGCCAGGTATGGAATCCATTTTATAGAGTCCATGTTAATAGGATTGAATCTGTCCAAAAGAAATTTCTTAGATTTGCTCTTCGTCATCTGCCCTGGGAAGATCCGTTCAATCTCCCTCCGTATGAGCATCGGCTAAATTTATTAAATCATAACACTCTTGAAAAACGTCGTGAGGTTGCTGATATAATATTTTTAACAGAATTACTCAAAGGCAACACTATTTCTAAGGAATTACTTGATAGGGTAGTTTTCTGTCCAGTTTCTAGATTAAGAACACATAACATGTTTTATCTTCAGTTTCACCGTACCAATTATGGTAAATACGAGCCTCTTAACAGAATGATGGCTTTATGCAATAAATATAAACACTGTATTAACCTTCAACTAACCAAATTAACATTAAAGAAAGATTTATATTTGCATCGGTAAAATTTTGGGATTATCTTTAGTTTATTATTGATTTTTGTTTATTTTTTTTTTATTATTTTTCATATTCAATTTTATTCTTAAATTTGTTTAATAATTTTGTTTTTTGTTAAACCTTTAATTATTATTATATTGAATATTGTTAATGAATTTTGTTTCTTATTTTAATTGAATATTCTGTTTTCCTTTTTTTTTTTTTTTGCATGATTTTTTTTATATAAATTTAGTTTTACATTAATTAGTTTTGTAATATTTAATATCTTTTATTACACTTTGTTAGTTTTAAGTAAAAATTTGTAACGTGTTTGAGTTAAGCATGAGTCAAATAAATAAATAAATGCTACTTAATAATAAATTTCTATATGAAATTTAAAATTGAAATACAAACTTTGAAAATAAGAATCAAAAAACCACCGACAAGAAATTATATGTTACTGCTCCAGGTAAGTCTTATTTATTATGTTTTATACCTATTAAAAAAAATGAACTATGTAGTTATAATAATTTTCTTCTGACATTTTTCTTAATTTTGCTAAGTATAAAAATAAGTTATTTATTAGTTTTCTAATCTTATAGTTTCAGTTATATATAGAAAATTATTAATTTAAATCCTATAGCCATTAAGTATTTAGGTACATACATATATTATTTATTTCATAAAGGCAGAAATTAATAACAAATTTTATATTAAAACTAACTAATTAAAGGATAATTTAATTAAAAATTTATAAAGTGTAACATTAAATTTGGATATACATTTATTCAAGTAGGTAGACAGAATTTATTTACCTACATTTAATGTAGGTGGGTATTTTAGAATTTTTAATTTGTAACAGAATAATATTTGGAAATATGTATTAACAATATTCAGAGACAATTTTCCACAT
The DNA here is from genome assembly GCA_963082915.1 of Dolichopus griseipennis. Taxonomy (NCBI): domain Eukaryota; kingdom Metazoa; phylum Arthropoda; class Insecta; order Diptera; family Dolichopodidae; genus Dolichopus; species Dolichopus griseipennis. Next base: position 331,122,120 of record OY720441.1, on the reverse strand, counting down.
ATTAAAGCAACAAAAGCGTAGGAAGCGCAATAAATCTAAATCTAAAATTTGTTCACTAAATAAATATAAATACAGATTAGTTAATGTATTCAAATATATCCAAATAAACCACGTAATAGGCTATATTCAATTTTATTAGGTTAGATGAAAGTTGTTAATTAGAATAATATGCTTAATTTAAATAGTGTAAAATGGTTTTTTTTAAATAAATGTCTGTATTTTTGTCGTAATATTTTGCAACATTACTTTAAATATCACTTTATCATTAACGAAATAATTTTTTTTTTAAAATTTAGATCATCAGGCAACTATTATAAGTAAAAATACTGGTAAAATTTAAAAAGAACCAATTAATTTTATTAATTAAATAATAGAGATTTAAATATAACGTATAGCTATTAATATTTTAATTTTTCTGTTCTTTTCAAATGGTGGTCAACACTTCATACTCGTGAAATTTTGATCAAAAAACTTATATTGAAAAAATCTAGTCTAGGTGATGACCCGACAGTTGAAAATAAAATATTTTATTTCTGCACATGACTTCGTAGTTCGTGGACAAAGTATTCCAAATAATCAAAGTGATCAAACGTGTTACGTAGTGGTTTTCAATCAGTGGTATATTGGAAAACAAAAGTCGGTCTGGTGTTTTTTAAAAAACCTAGTCTTTGATTCTTTAATAGAAATTTGAAATTGGACAAAAATGTTTCAAAAAGTGGTACCTTAATTTTTGATAGCTTTTGGGGGCGATCTTTAAATTCTAATATTTTGCAGCTGTCAACTTAATCGTTGTGTATAATTTAATATTTGTTAATTTCTAAACTTTCTATACCTACTACTAACTTTGTCTTGCTATCTACAATATCGTCGTGCGATTTTTAGTTATTCTAACTCTTATAAATAGATATGTATAATGCTAATAGCTTTAAATATTCATAATTATATTTTTTCATTGTTGATTATACCTTATTGTATCAAAATATTTCATTTATAAATAAATTTTGTTTTTGTACAACTAATAAAAGAATTTATCAAGTGTAAAATATGAAGGCTGGTAAGAAAAACAATAAGTGGGAAGACAACCATAACTTAAATTTTAAGTTTTTAGAAACAAAAATGTTAATTTTGTTGATACATATTATTTCTACACTTATTCTCAAAACAGTATTATAGTCTTCGTATAGAGTGACTTTTTAAAATTAATTTATACATTATTTTGCGTGCATTATAATTTGCAATCAGAATATAATGCTAATTCTAAATCGGACTTTCTTTTTACTCGCTTTCATTTTTTATATTTTTTCAAGAGTTTTAAATTTAATTGATTTCTACTATGACAGAAAACAACAACGGGTTATAAATACAAAATATAAATGTTTTAATATTATTTATATAGTTTTTTTCATTTTATCGTTAATATTTGGTGTATTTTATTCTTTAAATACAGTTACTAAACGAAATTTAACTATACACGATAATATCTTTTCTTCAATAGAATATTGTTGTGTTATTATGTCTTTGATATTTATAAAATTTCGATCGAATAAATTACGAGAATATCTAAATAAATATTTAAGTTTTGTGAAAAAAACCGAAAATTATTTACAATATGGATGCTTGATGAATAATTTTACAATAAAATCTTGTATAATTATTATTTTTCTTTTATATACGTTAATTTTATCAATGAAACATGTAACGACATTTCTTAAAAACACTAAAGCCGAACTTAATTATATATTATTTTTGAAATTTTCTAATATATTTTTGACTATTAGTATAAGATCAATTACGAAATTTCCGGCTATATATTCTAATTTTATAATTTTGATACCACTAGCTAATCATTCAAAATTAAAACAACTTTTCATAAACGCGTATCAAAGATCAGTGAAAAATTTAAACATAAATTTCAATAAAAATCAAATTTCCTACAGAGATTTTAAAGTTATAATGAAGTTTCAAATTATTTCACATAAAATTTTAAAAGAAATATTTGAACTATGGAGCGTACCAATAATAAGTGTACTCTGTTATTTTTTCAATTTTATATTTTATGCATTTTATTTTATAATGTTAATATGTGTAAGCCAAGATTGTTCATATTTAGAATTATTTATGTCTATTTCAAATTCAATCTTACAAGTTTTCATATCAGGATTTATGATTGATAGCATAAAGTTACAATTTAAGGAGGTTTTAAATAGTTTGGATTTAACAAATTTAATTTGCAATAAAAAAACTGGACGAAAGGTAAAATCTCAACTTTAATTTTTTAAAAAAACGATATATTTATTTTACTACTTAGGTACAATTATTTTTTTTTCAGGTTGATAAAATTTTAATTGCAAATGCATTTTATACAAGTGATTACAATTTTAAAATCTGTGGTCTTCAATTGCCATCAAGACGATCTAATTTAATATTATTTTCTAAAATATTACAAATTTATTTATTCATTATTCAATTAAATTTAGAACAAAATTTTAATAAACGAAAAGATAGATTTAAATAGTTTTAACAAATTTATGTGTAAATAAATTTAAAATTTAAATCAATTATTAGAGTTTTTATTAAGTATTGGGAACACCATGGCAAAAATAAGTAAAATGTTAAAAAATCTAATTATAAAAAAAATTAGTAACTATTAAATGTGCAGGACTTCAGTTACACATGTGAAGAGAGATACATTTTTAGATCCCCCGTATTTTAAGAACGAGAAGCCGTACCGTTCGGGGACTAGATTTTTAAAAATAACGTTGGTTGACTTCTTTTTTATTGAAGTTGGGATATGGTCTGATAAACCTTATGCACATATGCTAAAAAAAAATAAAATTGTCGTAAATGGAAAAGGAAAATATTAAATGTATTTTAAAATAATAATATTTTACCGCAAAGGCAGCTAAATAGTTGATAAATGGCGCAGTGGTAAAGACTTCTCCTTTTATGTCGAAGAGGAAGGGTTCAAACCCCGATCAGATCATATCTAATAAAACAAAATATCCTAAAATGTATTATAATTATATACAAAATAAGACTTAATAAAAATATATAAATAACTTTTGAGTACAAGAATAGATGGGACACAAAATTAACATTTTAGTATTCATAATTTTATACAAAAGATACAGCCGAGTAATCAACCGCTGAGTGAATATAACGATTAAAGAAACTGAAGCCGATTAAAACACTCGGTAAATGCCCTTAAAAGAATGGAAAATGAATAAAAAAAAAAATCTTCCCAAAATAATTCAGTAATTGGTTTTCAGACAATCCTTGATTTCAATTACTTTTTATTGGAATGAAGATTTATTAAATGGTGTTTTATTTTATTACCATTACTTGAAATCGAATTGTAAAATTTTCAATCATTATTCATACCAATTTCTGTATTTGCAATTGAAAGTTAAATAATTAAGTTTTACCTAAGTTTTTTCTATACTCTTTTGGGATTAAGAGTAAAATAAAAAATATAATTAGCATGTTCAAAATCTATTTATTTTTATACCCGTGCATACATATATGACATCGGGTATATTAGATTTGCTCCTCCGTTTGTAACGCATCGATCTAGACGAGCTAGATATAGTGTCAAGGGTACGTATCGGCTCAGAATCGAAAAATGAGTCGATCTAGCCATGTGTGTCTGTCCGTCCGTCTGTGTGTCAGCACGATAACTCATAAACTAAAAGAGCTACAGTTTTGAAATTTTCACAAAATATTTTTCAATCAATTTCTAGGTTCCCTATTTTTTTTGGTTAAGATCGGACCAAAACTTCGGGTAGCTCTCGAACAGCTAACTTTTTTAACTCCAATATTTTCATACAAAAATTTGAAATTTAGCTATGCACCTTGTAACATGAAATTATATGAATTTTGTTTGTTTTTGTTTTTTTGTTTTTTTGTTTATTTTTTTTTTTTTGTATTTTTTTTTGTACGATTTCGAGTTAGAATTTCATATGATTTAAATGATGCGTAGTTTATTTAAGATAAGCAAAAAAGAACACAAAAATTTTTTTTAAGTAAATGGCTTATTGATATTGATCGATATTTATGAATATATATGATGAATCAGCATGATGATTATTATATGAATAATGATCATATAAAGTTGATTTGGCTATATTCGTGAATTAAAAATTAATTATAAGAGATGGAATTGAAAAATTAGAGCAAGAGTTTTGAAATTCACACAAAACATTTTTGGGACATTTTTGAGGTTCCCTATTCTTTTTGGTTAAGACCAGATCAAGGTTTTGGGGAGCTGCCACACAACTTCTTTGCACCAATATGAATTTCTAAGAAACTGATTATACTACGAGGATGAAAATTCCACACTGTTAGTTATATAATGAATCGAGCACTTATATGAAGTTTCAAAATGTTACGGCCCCATTTTCGGGGGGCTGCTATACAACTTCTTAGCACCAATATGAATTTCTTGGAAACTGATTATACTACGAGGATGAAAATTACACACTGTTAGTTATATAATGGATCGAGCACTTATATGAAGTTTCAAAATGTTACGGCCCCATTTTCGGGGGGCTGCTATACAACTTCTTTGCACCAATATCAATTTCTTGGAAACTGATAATACTACGAGGATAAAAATTACACACTGTTAGTTATATAATGAATCGAGCACTTATATGAAGTTTCAAAATGTGACGGACCCGTTTTCGGGCAGCTGCCATACAAAGTAATCAATTCGATAACTGTGAATCTAATGAAGCTACGAAGTTAAAATCAAAACTGGGCAGGTAAAGTAATAGGACAAGTTAGTTGGCAAAGTTGGACATCACACGGACCAACTTTTAGGGTGGGCTATTTTTTTTTTTTTTATGGGATAATAAGTTAATCAAAAATTATGGGATACCTAATAAGTTAAATATTTTTTAAACTATTTTACTTTCTTATATTTTTTTTGTAATATTTATAATAGCATAGGGGAAATAAATAACGGTTAGTGGGTATGCACGGGTATCTAAAAGTTGACAAGGGCAACTATAATCTTCCTCGTTTAATACATAATAAAAAATTCAAAAGTTATACATAATGAAAAAAACATTAAAGTCCTCCTACTAATCAACTTATATATTTAATTCTTAATGAATTTTTCATAATTATTTTTAATAATAATAATTACAATTAAATTTGTACAATTAGGTAACTTCTTTGTTAAATGTAATATTTCAATGAATAAAATATAACAAAAAAATAATTTGGCCCACCTAATAAATTTTGTTTTAAAAAAACAATATAATATATGTTTTAAAAAAATGGTCCACCTTAAAATTGCCTAAACATTTGAAACTTCACAGAACTGCATAACCTATGTAATTTTCATTCACCTTGTATTATTAGTTTTGAAGAAATTTATATTGGTTCAGTTCAAAAAATTTGTATGGCAGGTACACGAAAGTTTCAACTAAAAACCAAAAACGGTTTCAACCAAAAACAATAGCTCTTAGTTTTTGTGTTATCGTGCTAACACGCAAACAAATGGACAGAAACAGCTAGCTAAATTGATTAACTTTTCGACGCTGATTAGATCTATACCTTTTGGTCTAAAACTATCATGTTTAGAATTAAAACTGGCGCTAATCGAAATTGTTATTAATAACATATAAAAATTATTTTCTATGATCATTAGTAACTAAATACTTGTCAAGTAATTGAATTACTGCAAATTTAATGATTAGTGATTACTAATGTTTTTCAATTGATTACTAATCAACTTTATAATTATGTGTAATGAAATTGTTTTAATAAAAAAATTTAATCTAATTGCAAATGTAATTGTGCTCGAAAAAATATATACGATTTTTTTTTAATTGTAATTGAATACTTAAATAATGACAAAATGTAATTGATTAGTCTGAAGTCTGGTATGGACTACAGAGTTATTATGTAGTGAGTTTCTTAGTTGCGGTAATCAATATTTAAGTTTGTTTTTATAAATTTCATTGATATATTAATTTTTAATTAGATTCTTATATTTAAATAAAAGAACTATGTTAAATTCAAATCGAATATTTTTTATACTAGCTTTTATTTTTTATATATTTTTAAGATTTTTAAATTTAGTTGAATTTAAGTATGATAAAAAACGAAAAAAATTTATTAATAGAAAGTTTAAATGTTTAAATATAGTATATATATTATTTGTATTTTTATCATTAACTTTTGGTCTTATTTATACTTCAAATGCAATTACTCTGCGCAATTTAAGTTTATATGATAAAATATTTTTTTCAATAGAATATTTTTGGTTATTTATATCTTTTATATTTATAAAATTTCGATCATCGAACAAATTACAAGAACGTCTTAATAAATATTTAAATTTAGTGAAAAAAACAGAAAATTATTTACAATGTGAATCTTTAATGAATAACTTTACAATGGAATCTTGTATAATAATTATTTTAATATTATGTACAATATTTATACCGGTTAAACACCTTATTACACTAATTCTTCAAGAAATGAATGCAAATAAATTTTATCCTATGATATATTTAATGGCTCTTATCTGGATTTCAACAGTTATTTTGAGATTGATTGGAAGTTTTTCAATATATTTTTGTATTATACTTACTATAATACCACTTGCTAATCATTTAAAATTAAAACAAATTATTTTAATGAAATATCATAGTTCAGTGAAAGATTTAAAAATTAAATTTAATAAAAATGAAGTTTCATACAAACAGTTCAAAGCAATAATGACTTTTCAACATATAACTAATAAAATTGTAAACGATATATTTGAAATTTTAAGTGTACCATTACTAAGCCTATTTTGCGAATATTCACATTTTATGATATATGCATTTTATTTTATAATTATAATGTGTGTTAAGGCGGACGTTTGCCCATATTTAGAATTATTATTATCATTTTCAAGTACAATCACAAACATTTTTATAATAGGATTTATGTTAGATAACATTAAATTACAATTTAAAGAGGTATTATATAGTTTGGACTTAACAAATTTAATATGCAAGAAAAAAACTGAAAGGAAGGTAAGTAAATCCTTTACTATAATCTAATGGAAACGATATATTAAATCATTAATGAAACATTTTTTTTTTCAGGTTGATAAAATTTTAATATCAAATGCATTTTATGCAAGTGAATACAATTTTAAGATTTGCGGTCTTCATTTGCCTACCAAACGATCTAATTTAATATTGTTTTCTAAAATATTACAATTCTATTTATTAATTTTTCAACTAAATTTAGAAAGAAATTAACGAAAAGATTGTTTTAAAAGAGTTTAAATAAATTTGTTTTAATATATTGAAAAATTAAATTAATTATTCGCATTTAAGGCTAATTTTCATTACAAGAATTTACTGGGCAAAAGTTAGAGCAGACGTAGAAGATACAAAAATACTATTTGAGTGACAAAGGAAAAAAGATAAAATACTGGGAGAGTTGTCCATAATACGTGGATACGTGGAAAACGTTGGAAAATATTTAGAGAGCAACCATATATATATACTATATAGCTCTCTTTCTAAAATTTCTAAAGTTTTCTAAAGGGGTTTTAACTGAAGTTGATGTTATTGTATATATTGTATATATATTGTATATATAGTTGATGTTCCGTGCTACGTTATATAGCATAAATAACGTAGACGGAACTCAACACCGAACTCAACAAAAATATTGTTTTTTGGGTCAAAGCAGGACTTCACAAAATTTTATTTTAACGAAGCACCGATCGTGGTGCCGGTTAAAGGGCAACACGTATACAAAATTTGAAGTAAATCGGTTAAACCGTTTATATTTTAGATAAAAAAGTTTGAATACTTGCAATACAGTCCCAATTCGACGGATCGTTATTGCAAAATGATTAGCCCAGAAAAACTCTGTATAAAAAAACTTTTATATATAAATTTTCATGATAAACGGCTGAACATTTTAGAAGTTTATGAGCCATATATAAACAAAAAATCAAATAGCATACTTTTAGATATAAAAAAAGTTAAATTTTAAACAGAAAGTTAAATTTTTTTAAAGATTTTCTACGATGCCTTTCTTATGTTTAAAATTCGAGGTAAATAAGCAAATAAAAATGAGTGGTTTGAGAAACAACTACCCTCAAACCCAGGCCAAATAAGCATCTCTTCGTAATAGGGAATGTAATATGTAGTTTCTTAATGATTCTATAACTTACATTGCTTAAAAAAATATTATTTTGTATTATTTTAATTTATTTATGTATGTTTAAATGGTAAATATAAATTTATTTTGAATTTATCATTAATAGAAATTACACTTTACCTATATTAAACACAATTCAAATTCTAATTAGAAAGTTGTACAGGTAACAAATTAAATTGTTGTTATTATCCTTCAAAGAATCTTCTACTATTTTCTACAAAATTTACTAATTAAAGAAAATAATGTTTATTAAAAATTAATAAAGTGTAACATGATGTAGGCATGATAAGTAGGAGGACAATAATAGATTTTTACCGCTAAAAATAATTTTGGGATTTTAATTATTAGAAACGAATAAATTAATTTTGTAGATATTTGTTCAATTATTTTAATTTACCCTCATTCTCAAAAAACATTTTAGTGTTCGTACAATACGAAAAACAGTAACATTTCACCCATAACCAATATTATTAAATATTTTATAAATTTGGATAGGTGTATAGTGAAAGTGAAAAAAATTTATAAAAAATGTATAAGATATGATAAATTTTAATCGTATTTTTTTCTTATTAACTTTTATATTTTATTTTGTTTTAAGAGTTTTTAATTTAATTGAATTCAAGTATGACAAAAAACAAAAAAAATTTATAAATAATAAAAATAAATATCTTAATATTATATATATAATTTTTGTATTTTTATCATTTATTTTTGCTTTTTCTTATATTTTAAATGTAATTACTGAACGAAAATCAAGTTTAAATGATCAAATATTTTTTACAATAGATTTTTTTGGTTTATTTATTTCTTTTATATTTACAAAATTTCAAACATCGATCAAATTAAGAAAATGTCTAAATAAATATTTATTTTTAGTGAAAAAAACAGAAAATTATTTAAAATATGAATCTTTAATGTGTAATTTTACTATAAAATCATGTATAATAAGTATTATAATATTATGTTCAATAATAATATCATTTAAACGCGATATAACAAATTATTCAAAATATAATAACAAATAAATCCAATCCTAAAGCATATTTGAAACTTCTTGATTGGATCTTAACAAATAATTTAAGATTAATTGGAAGATTTCCAATTTTATTTTGTATTTATCTAATTATTGTACCGGTAGCTAATCATTTAAAATTAAAAAATCTTATTTTAATTGAATCTCATAAAACAATGGAAGATTTAAAAATTGAATTTAATAAAAATCAAATTTCATACAAACAATTTAAAGCAATAATGACTTTTCAACTTTTAACTAATAAAATTTTAAATGAAATATTTCAAATTTTAAGAATACCATTACTGAGTTTATTTTGCCTGTATACACTTTTTATGATATATTCATTTCATTATGTGATTTTATTATGCTTGAATGAGGAATGGATGATCATATCTAATATAACAAAATATCCTAAAGCTGTTTAATTATATCGTATATAGTTAATATTGTAATATAAAATAAAATTTAATAAAAATATATAAATAACTTTTGTGTAAGATAATAAGATGGCGCACAATATTAAATTTTCAGTATTTATAATCTTATACAAAAGCTATAGCTGAGTAATCAACGGCTAAGTGAAAATAACGATTAAAGAAACTGAAGCCGATTAAAAGACTCGGTGAATGCCCTTAAAGGAGTGGAAAATGAATAAAAAAAAAATCTTACTAAAATAATTCAGTAATAGATTTTCAGCCAATCATTTTGTTTCAATTACTTTTTTAATTGGAATGCAAATTTATTAAATAGTGTCATTATTCATACCAATTTCTGTATTTGCAATTGAAAGTTAAGTAATTAAGTTTTACCTAAGTTTGTTCTATACTCTTTTGGGATTAAGAGTAAAATAAAAAATGTAATTTAGCATGTTCAAAATCTATTTATTTTTTAATATATAATAAAAAATTCAAAAGTTATACATAAGGAAAAAACATTACAGTCCTCCTACTAATCAACTTATATATTTAATTCTTAATGAATTTTTCATAATTATTTGTAATAATAATAATTACAATTAAATTTGTACAATTAGGTAACTTCTTTGTTAAATGTAATATTTCAATGAATAAAATATAACAAAAAAATGATTTGGCCCACCTCATAAATTTTGTTTTAAAAAAACAATATAAAACAAAAAAATAGTCCACCCTAAAATTGCCTAAATATTTGAAACTTCACAGAACTGCATAACCTATGTAATATTCATTCACCTAGTATTATTAGTTTTGAAGAAATTTATATTGGTTCAAAAAATTTGTATGGCAGGTACTCGAAAGTTTCAACCAAAAACCAAAAACGATTTCAACCAAAAACAATAGCTCTTAGTTTTTGTGTTATCATGCTAATAAACAAACAAATGGACAGAAACAGCTAGCTAAATCGATTAACTTTTCGACGCTGATTAGATCTATACCTTTTGGTCTAAATCTATCATGTTTAGAATTAAAAGTGGCGCTAATCGAAATTGTTATTAATAACATATAAAAATTATTTTCTATGATCATTAGTAATTAAATACTTGTCAAGTAATTGAATTACTGCAAATTTAATGATTACTAATGTTTTTCAATTGATTACTAATCAACTTTATAATTATGTGTAATGAAATTGTTTTAATAAAAAAATTTAATCTAAATGCAAATGTAATTGTACTCGAAAAAATATATACGATTTTTTTTTAATTGTAATTAAATACTGAAATAATGACAAAATGTAATTGATTAGTCTGAAGTCTGGTATGGACTACAGAGTTATTACGTAGTGAGATTCTTAGTTGCGGTAATCAATATTTAAGTTAGTTTTTAATACATTTCATTGATATATTAATTATTAATTAGATTCTTATATTTAAATAAAAGAACTATGTTAAATTCAAATCGAATATTTTTCATATTAGCTTTTATTTTTTATATATTTTTGAGATTTTTAAATTTAGTTGAATTTAAGTATGATAAAAAACGAAAAAAATTTATTAATAGAAAGTTTAAATGTTTAAATATAGTATATATATTATTTGTATTTTTATCATTAACTTTTGGTGTTATTTATTCTTCAAATGCAATTACTCTGCGCAATTTAAGTTTATATGATAAAATATTCTTTTCAATAGAATATTTTTGGTTATTTATATCTTTTATATTTATAAAATTTCGATCATTGAACAAATTACAAGAACGTCTTAACAAATATTTAAATTTAGTGAAAAAGACAGAAAATTATTTACAATGTGAATCTTTAATGAATAACTTTACAATGGAATCTTGTATAATAATTATTTTAATATTATGTACAATATTTATACCAGTTAAACACTATATTTCATTAATTCTTCAAGAGATGTGTGCCAATAAATCTTATCCTATGATATATTTAATGGCTCTTATCTGGATTTCAACAGTTATTTTGAGATTGATTGGAAGTTTTTCAATATATTTTTGTATTATACTTACTATAATACCACTTGCTAATCATTTAAAATTAAAACAAATTATTTTAATGGAATATCATAGTCCAGTGAAAAATTTCAAAATTAAATTTAATAAAAATGAAGTTTCATACAAACAGTTCAAAGCAATAATGTCTTTTCAACGTATAACTAATAAAATTGTAAACGATATATTTAAAATTTTAAGTATACCATTACTAAGCCTATTTTGCGAATATTCACATTTTATGATATATGTATTTTATTTTATAATTATAATGTGTGTTAAGGCGGACGTTTGCCCATATTTAGAATTAATATTATCACTTTCAAGTACAATCACAAACATTTTTATAATAGGATTTATGTTAGATAACATTAAATTACAATTTAAAGAGGTATTATACAGTTTGGACTTAACAAAATTAATATGGAAGAAAAAAACTGAAAGGAAGGTAAGTAAATCCTTTACTATAATCTAATGAAAACGATATATTAAATCATTAATGAAACATTTTTTTTTTCAGGTTGATAAAATTTTAATATCAAATGCATTTTATGCAAGTGAATACAATTTTAAGATTTGCGGTCTTCATTTGCCTACCAAACGATCTAATTTAATATTGTTTTCTAAAATATTACAATGCTATTTATTAATTTTTCAACTAAATTTAGAAAGAAATTAACGAAAAAATTGTTTTAAAAAGTTAAAATAAATTTTTTTAATAAATTAAAAAATTAAATGAATTATTCGCATTTAAGGCTAATTTTCATTACAAAAATTTACTGGGCAAAATTTAGAGCATAGGTAGAAGATACAAAAATACTATTTGTGTGACAAAGAAATAAAGATAAAATACTGGGAGAGTTGTCCATAATACGTGGAGAGTCATCCATAACGTAGGACGTAGGAAAATATTTAGAGAGCAACCATATATATATACTATATAGCTCTCTTTCTAAAATTTCTAAAGTTTTCTAAAGGGGTTTTAACTGAAGTTGATGTTATTGTAAAAATTTAACACACAAATTACATATAGCGTAAATAACGTAGACGGAACTCAACACCGAACTCAACAAAAATATTGTTTTTTGGGTCAAAGCAGGACTTCAAAAAATTTTTTTTTAACGAAGCACCGATCGTGGTGCCGGTTAAAGGGCAACACGTATACAAAATTTGAAGTAAATCGGTTAAACCGTTTATATTTTAGATAAAAAAGTTTGAATACTTGCAATACAGTCCCAATTCGACGGATCGTTATTGCAAAATGATTAGCCCAGAAAAACTCTGTATCAAAAAACTTTTATATATAAATTTTCATGATAAACGGCTGAACATTTTAGAAGTTTATGAGCCATATATAAACAAAAAATCAAATAGCATACTTTTAGATATAAAAAAAGTTAAATTTTAAACAGAAAGTTAAATTTTTTTAAAGATTTTCTACGATGCCTTTCTTATGTTTAAAATTCGAGGTAAATAAGCAAATAAAAATGAGTGGTTTGAGAAACAACTACCCTCAAACCCAGGCCAAATAAGCATCTCTTCGTAATAGGGAATGTAATATGTAGTTTCTTAATGATTCTATAACTTACATTGCTTAAAAAAATATTATTTTGTATTATTTTAATTTATTTATGTATGTTTAAATGGTAAATATAAATTTATTTTGAATTTATCATTAATAGAAATTACACTTTACCTATATTAAACACAATTCAAATTCTAATTAGAAAGTTGTACAGGTAACAAATTAAATTTTTGTTATTATCCTTCAAAGAATCTTCTACTATTTTCTACAAAATTTACTAATTAAAGAAAATAATGTTTATTAAAAATTAATAAAGTGTAACATGATGTAGGCATGATAAGTAGGAGGACAATAATAGATTTTTACCGCTAAAAATAATTTTGGGATTTTAATTATTAGAAACGAATAAATTAATTTTCTAGATATTTGTTCAATTATTTTAATTTACCCTCATTCTCAAAAAACATTTTAGTGTTCGTACAATACGAAAAACAGTAACATTTCACCCATAACCAATATTATTAAATATTTTATAAATTTGGATAGGTGTATAGTGAAAGTGAAAAAAATTTATAAAAAATGTATAAGATATGATAAATTTTAATCGTATTTTTTTCTTATTAACTTCTATATTTTATAATGTTTTAAGAGTTTTTAATTTAATTGAATTCAAGTATGACAAAAAACAAAAAAAATTTATAGATAATAAAAATAAATATCTTAATATTATATATATAATTTTTGTATTTTTATCATTTATTTTTGCTTTTTCTTATATTTTAAATGTAATTACTGAACGAAAATCAAGTTTAAATGATCAAATATTTTTTACAATAGATTTTTTTGGTTTATTTATTTCTTTTATATTTATAAAATTTCAAACATCGATCAAATTAAGAAAATGTCTAAATAAATATTTATTTTTAGTGAAAAAAACAGAAAATTATTTAAAATATGAATCTTTAATGTGTAATTTTACTATAAAATCATGTATAATAAGTATTATAATATTATGTTCAATAATAATATCATTTAAACGCGATATAACACAAATTATTCAAAATATAATAACAAATAAATCCAATCCTAAAGCATATTTGAAACTTCTTGATTGGATCTTAACAAATAATTTAAGATTAATTGGAAGATTTCCAATTTTATTTTGTATTTATCTAATTATTGTACCGATAGCTAATCATTTAAAATTAAAAAATCTTATTTTAATTGAATCTCATAAAACAATGGAAGATTTAAAAATTGAATTTAATAAAAATCAAATTTCATACAAACAATTTAAAGCAATAATGACTTTTCAACTTTTAACTAATAAAATTTTAAATGAAATATTTCAAATTTTAAGAATACCATTACTGAGTTTATTTTGCCTGTATACACTTTTTATGATATATTCATTTCATTATGTGATTTTAATATGCTTGAATGAGGAAAATTGTTCATATTCACATTTAATAATATCAATTTCAAGAACACTCTTATATGTGTCGCTATTGGGATTTATGTTAGATAACATTAAGTTCCAGTTTACAGAGATTTTAAATCATTTTGATTTAACAAATTTAATATGCAAGAAAAAAACTGGACAGAGGGTAAAGTTTTTACTTTGATGTTGATTACATTTATCATATTAATATTAAATTTTTGTTTTTTTAGGTTGATAAAATTTTAATTGCAAATGCATTTTATGCAAGTGATTTCAATTACAAGATTTGTGGTCTTCAATTGCCAACAAGACGATTTAACCTAATTGTATTTTCTAAAATTTTGCAAATTTATTTATTAATAATTCAATTAAATTTGGAACAACATCCTAATTAAATTAAAGTTATACAAAAAATGTTTTTTATATATTAAAAATTTGTTTTATTTTTTGGTTAATTGTATTTAATACCAAAAAGAACTTTACAAGTTTGGTACTTAATAATAAATTTTTTTTTAAGCGCTATCTTTTCAACTTTTAGGCTAAGAAGCCTGTCCCTACTATAGGCACATGTTGGAACTGACTCCTTGTATTGTATTCGTGTTATTAGAATTGATCTTATAATAGCTAATAATAATATTGTTAAATGCAAATAAGGAATAATCAAAATTGTAATATTGTAGGACATTACTATAATTCAAAATTAAAAACACATATAAATTTTAAAATATGGAGTATGTTTTTAGGTTTGAGTGAAACATTAAATAAAAATTTTGGACTATGGAAAGATATTAATAGATTTACTAAAAATATCTAAGAAGTGAAAGTGAAATCTAAAAATTTGAAGGATATTAAAAATAAGTCCATAACTGATGTCCAATTATGTTTGGCTTAAAAGCCTCTAATAATTAAAATTTGCTAATAAAAAACACTTCTTAACTTCCTACTTAATGTTTAGTAAAATATTTTTACAACAATTTTAACTTAATACCAAAGAAAAAATTTATTTAAAATGAAATTTTACAAAATTATATAGCAGAGAAAACCAATTAAAATATTGTTTTAGTATAAAATATACAAAGTAGAAAATTACAATGGGAGTGTGTAAAGTAAGACGATAAAATGAAAATTACAACAACAGATATGCCATAAAACTTAATAAGATTAATTTTTAACTGAGATTTTCTAATATTAAGCAAATTATTCTTCAATTCTTTAAAATAAAAAAGAAAATCAACATAATTATAAAAGAAAATGCATTAAATAGAAGAATGAATCTTACAACTTCAACGGAAAAAGAAACAACATGTATACACAGTAAATGTTAAGAGAAATAAAACGGAAAAGAATATTTTATAAAAAATTAATTTTCACAATTTTACTAAATCACCATCATTCTTTTTTCAGTATATTTTTTCTCAACTATTTTTATATTTTGTTATAAGAACACTTGTATCGAAATGTTCTCAGATGAAATATTTATCGTTTATATTTTTTTTTTGTAATACATTTGAATGAAACTATAATCTCAATTGAAATAAATTTTCTTATATTTTATTATATTTACTTGAATTTAGATACATATATACAAACTTCCTTTACATTTTATGTATTAACTATAATCATAGATGAATACATATTTATGTCTCCTGGCAACATTTCTTACTTGTACCAACTATACAATATTTTATAATATACAAACAGTTACTTATAATATAACCTAAAGATATTTTCATTACTTTTCAATATTCAATATTGTATATATGTATATAAAAAGATGAATGACTGCATCCAATTCAATGCACCAATTCAAAGCAACTATATAGAAGTTCAGAACTATGTACAGTATATGCCATGCCAGAAAAAAAAACAATTATTTTCAAATAGTAAAAAAATATAAATTGAAATAAATGAAATAAGATGGAAGAAGGAAAAATATAAGTATAATGAAATAAACAGGAATATAAAACTTCCTGTTCAGATTTTTTTTTTTTTTACAAAAACAACAATCTCAAAAATAAAACAAAAATTAAGTAAAAGAAACTTCCGTAATGTAAATTCTATTAAATCCCTGTAAATTTCAATAAAATTTAATTAAACAATGACATTTAAACAGGAATTAAATGTTAAAAATGCTTCTAAATGTTCAAATAATAATACCAGGAAAAAAAATCGAAAAATAAGTTAAAAGTTAGGAAATTGAAAAAAAAAATTGGAAGAGGTTTACTTATAGACATATGTTGAAATAAATTTAAGAATAATGTAATTTTACTTAAAGAAAATTGTAAAGTTTTAAAATATTTTAAGTTATAAGATGTAAAATAATTTGAAATTCGACAGATTAGATAAAAAAAAGACGAATTTGAACTACAAATATTATTGATTTTGATTATTTTGGTAAAGCAAATCCAAGTTTTACATTTAGTATATCACAAAAATACTCGGAAGTTTTAGAATGTTACGAAAGATTCTGCCTCAATTAAATCCTATGTTCAAAGTTCTCAGATCACAAACTAAAGAATGAAAAATGGCAGCTATAAATTAAAATTCAAAAGAAGCAAATCTAAATTGTATTTTATAACTTCGATTGATTAAATAAGATTCAATTCATTTTAAAAAAGAAAGAGGAAATCCAGGATTCTTTAATTTAAATAGAGACTATACTGAAATCATTTCAAACGACGCCTGACTCAGTCCTAAACTCAATAATATTTAAGAAAATAAAACTTCGATTCAACCAAATTTGTAATCAATACATTTTAGAAAACCAAAGTTTCATTACAATTTTGGTTGAATCGGAGTCTTATTTTTTTAAATATTCTTGAGTTTGGGGCTGAGCCAGACATCGTTTATACTAATTTGGAGTTCATATTAGTAAGTATGTTCATATATTATAATCAATTTAAATAATTTTTCAATATCGCAAAGTTTTGCAATAGTCCGGTGATTAAAAATATCGCTTTTAGAATATTTCTTATGAGGATGATAA
Organism: Dolichopus griseipennis; assembly: GCA_963082915.1. Lineage (NCBI taxonomy): Eukaryota > Metazoa > Arthropoda > Insecta > Diptera > Dolichopodidae > Dolichopus > Dolichopus griseipennis. The sequence goes on along the minus strand of OY720441.1, from coordinate 331,104,540 downwards.
ATTATTCCATCAACTTTAAAAGCATCAACTTTTTTTTCTTTATTTAATTATAAATTGTAAAATATTTTATTTTTTCACAAAACTGAGAGTATTTATGTACTGAATGAGTCATTATTTTTCAAATACCAGGGAGCGTTAATCATATCTCCTTTAGTTTAAATGCTTGAATTCTTTTTAAATGGGGCTGTTTAGAAAACTCCAAAGGTTGTATATCATACTATCAAATTTGTTTAATTGTTCGGTTATATAATAGTCTGTATATGTTATACTGAATCGACATCCTGGAATGTTGAATATTGGAGCCAATATATTTCTCTATACATTTAATTTTATAATTAATAACTAAGTAAATATTAAACTCTTTACAAAACTCTCCAATCCTTGCATCAATTTAATTATCTTAAATTTTCGTTAAAATTACAATTATATTCTAACGATTTTATTTCCTAATCTCTTATATAAAAAAAACGATAATGCGCCAATTAAATTTTTGATAGCTTGTACCCAGACTTCTTTCAAAGTTAATTTCTGTCCTGTATAAAATTTAAATGTAAAAACTAATTATCAAAATACTGTTACAGCTTGTCATATCTCATCTTTGGTTTCTCTTATACAAATTAAATACTATAAAAATCATATAAATGTGTGGCATCCTTTTTTGTTTTGTATTCCTTATCTAGAAAAACCTATTTGTAATATTATAATAATTATATTAATTGGGTTTATCGAAATATTTGAAAAGGATCTCAAAAACAAAAAAAAAAAAATTACTAATATCTGTACTATACTCATATAAAAACCAAACCAAACACACACACAAATAATTATTTTATAAGCATAAATAAAAGGATTTTCATTATATATTCAAAAGGAGCCTCAATGTATGCAATAAACATATATCTATTATTGTAGTTAAATATTCCATTCACTTTTAATTATATACAATATATATTTATATTATAATACAAGTGTCTAGTATAATTTTTATCTCAATTACTATAAAATTAATAACATATGTACATACATAATATATATTAAGCAATGTGTATTGAATGAAAAGGATTTCATTATTTGTTTAAGCAAATAATACAGGAGAATGCAAATGTATATTATATTATATACAAGAGAGCTAGCTACATCATATGGATTTTATCTGACTTTATAAAACCAGGTAATGTTTACTAAAAGTATTAAAACAAAAAAAAAAATTATCTAGGTGAACTTTTAATGGAATATTTTACTTTTTTTTTAGGTAACTGTTTAACTACTCTATATGCTCCAATAAACGTGAATGTACAAATATGTGTGGGAATATATATTATGTATTTGATAAGTATGATTCAAGTTACTATTTTAGGAAACTAATTTATATAAAAAAAAATCAATATATAAATATATATATATATATATATATATATATATATATATATATATATATTAAAAATTACACACCTATATAGTTCAGTTAATCTAAAAGCAAACAGATTTTAAAAATTTAATTCCTTGAAGATTATAAACTAACTTTTTTAATTTCGATTAGCAATTAAAAGTTAATGTATTTTTTTTTAGATTTGAGCGATGCTTTCCATTTATATATGCAGGTTGAAAAGTCTGATGAATTCTATTCATTTTATAATTTGGGAAATAAGAGATGTATCTCTTACAAGTTTGTTAGACCTTGTGGGTAAGAAATGTAAATTTGACATTTGACATCAATTAAGTCAATAAAAACATCGTCCAAAAGATACAAGTCTTCACTAACCGCTGTCTACGCATAAGCTGCAGAATATTCTGGCCTAGTAGAATAAGCAACGAAGACCTATGGAGACTTACAGGAGAGGAACCCATACTGAGGCAATTAAGAAAGAAGAGGTGGATAGGCCACACGCTAAGGAAAAATCAGAACAACATAAGCCGCATGGCCTTGGAGTGGAACCCCCAAGGAAGCAGAAGACGCGGGCGTCCAAATAATACCTGGAGGCTCACCATATTAAGTGAGCTGAATCACTTCAACCTCATTTCGCGATGTCAGATGGAAGCCCTGTGCTCCCTTGCGGAGCGAAAGGACAAAAAAAAAAAGTCAATAAAAAAAAACTGTTTATATATGTATATCTTTTTACTCTATAGGTACAACGACCTCGGTTAGTTGTGAAACTTTTAACATTGAATCAAATAACTACTGATGTTTTAGTTTTCTTTTGATACCTTATTTTACATCACAGTTATTAAAGAATACGTTTAACTATTTAACTATTTGAATCTATTAGAGATTCTTAGTCCATTTACTTTCCCACCCACACTCATGTTATTTACTGACATCCTCTGTATAACTCCTTTAAGTATGTACTTATTTTTCAATTACTAACATCTCAATTTAGGTTTTTTAATGATTTCATTAATTTTGCATAACAATTAAAGAATTAAATATGTATAGTTAAAATAATCTTTTACTTTTTTAGTATAAAATAATATTTCGAAATTTCAATTCAAATAAAATAACTTATTTAACACCACATCAATTAAATTTCAAGATACATCAATTTCAAATATAGATTAATTGAATTACAAAAGAACTTTTACAAAATAAGACATCGATAGTAAATTCATGAAATCTAAAGCAACATTTAGAAGAAAATGAAAATATGGAGATGATTCCTAATCTCGGTAAAATTAAAGCTAAAAATATTGTAAGCTTGTATAAAATCGTGCTTTCTTATAACGGTAGAGAATCTTGTTTGCTTAACAAGAAAGACAAATTAGCAGGAAATATTCGTAAACTAGTGTCTTCAAATTATATTAAGAATGCACTGGTGAAGAAAGTATGCAACGAAGATCTTTGGAAGCTTTCTGTCAAAAAACAAATCGAAATAGCAATTGAGAAAGGAAAATATTGATGAATTGGACACATCATTAGAAATTATACAAATTCCATAGTCAGATATGCCCTGAAATGAATTCCTAAGGGAAAATTAATATTGTTGAACAATTGTATTATAACTAGAGATTTAAATATTTCCCAATTAAATATTAATACGATAATTATAGAAATGGAATGAAAATATTGGACACATGTTTTTACCATCCAAAATTCAGAATAATATCGATCGATTTTTATAAATGAAATTCTTTATTCAAAAATTATGTTCTATAATTCAATTAGATATACTTTTAATATTATTTCTAAATAAGTACATAAATTAAACAGTAAATAATAAAGTATCTAATCTTTTTGATAAATCAATTTAATTTATAGAATTTTCAATCAAATGAAATTATCTGTAAAATAATTTTTGATATATTATTGAAATAAATATAATTTGGATTGGAATAAATGGTTTCGATTTCTATAGAATATGTAAATAATATATTTCAATAATTTCGAAAATTTCTAAACTTTTCAAAGGTGATTTTAGTAATTTGGTGATACCCAAAAACTTATTAATAATTCAATTATATTTGAATTCAAAAGCTGATACTTAAGAAGTGGAAAGTACTTAGTAAAGAGCTCTGAATTATTGGAAAGTCTCGAGGCATACCGCAACGGGTTTCCATGGTGTTTGGAACTTAAGTTCATATGGTTAAAATTAATAAAGAACAAACATTAAAAAAAGGGATTCAAATGACTAGAATTCGTTAATAACCCAACAATTTTAATTTATACTTTATAACTCACATTTTAAAGGGACACATTTCAAAAAAAGGGATTCAAATGACTTGAATTCGTTAATAACCCAACAATTTTAATTTATACTTTATAACTCACATTTTATGTTTTGAAAGAGCCAGAAGCGTAATGCAAAACATGGTTACAGCTAGAAGGAATTGCTAAGTATCGTGAAAGTTGGAGAGGATTTGTTGACGCCCTATGCCCCACCAGGGGTTCTAGGATCCAGTAAGTAAGTAAGTAACCCACATTATAAGAATCAATAAATTTATTTTATTATTTAAAAGCTGTAATTGAGGTCATTGAGCTTTAATTTGTAATTAATAATTACTTTAATTTTAGTTCTATAAAAAATTCTAATATTCCAGATTCATCAAAATTCTGCTTTAAATATTTACTAATGGTCTTTTGGAAACTAATATTATTATTATAATTATATTTAATTTGTGTAGAAAACATGATTATGTTATTATAACAAAAGATTATTTAATTTAATTAAATATTTTTCCATTTTATTTAGTTTGTATTCATGTAAAAATTAAAAAAATTTTTGGTTCTATTCAATTTTATTGGATGGGCAGTTAAATTTCCGGTATGTAAATGGAGAAAATTATAAAAGAGTATTAAAAACATTTTAATTTTTTGGTTATACATACTATAAATGTTTTAGAAGTTTTATTAATTGAATGGAAATTTTAATTGAAAATATGTGTTGAGGTTATTTTAATAGTATTTTAATTTTGAACTAACATAAGTTTTTATTATTATATTTGGTTTTATAATTGGAGAATACTTTAGTTAAGTTAGAAATTAACTTGTTATAATAATCCGTTGTATGTTAATTTCTGTTTAAAAATATTTTTTTTTAGTTTTTCAAAGAAGATTAAAAATTAAAAATATTTTGAATTGAACTTAATTAACAAAATCAATAATTACTACATATACGATCTGTGCCTTTAATTGTTTAATTAGTTCCGCAGCTTTAATTGTTTCATTATTTTTTTCGATGTAAAGTTGTTTATAAAATTTTGAAAAGACATTGATATTGCGTTTTTAGGATTCTTGAAATTTTCTATTATAATATTTGATTAATAAAATTAATCAATGCTTAAATATGCTACAAATCGTGCTTCATTTGTCTTTAAACTAAATTTAACTGATCTATCCAAAAGTCGACTTCAAAGTTTCAATATCTTATTCAACTTTCACACACCAAAATTTCACATTTTCTCCATACCGTACATAAACGCTTCAATATTATTTAAACGTTAGAGCATACTTTAGATACATTTTTTTAAATTAATAATGTAACATGTTAATGTCATTTTGAATTTAAAGCAAAATTAGTGTATTTTAATTCAAACTAAAAGTTACAATAAAATTAATTTAATTAGTTTATACAATCACTTGATATTTTTCCAAGCTAATGAGCGTCTATATTAAAACACTTTATTTACTTTCTATAGATATTTTACTTTAAGTATTTTATAGAACTTAATATTAAAGGAAATTAAAGCAATAATTAGATAAATAAAAATTAAATTCCAAAACAGAATACTTAAATCATCTTGTAGAAAACTAAAATGTATAAAGTAAATTATATATTTTCTTAATGATAATGACAGTGATAAATGATGAAGAAACTAAAGGTTTCATAATTTTTAGATGGTGCGTGGGAATAGTTAGTATATCTGTGAATTTGTGTGTTTCTTCCTAACAATTATGAATGGTGTAAAAAAAATCTATCAAAGATGTTTTACTAAAAATATATAGATTTTAAGCAATGAGCTTATAGTTTTTACCATGCTTTTGTGCAAATCATCTCACGAAAAAAAATTGTTGCGTGTTAGTTTTTAAAACACACTTCATGTTTAATAATTTTTTGGAAATTACAACTTTAAAAATCATATTGACAACTAAAATCTTAAAAATCTTGGAAAAAACCTTAAATTAAAATATTAGTTTAACATGCATTAAAATACCAAGAAACGGAGTACTTCATTAATTTTATAACCAAATTACAAAATTATTTAAGATCACTTCTAAATTAAATTTTAATTTTAATATTTAAGAAAAATTTAGTTTTTAATCCAACTCTAAAATCTTAAACTACTAATTCAGAATATTGTATATACATACATGCATACATACATATAATTATTTTGAAAATAATCCTGATTTTAAAAACAACTCCAAAATCCATCTTAATTAAATTTCTGCAATATAAATATTTTGCAATAAAACCTTTTTAAAAACGTGGAAGCTTGCACCTAACAAGTCCTTGACAAACAATTTATTGAAACTATGACTTTATTGAAAATCTATAAGACGTTTCTACATGTCATAAGGCTTACTACTATCTCATGTTTAAATTGTACGTGGAATTCATTAAGATCAATTCTAATAATAGGAAAAAATTATGTCTCGCCTTTCTCTCCTAGTATAGACAGGCTTATTAGCCTAGAAGTAGAATTAGTTAACCCATAAAAAAAAAAAATAAACAACTGAAGAATTCTTTCTAAGTATTTTTTAAATCACGTATATATAACATTAGAAAAACTTGCTGAACCTTAATAAGCACATTAGTCCAACCCTGATGATGTCAAAATCACTTAAAATAATATAAGGGCTATTCTCGGGCTTTCAAGGCTTTCAAATTTTATCTTAATCTTGTTCAAATTTAATTAGGTACTAATAGCTGGATGGAGTATTGGTTAGATTGGCGATCTTTCATTCGAGACTTTCGACTCGAGTCAGCTACCATTCACCATTGGACTGAAATAGTATAACTGGTTATTAAATATTATATATATGTCTTAATACAATATAAATATATACAAATCTTTATACAAATTCAGTCATTTATCTATTTTAATTACTATTTCATGTTTAAATTTAATGTACATGTGCCCCCTGGTCCAACATGTATCTATTGTGTAACTGTTGAACAGTAAATATAATCTAGGTATTGTCAATCAAGATTTGGTATTACAAGAACACATAAAGTGCTACCAATTCAAAGATTTCTAGAAGATTAAAAATCAAGTTATTTATTTATGGGTATTCTTCCTTCGGGTTAAGAACCTTCTTTAATTATTTTAAATTATATATAGTTTTTGCAGAAATAAATGATTCTTAAATCGAAATTACAGATTACAAATTTAATATATAGTTTAAATTAATATAAAATTTCTATAATGTTTCGACGTCACGTTTCAATTCAACAATTTTTATTCAAAAAATTTTTTTTCCATTTTTGGACCTTGAATTTTTTTTTTTTTCAACTTTTATTCAACTTTTTGTAAAATTTTAAAATAATAATAAAAAAAAAAACAAAAAAAAATATGAGTGTCCTACATTTTGCGAGGTCTTTTCATAATTTTTTATTTCATTTAATTTTTTTATATTTATTTTTTTTTTAATATCCAGTTTCCTTTCAAACCCTTGATTTTATGTACATTTCACTATGATAACTGTGAATTGAATAAAGTACACATTACATATTTATATTTTTTTTTTTATTCATTAAATTTTTCCTCCCTAAAGCCATAATGGCTGATATAATGGTTTCATTGGATCACAAATGAATGGTAAATAAAAATAAATAACCAAAAAAAAAAAAAAAAAAAAATAAAATAAAAGCGTGTGTATACGAAAGTCAATCTTGTTATTCTTTTTTTTTACATATGTTTTTGTATATCTTTTCATGCCAATTCCCGTAGGATTAAATTTAAAACATGGTTTGTTTCTGTCATGTCATCGTTTCATTTTACTTGACGCAGGTGGTTATTCGGATAGCTAAATATATGTATATGGTAATTTTAAATATTTTGATAAACGGTTTATGAAATTGGTGTGTGTGCATATGTGAGTGTAAATGATGGAGATTTTTTTAATATGGTTTAAAATTTTAGCGAAATTATTTTGAAGGCATATTCTTTGTACAGAAGAGTGGTGTAAAAATGATTTTAAAAATGAAGGTCTTAAATACCGTCTAGTCGTTGGTTTTTTCTTGGAAACAAAATATTTATTTGGAATTTTTTTTAACAGTTGAATAGTTTGTGTGTACAAGAATCTACTTGGAAAAGGGTAATTTACACTTACACTTGGAAAATCAAACTTGTTGGACTACACTAGTAGATTTTGGCATGCACCGTTAATAAATTTTAAAACCCTACTGTTCGGACTTCAGAAATCAAAAAAATCCGTTATAATATTAAAAAATTATGAAAAATTTTGTAAAAGTTCAGTAAGGGTGTGCATGTACTTTGGGAGTCAGCATCTAAAAATACGTTTTTGGAGGAAGTCACAAATCTTCTGAAACACCCAGCTTCAGATTTTTTGAGCATGCGTAAATGGCATCCTAATGTATGGTAGCGAGACCTGGCTAACTGCGAATATTACAAACAGCAGGTTTTCAGCCTTACAGGCATTTGTAAATAAATATCTTAGAATCATATCTAGGATATTCTGGACTAGAACAATTACGAATAGGGATTTGTTTAACTTAACTGGAGCGCACCAAATAATTAAAAAGAAATAGAGGTTGATAGGGCATACCCTGCGAAAATACCAAGGAAATATAGCAAGACTAGTCCTTGAATGAAACCCAAACGGCTCCGGAAGACGTGGTCGGCCGAGTAACACCTGAAGCAGAACAATAATATTGGAGCTAGACCCTGTAGGTATAACCTGGGAGAGTGCAAAAACAGTAAAACCTAACAGAGTTCCATAAGCATGTCCAGTGGAGGCCCTATTTAAAAAGAAACCAAACAAAATAACTGTATTTTCTAGTTTAAGTCTTAAATCTGATTGAAATTATAAAAAGCTTTTCATAAGTACTAGAGTATTTGCAAAATTTTCTATAAGTCCTAGAGTAATAAATTTTTCTCGAATCTCCAAGTACTACATTAGTGTAATATATTCAGTGACACTCTCCAGCGAGACATGAGTCTTCAATTGTTGTCAGATCTCCAAACACTAATAAGTATGTGGGAGTTCATAGTTGCAGTACCTGCGCCATAAAAAATGTTTTAATTCATAGTATCCTATGTTCAAAATATCCCTTAAGTTCAAAAACTGTACATAGGGTACAATTCCCAACCCCTGGAACCTGCTTTTTAACTTAACAGATTCTTTGAAAATAGGATACTCTGATCAAAAACATTTTTAGTTGCGCAAGTGCTGCGACTATGAACTCGCACTATAATTTACTTAGTAAAACTCTGCAGTAAGACGTGAGCTTTCAATTTTTCTCAACATTTAATAAAAAGATGAGAAGCCTTACATTTCAAATTTGAATTATTTAGATTATATTTCCTTGAAGGAAAAGCCTTACAAAAGATTTAAATTATTTTTAAAAAAAGTTTTGTATGACCTTGTTGAAGGACGAAAATATATTATACCCAAAATTAAAGTTACCCTCTTAACTCTCCTTTTACAACACTCCTGTATTCTCAATTCCCATTTAAAGAAAAAACTTTATCCAAATCAGTTTTTTTTTTTTTTCATTTCCTTCAGTATATTCCAATGGTTTTTCAATAAATTATGCCACTATTTTTTTTTCCTACTCAAAACCTTCACCCCAAATGAAACACACATAAGATTATTTTTTTTATGTGTACCGCAAAATGAAATAAAAATGTTCATATATGTATGAATATGTAGGCACGCATCACGTACACAAGGATACCTTTAATTTCAATAACAATAACAATAATCGTAACTTTAATCTTGACAATGTCAATAATCATTTTGTACATGGGGTATTTGGTAACTCTTACATACATAATATGTGTATAAAAATTTGTTATCCTAGAATTTTATATAGTACATGTACATACATATGGTTTTTTTTATCCTTCAACTGAACTGAAAACGTTGAAACAGTTTGTATTAAACACTTTAGTCGACCTAAATTTTTTTTTCTACTTTTTACAATTAAATAATAAATGTAAGTGATGTTATTTAATTTTATGTATTTGTAGGCACTTGATATGATTAAACTAAAACTATTAAAAATAAAAACTTGATCCAATTTTTTAAAACCTATTAAGCGTTAGTATTAGAAAAAATTATATAATTGAATATTTTTAGTGCAACACATATGTATGTATAGTTTAAGAGTTTTTAAAGACTCATAAGTTTTTTTAGATTGAAAAATAGTGTATAATATCTTTGGGATAATAAATTTAGAAAATATCGTGGTTTTTAGGAAGCTTAAGGCTTAAAGTGTTTTTCTGAGAACATTTTTAAATTAATTAAATATTGGCTAAATTCTGTTTTATATTAAGACTGGGCGAAAGCATCAGTAATATTACTAAAGATTTAGGCACGTAAAAATTTGTCAAAAGACAGTTATAACTTTAGGGTCCAAAAACATTTGCAAATGTGAAACAATTGAGGTAAATTTGCTTTACGACATTTGCGAGATTTGAATTCTCATTTTAGAACGATAGTCTATTAAGCTTCAGTTATCATTGGATTTAGGCCCGTAAAACATCTTCAAATGTTAGAGAAATCAGGAAAATATACTTTTCGATATGTGAAAGATTATTAGTTATTAATTTACTCAAATTCATAAAATATCTTCAAATGTAGGAAATTAGGAAAATTTTCTGTGCGACAAGCGCAAAATACGAATCTTCAATCTAGCTGAATTTTTTTACAATATAAACGAGTTTTACTAAATCATCAGCTATAATCAGACTCTGGTCTATAAAGCATAAGCAACTTCAAATGTAGAGATATGCGAGATGTACGAGATACAAATCCTTACTCTGGCCAAATTGTTATTACAGTACTCAGGTCCATAAAATATCTTCTAATGTAGGATAAATCAGGAAAATTAGAATCCTGACTCTAGCCAGACTGTTTTGCGACATGAACGAGGCTTAAGAACATTAGTTATCACTGGATTCAGGCACATAAAATATCTTCAAATGTAGGACAAATCAGGAATATATATTTTGCGATTGGTATTTTGCAAGAGTTGAGTTAAATACTCAAAGCTGCAAAAAGAAATTAGTTTAACCCAACTCTGCGATTCCTACTAGAAAATATAGAACGATTAGAAAATCTAAGAATTTTAGGTTTGCAGCTAAATCAAAAAATGCTGTGGAATGAAAATATTTTGTTATAGCTAAGAATGCTGCCAAACGCTTGAGTTTTCTGTTCTGTTGCAAAACATTTTTCTCTCCTAAGGATCTGACTAATATATATAGGCAACCTTGTCGAGCAAGTAACACTTTCTCCACTTAACTCTAGTTGAAATATTGGACAGATTTCTCTGTTTTAAAGATATCTTGTAAGTAATGACACTTTATTGAACAAAAATTAATTATGCCTCCTCCTAAACAATTCCAACATAACACCAGAGAAGCAATAAGTCCGCATTTCTACACTGTGGAAATTCCAATATGGTTTAAAACTGATAATGGAAACTCAATTGTTGTGAGGACTGCTAAGTTGTGGAACATATTTCCATATAATGTGTTCTTGCTTTTATAACTTTCCAATTCTCACTCTAGTTAAATTATTTTGCGACAAAAAACAAGTTTCATTAAAACATCAGTTATAATCAAACTCTAGTGCCAGAAAGGATCTTCAAATGAGGACAAGTCGTGAAAATTTTTTTGCGACATGAATGGGATTTGAGTAGTGCCTCTAACTAAATTGTTCTCCGCCAAGAACTAGGTTCTCTAAAACATCTGTTAACACTAGGTTTAGTCTCATAAAATATCTTCAAAAGTAGGATAAAACAGGTAAAATTCCTTTAAGACATGTGCAGGAAGTGAATTATTCGGAATCGTCGCTGGAGTCAAATTGCTCTGCCCTATTAACGAGGAATCTTCTGAGTAATTCACGGCTTCAGGTAATTTAAAAAAAAAACTATTATTTCTACTATTGACAGCTGAAATTATTTCAAGATTCCATTCAAAAACGTTAATACGAAACCTATAAATGTTATTATACCTAAAAAAATTCGAACCACATTTCAAATGTAATTGCTTCAACATTGGTTTAAGAAATAGGATTTCATTTGTGAGTCCTCTATTAAAAATTTCAAATTAAATATTTATTGTGTATTTTAACATAGATTATATGCCATGGTGTACATCCATGGGTTTTTTATAATTAAAAACTTAATATGTTTTAAAAAATATGTAATGCAATGTATTTGTTGATTTTTATAAACCATTTCACAACATTTTGCTCATTTGGGTTTCCTTCTTATATATTACAAAAACAAGTCATGTGAATTTTTGATATTACAATTCAATTCTTATACTGCAATTAATTTAAATAATTCTTTCATTAGATTCGCTCTGCTAATACCAAACAGCTTTAAATACAAAATCGGTAATTTGCAGTTTATTGACAGACAATGTAATCATCTCAGCATGTTAAAATGGTTTAATTTCTACGTTATTGAGTCCTGCCTACACTTCACCGTACACTGGAAATTAAAAGATCCAGACGGTTAAATTAGAACACAAAAACAGAAAAAAAATGTTCATTAAACAACCCACATGCAAACGACACTTGTATAAATACAAAAGAGTTAGCATTACTATATGAGAATAAAAGGTAATATTTATGGTTTGATGATGAATATGTAAAAAAGAACTGAACTAAATGTGAAAAAGAGGTTTTTTTTCCATATTTGAAAACCAACAATTAAAACCATTAGAAGGCATAACCAATATACAGAATATATGCATATACGAGTATAAAAGTATTATGAAGAGTCAGCATTATTATTATTTTCACACATGAAATAATTTCCAATTAATTCTTATTTTTTTCTTTTGTATTTTCATATTAATAGACGAACCATAAATCATTTAGAATTTAACACCAATATGCAATAAATATGTAATAAGAGTCTAGAATAATTTAAAGATATTTATTGAGGATTTTTTTTTAAATTGAAGAATTTTCTATGCTCATTAGTTAAATAATTTGTTTGGAGTGCTGCGTCTAATAATTTGATATGAATTTTATCAACCATTTTAAAGCTTAATTTTTGCTGCTTCTTCGGGTAACAAACTCTTGGAATTAGTGTTTTTCTTAAATATTTGAGGGATTTACTTATTTGCTTACAACCGCCTAACTCATGCAATGTGATAGGGGGTGAAGCCTGGTCTTTTTAACTATGCACTGTATAGTCTGGGTTTCCTTTTCACGTGTGGCAGAGTTTTGAAGCAAAACGAATTTGAGAAAAAATGTTACATTAGAAACAAAATAATGGTTCCGCTATAATTTGCTAGTTAATATCTAAATTAAATCTATACCTGGAAAGTATAGTTGGATGTGATCTTAAACATTCCTTCTTGAAGATAACCTGCATGTGAGGTACTACCAATAGCTTCACTTTATTATAAAGTGTAAGCATGTTCTTATTAGCAATTTAAATCCTCGCTTTTGAGGACAAATTGCAAATGTTTCTCATGGACTTTGTTTCTACCCGCTCCATCTAAGAGGATTCGAAAATTAAAACCTTTATAATATTTTTCAGATTAATGTACAAAATTTATTTCATATGGTTTTTACAGTTGGAATGTATAAAAGACTTTCCTCAATTATGTAAATCTTCCTCCCACACCAAAACAACTATCGTTCCTAGCAGATTTTAGATATAGGTACTTAAGAGATACATTATCTGGTTTTTTTCAAATTCTACTGAAAAACTACAATTTTCGTAAAAATTTTCTATTCTTAAGCATCCTGTCTTTAGAAAAAATTTTCCATAGCTTTATTAAAGTTCTATCAAAGATCCATAACTACATAAATATAGAGACTTAGACTCTTAATAGATGCCTAGCAATTTATATCTTTAATTTACAACGGACTTTTGAGATTTTTAAAGTCAAAGTCGCTACTTTGGATAGAGCTTCATTTTACGGCCTAAGCTATCCTTCAACAAAATTTGAAAACCATCTGACAATGCATGTGACAGGAAAAGTGCCCCTCAGTTTTTCTCACATAATTTTCCAGAAAAATTTACAATTTTAATTAAAACCAATATTAGAATTATTTTAGATATTCACAGGAATCATTTTTAAGAAATAGAAACCACATAAATATATGATGTGGAAAAATATGTGGAAAATTAAGCAAATATTAAACAGTCATTTCATGGTTTCTTTTGTTTATTTTTCCTGTTTTTCATACTTTAAAAAAAATTGATTTAATATCAAAATTAATAACATTCTTATGTATATAACGAATACTTGATATATATGTATATATATTATTTTTGTGGTATTAAAATTTAATAACTGGAATTCCCAACCCTTAAAATATCTTAATTGTGGTTTCATTAAAATTTCGTTTACCTTTAATATATTTAATTTAACTTTAATTTCTATACTTTTTTTTAAATATTTGCAAAGTATATATTCAATGAATTGCATTTATGTATAAATTTTAATTAAAACCAGGAATAGAGTAGTGTAAATCGTGTCAGCTCTTGGATGCTCTCATAACGTAATATAGTTATTATAATATCATCCGGTTAATTATTTTTGACACAACTTATTAGACTCAATTTTGTGTAGAAGAAAATATAAGTTGTATCACAAGCTATTCGAACAACTCTTGCACTAGAGCAAAAATATAGCACAGACGTTGGCCATTAAACCTAATTACTTTTGACAAACTTGTAAATACTCAGCTTCATTATATATCTAAGTTATTCTCATGTTAAAAAAATGGTGGCGCAGCTACTCGAACCCACTGCATTAGATTAAACTCAACAAATTTTGACAACATTTTAAACACCAGGCTCCAGCTTTATTAAATGTAGAGTAAGCTCATATAAAACAAAAGAAGTTGTATGGCGCTACTCAATTTACTGAATTTCATTAGCAAAGACAATTCGTGTATAAAAACGAATTTGTAAAAATTTCAGAATCCTATCTCCTTTAGTTTTTGAGTTATCTTGTAAAAGACATACGGAAACATAAAGCTAGATCGATTTACTTTAAATTCTGTTCCGATCCACACTTCGACTCTATACCTATCCTCTCTCCTTAACTGCGTCACAATCGTAAAGGCAAATTTAATATACCCTTTGGCCTACGTTTATAAGGATATAATGAATTTAATTTTGTTTCTATTAAATTAACCATATATGAATATTAGAGAATCGCCCAGGGTGGGAATGAATTAAACATATAAAGATACAATTCTATATTCACAGGTATGCTTCAAGTTCATGCGTCTGAAAATCAATTATTTCTAAAATATATACCTCAATTGTATAGTGTGCGGTTATTAGTTAGAATGGGTCTTAATATAATTTTGTTAAAAGACACAATATGCAGATTAAATACGTAGTACGTATATACATAAAACGTTGGACAAATGTCATATCCAATTCCAAATTGAAAAAAAATAAACAAATTAATCATGTCTAAAAGTTTATCTTATGTACAAATATATAATATATATACATATTATGTTATGTATTCGAATAAATAACAAAAAAATGGAATAATTGAAAAACATTTGGAAAATGTTGGGTCTTGCAAAAATTTTTAAGAAAAAGAGATATTAGTATTACTTGGAAACGAAGGAAGGATTTTGTACTAAGATCTTGTTAAGATTGTAACTAACTGGAGTAATATTTAAAAAACCAGTCAAAATGCAGAACAATGAGTCTTATTTAATTTGTTTGTTAAATATTCTTAAGCTAGCATCTTTATTTGAATCTAGATAATCTAGATTCACATTAGACATAAATAGTAACTATTAATTTTAGCGATAAGTTCTTTAAAAGTTTAGTAATTACTAACTATACTGAAGAATCCATTAAAGACTTCAGCAATTATTAAAAATATACATATACACTAAAACGGTTCTTACGCACCATTATGTATAGAGTGTTCGTAATATATTTTAAATTTTAATGAATAATAAAAGTATAATTGTGTTGTACTGACTTTCTTTTAAAATGCTTGTTGTTTAGCAATAAGAGGCTGGAGTTAGATTGGGAATTGGAACCTGGTTTGATACCTTAGACTTTAGAGCAGCATTCTAAGCTGATGTCTTAAAAGCATAATAATTGGATTCAAATAATAAGAATTTGATGTTCGGGTTCGGGCCTTTGTTCTTTTGATAAGATTATATTGAGCTTTGTTCAGGCCTTTGTTAATCCAAAGAAATTAAATTTGAAGATATTTTAATTAAATAAGATGATTATTGAGTAAATAAGCTCTGAAGGATATATCTTAAAATGCGGGTTCTATTATTTTTTGATTCTATTTGAAACCAATTCTTAGTTTCCAAAATAGAAATAATGGGTTGAGTATGAATTCTCGGTTTAGTAAACCCTGTTTTCAGAAAATCTTGTTTTAGAAAATCATTTTTCAATCAAAATTTTCAATAATTTAAAAAAATCTTTTTATTTTTATTTTCTGAAAAAAGTTCATAATCCTGCTTTTGTATCCAACTTTAAAATCCTTAAAATTGAGATTCTTAAAAAAGCGAGATTTTACAATAAAAAACTAGGTTTTGTTAAAAATAGATTTTCTAAACGAGATTTCAAAATAATATTTTTTTTTTGTTGAGAAGCTCTTTAGTTTTTGTAAATTTTATTAAATTTTGATTGGATAACTAAGCACCAGACCAATGGCGTAGTGGTAAAGAGCCCGCATTTCATGTGGAAAGTCTCGGGTTCAAACCCCGGTCAGATCATATAATCATATCTATAATTGTATCGTAATTGTTAATATCGTAATATAAGATAAGATTTAATATAAATATATAAATAACTCTTTTGTAGGATAATAGATGGCGCACAAAATTAACATTTGTGTATTTATAATCTCATACAATAGCTACAGCCGAGTAATCAACGGCTTATTGAATATAACGATTAAAGAAACTGAAGCCTAGTCTAAATATACTTGGTGGATGCCCTATGCTCCTTAAAAGAGTGGAAAAGGAATTATCCCCAAAAATCCCTAAATACTGATAAAGTGCATGTAAATACGTCAAATTATAAATTTATTTTGACGTGCGTAACCATTAAGTTTTATGGCGTTCTATTTCATTCGGTTTTCACTTTTAATTAAAGATTTAATTTAAGAAATTGCAAGATTACAAGCTCTGAATTCAACTTTAATATTGGAACTTTTTTCTTACTTTCAGAAAATAAACCTTACTTTCTTTTAAATTCAATTAACAATAGAATTACACATACTACGATAACAAAATAAAACAAAAGAATTTCTGGTGACATTCTTTCAAATGAACATTGAAAAAAAAGTTATCCATTTTTTATTTCTATATATTTATTTCAATTCTTTTGTTTCAAGTCTATTGTGTCCTATTCTGTTATTGAGGTTTCTTTCGGATTCTGTATATACAAAAAAGAAACCCTATTCCTTTTTTTTTTGGTTCCAATTTAATTTACAATTATTTATATGTGCTTCCAATATAGATATTGTACAAAAAAGGTTTAAGGCAATATATTATAAATTATTTCTTTTCCTTCGAATACAAATAAAAAATTTCCTTTCCGTTTCCTTTTAGTTTTCATTTTAATAGAATTTGTTTTATTTTGGGGTGTAGATTTGTTTCTTAAATAAAGGTTTTTGGTACAAAATTTTTTGAAATTTAAAATTTATTTCAGTTTTTTTTTTGTATCGAAAGGGGGAAAAATTTCTATAATGTTATAAAATATTATTCTGAATTATTTTTGAAGAAGGCTTCGGTCTACAAACAGAAGTATAAAATATTGCATATTTTTTTTTAACTTGATTTATTTTTTTAAATAAATTTTCTATTATTTAATGTACATTTTCAAGTGATTAATGATTTTGTATTTAAATTAATTTATTTTCGACCAAAATTATATTTTTAATATACACGCATTTAATTTTAATTTATTTTGAAACTGTCATATGGACTTGTTATTTTGAAGTTGGAGAGTTTTTAAAAAAAATGGAGAAAAATAATAACTGTTTTTGTCAACTGTCAAATGCATGTGCGAATCTTTACTATAGTATTGAAAATTGAATATGACTATGCTAAGCTAATAATATTATTTTTATACCAGTGCCCATTTTATACCAAAGGTCACAGGTGTATTAAAATTGATCCTCCGTTTGTAATGCATTGATCTAGACATGCTAGATATAATGTCAAAGGTATATGTAACTATATGTAGCTATATATAGCATCAAAAAAGAAATGGATCAAGCAATGTGCGCCTGTCCGTCAGTGTGTCAGCAAGATAATTCAAAAACTAATAGCGCTAGGGTTATGAAAGTTGCACAAAGCGATTTTTAGACAAGTTTTAAAGGGGTTCCCTATTGTTTTTGGTGAAAATCACACTAAGGTTTTGGGCAGCTGTCATATAAATTTTTTGAACCAAGATGAATATCTTTATAAATAATAACAATGCGAGGATGAAAATTACACACGGAAAGTAATATAATAAATCTAGCACTTTTGTGAAGTTTCAAAATATTAAGGCTTCATTTTCAGAAAGCTGCCATACAATTTTTAGAACTTTGTTTATATATTTTCAGAACTATTTACATTTCAAATTTTAAATTAAACGTAGGCAAGTAAAGTTTCCCTTATTAATTTTGTTTGTTTGTTTGCAGATTTTGAGATTTTTCGGGCCAAAGCTTAGTATAGCTGTCATATAAATTGCTGGAAACGGAGTGTATATCTTTGAAACTAATAAGACTACATGATTGAAAATTAAAATCAGTGAGTAATATAATATGGCAAGGAATTAACTTGGACTCCATTTTTGGGAAGCTACCATACAAAATTGCCAACCTGATAAATTATGTGAAATCAAGGTCCAACACTTATTTGATATTTGTTTTCAATAAATTAAATGAATCATCTGATTTGAAGTCTCTCTGAATTTCCTATTCTGAAAAGAAACATGCAATAGGAACATGAAAATGTCTAATCCCATTCATAAACTTTGTTGTTTATTCATCTTACCTAGTTTTATGCGCTCAAAGAAGTCAAAATTTTTTAATTCCAAACACTTATTTCCACTCTTTATTTATTGTGTAGTGTAATCATATTTAAGAGTGTGATTTAAAAAAGATAATATTATATAATATTGCAAATTTCAATTGGTTGTTCTGAAGTACCTATGATTGAAGTACTAACAATTAATGAAGTACTAACAAAAAACCGCATTAAAATATTTATTTAATCAATTTTGATTAGTAATAATTATTTAGATTAGTAAAAGTTTAACATTAAATATAATATGTATATGTATACCTACTGATTCATATGACATGTAAATGACACAATGAAAAAAAATATTCTAAAACTAAAATAAATTCTTTAAAAGTTCCTGAATAAAATGGTTCTGAATATATGAAAAAAAAATCAATTAGTGTAATTTCATGCTTTAGTATTCAAAAAATTTACTAAAATTTTGTACACTAAAAAATATAAAAAATCAAAAGAGTACGTTTTTGTTCCTAATGAAGGATTTTATGTTATGTTATGTGAAATATTAATGAAATGTTTTAGTAGGTTCCAAAAATTTTAGTTGTCCTAAACAATTACAGGACTCTACAATAAGTTTTTTTTATAAAAGATTAATTTTTTAATCTTTTGGAATTTTTTCCAAATAATATTTTAGCCATGACATAATTCAACTTGAGGCCATGCGTCAAATACTCTAGTGACTTGACTAATTTGAACTTATTAATTTTATTTGTATTTAATATCAGAACTCAATAATATTGGCGGCTACCGGAACCGTTATAGGTTATAAACTATATGTATATATACACTTATACTATATACCTTATATTTATACCCGTGCATACATATATGACATCGGGTATATTAAAATTGCTCCTCCGTTTGTAACGCATCGATCTAGAGGAGCTAAATATAGTGTCAATGGTACGTATCGGCTCAGAATCGAAAAATGAGTCGATCTAGCTATGTGTGTCTGTCCGTCCGTCCGTCCATCCGTATGTCAGCACGATAACTCAAAAACTAAAGGAGCTACAGTTTTGAAATTTTCACAAAATATTTTTCAATCAATTCCTAGGTTCCCTATTTTTTTTGGTTAAGATCGGACCAAAACTTCGGGTAGCTCTCGAACAACTAACTTTTTTAACTCCAATATTTTCATATAAAAATTTGAAATTTGTCTGCACATCTTGTATTAACATGAATTTATATGAATTTTGTTTTTGTTTGTTTTTTTTTTTTTGTTTTTTTTTTTTTGTAGATAACGAATTTTTCGAGTAACGATTTCATTTGATTTAAATGATGCGTAAAATTTTTAAAAAAAATTTTAGATTTGGACTTTGTACTTTGAGATTTATGAGTATGATATCATTTTATTATGAGTATGATTTTAATATGATGTTTATTTTGCTTAGGTTTAATATATTTGTGAATTAAAAATTAATTAAAAGAAATAGAATTGAAAAATTAGAGCTAGAGTTTTGAAATTTACATAAAGCATTTTTTGGACATTTTTTAGGTTCCCTATTCTTTTTGGTTAAAACCAGACCAAAGCTTCGGGGAGCTGCCACACAACTTATTTAAACCAATATGAATTTCCTCAAAAGTAATAATACCAAGAAGATAAAAATTACACACGGTTAGTTCCATAATGAATCAAGCACTTATATGAAATTTCATAATGTTACGGCTTCATTTTCGTGGGGCTGCCATACAACTTCTTTGCCCCAATATGAATTTCTTCAAAACTAATTATACTATGAGGATGAAAATTACACACTGTTAGTTATATAATGAATCGAGCACTTATATGAAATTTCAAAATGTTACGGCCCCATTATCGGGGAGCTGCTATACACCTTCTTTGCACCAATATGAATTTCTTCAAAACTAATTATACTACGAGGATAAAAATTACACACTGTTAGTTATATAATGAATCGAGCAGTTATATGAAATTTCAAAATGTCACGGCCGCATTTTCGGGGTGCTGCCATACAAAGTTTTCAATTCAATAACTGTGAATCTAATAAAGCTAGGAGGTTAAAATTAAAATTGGGCAGGTAAAGTAATAGGGCAAGTTACTTGGCAAAGTTGGACATCACTCGGACCAATTTTTAGGGTGGGGCAAATTTTTTTTTTTGTTTTTTTTTAAACAAAAATTATGGGATAATGAGTTGAATTTTTTTAAACTATTTTGCTTTTTTATATTTTTTGTGTAATATATTATAGCATTAGAGAAATAAATAACGGTTTATTTTACACATTATAGTGGGTATGCACGGGTATCTAAAAGTTGACAAGGGCAACTATAATCTTCCTCGTTTTTTTCCTCTTTTACTCCCTGGGGGAGCGTTGGTCTTCCACAAAGCTTCTGACTGAGCCTCTATTTGCGTTTCGTTATTCGTTTTGTTCACTAAGCTAGATGATTGGTCTGCTTTACCTCTCCCACATGATTTTCAATCTCACGGCGACGAAAAGACGACGCCAAATTTCTCCACAAGATGTCACTACGACTTTGCATACTCCTATCTCTTGACGTACAGAATAGATGTTTGTTCAATTATGTCATGTCGCATATGCATATGCCAATGGTGTCAATTTGACAGATGCATATTTTTATATAGATAAAGTTGTTTGTTATTTCGGGAACACGATTATAGGTAATATTTTATATTTTATTTGTTATTAATTATTATTTTTCTATTTTATATTATTAGATATTTAATTATAAGTTATTTTTATATAATTTATATTACTATATAGATACTAATATAACTGCTATGACCAGAATCCAAATATTGCATACTTTTAGGTGTTACAAATCAAATTACATATTAATAATGAACGTTCTAAGTTTTTTTTTGCATATGAATTTAGAAGTTGACTAAATTCAGTAATTGGATTATTTTTTTTTTTAAATCTGTAATTATACTTTTTTTTTGTAATTAGCTACTGTCAAATAACGGTAAATAATTTGTATTTTTTTTTCATAAGTTTAAAATTTCAGTAATTAAAAATTTACAAACATTTTGGTCAACTTTTTATTAATTGTCTATTTTATACAGTTTATAAATGTTTAATACTAGAATTTATGTGTCAATTTAGAATTTTTTAGTTTCAATTTAGATTTTAGTGTTAATTTAGTTTTAAGTGTCATTTTTAAACATTGAAAAAAGACATTCAGAACGACTTGAATGAGAGGTATGAAGAATAAGCGTTATTGGAGGAAGAACTTAACGAAACTCTAATTTCGGACTCGGATTAATTGCAGCACGGAACATTTATTGTATTGATTAAAAATTAATTTTAACTTCTGGATTTATAAAGGGTGTCAAATAGATAGAAATCCCATTTCCCTCAACTTTCTAGCACAAAAAAATTATCGAAGTTAGGACATTGATTTTTTTTAATCGAAGGGTTTTGGGTAAGGTTGAAACTTTGGTCAGATCATATCTAATAAAAAAATATTATCATATTTTTTAAAATATTAATGTTGGTAATTTTTGAAGTTTTAAACATAATATTATCGAAAGAGTTATACCATAGCTTCTTGTAACAGCTCTGAAGGTGTAAAAATAATTATAAAGTCATTCTCTAAACAACATTGACTTTTATTTGAGTGCAAAACTGTTAAATATTTAATCCTGCAATTTTGATAAAGTACAATTATTTTCTATAAATAAACTAATTATATGGAATTATTTTATAAATTGGTCCTTGAAAGCATTCCTGTATTTATAATTTTTTTTTAATTACCCTTACAATATGTACAATTTGACTAATAAATAATTCGTTGCATATATTTAGAAGGTTTAATTAATTTAAATAATGTTGCATCATTGTTTCACTATAATTAGATTATATTTTTTTATTGGTTTGGAAAATATTTTATTGCATAAACGTGCTTTAAATAAAGGCAACTTAAAGTAATTATAACTAACAATAGTAATAATTAATTGAATGATATTACAATAAATTATTGAAAAAGTATTATATAATATGTATATATATATTATAATTACATATACTTTAATCCTGAACATATTTCAAAAACGTATATTTAATAACGTGAAAGCAAGTAGAGTTGACTATAGTACGTATAGTAGAAGACTTTAATACTCAAATTTTGTGATGGCCATTGACACTTTACACGCGCACAGTTTTATTTAATAAGGCTTTACGGTCATATTGAAACAGCATTTCTGTGGCAGTTGATCAAAACAAGTTCAACTTCCGAATCCTATAGCTTCATTAGTTTTTGAACTTTCTTGCAGATAGTCGGATGCCTGGACATATGTATAGATATTATAACTCACTTATAACTCACTATATTATAA
Source organism: Dolichopus griseipennis (assembly GCA_963082915.1). Classification (NCBI taxonomy): domain Eukaryota; kingdom Metazoa; phylum Arthropoda; class Insecta; order Diptera; family Dolichopodidae; genus Dolichopus; species Dolichopus griseipennis. The sequence goes on along the minus strand of OY720441.1, from coordinate 331,081,557 downwards.
CTCGATTCTAATACGACTCTTATAGTGAAAATATTCTTATTAGGTTTCAGTTTAATTGTTATTCTCTTATATTCGACTTTTATACTATAGTTTAGGGTCAAATTAAAAATTTTAATTCATAAAAGTACTCAGAATTTTGTTTAAGAACAAACACAGACTCTTAAACCACAGATATTTATTAAAGGTTTATATATTAGATACTTAAGGAATGAAGTTTCGAGGTGCTTTTTTCCTGGATTGCAATACTTTCCTTAAACTGCGTACGTGCATTTAAAGTTAAATGAAATTTGAAAAAATTTAATATTTAATGAATTATTAATTAAATGCCAAATTATACTATAGAGAAATATTTGGTTACACAATGTTATAAATTTAGTATTTGATATAAAAGTTATTTGTAATGTGAATAAGTGAATATTCATAAACATGTAACTGATGACCCCTAATAAATTTTTATTGTATGCTAATTTTATCGAAACTAATGAAAAACATAAATTAAATTAGAAAATAGTAAAGTTTTTCGATAGTAAAAAAAAAAAGGAATTGAAATTAAATAAAATTATTATTCTGTATATTTTAATTAAAACAAAAATTTTACCTTAAATGTGAATAGTCAAATACTTATACTTATTATAATTCCATATTATCTTAGGACCCTTCCTAGGTGTGAACGTGTATATATACTTTTAACTTACAGTACAGAGCATCTAAGTAATTTTTTTATACCCGTATGACTATATAGTCAAAGGGTATAATAAATTTGCCATTACGTTTGTGACGCAGAGAAGAAGGGGGGGTAGATATAGACTCAAGTGTATGGATCGGATCAGAATCGAAAAAAAAATCGATTTAGCTATGTATGTCCGTCCGTCCGTCCGTCCGCACGATAACTCAAAAACTAAAGAAGCTAGGATCTTGAAAATTTCGCAAATACGTTTTTTTGCAATAGCCGTCATCACTATTTAAATCCAGCCATTTTGGTCCATGGGTTCGGGTGGCTGCCATACAACTTCTTTTTTTATATGAGTATTTCTCTGTACCTATTACAGCTACGTATCTGAAATTTTGGCAAAAGTAGTTTAGTTTTATGGCCAAAGTTTTTGCAAAATTTGGTTGGTTTGTTGCAGTGAGTTCGAGTAGCTGCCATACAACTCCTTCTTTTATATGAGCATAACTCTATACCTATTAAAGCTGGGTGTCTGAAATTTTGCAAAAAATAGTTTAGTGTAATGGCCAAAGTTACTGCAAAATTTGGTTGGTCTACTGCAAAGGGTTCGAGTAGCTGCCATACAACTCCTTCTTTTATATGAGCATTACTCTATACCTATAAAAGCTGGGTGTCTGAAATTTTGCCAAAAATAGTTTAGTGTAATGGCCAAAATTACTGCAAAATTTGGTTGGTCTACTGCAGAGGGTTCGACTAGCTGCCACACAACTCCTTCTTTTATACTAGCATTTTATTTCACCTAATAAAGCTGGTATGTTTGAAATTTTGCCAAAAGTAATTAATGTTTATAATAATAATGATATAAAGTTTATGTAACGGTCATACGGGTATCCCAGAGTTGACACAGTCTACTCTACTACACTCTTCCTCGTTTTTATTTAAAACCCCACTTCACAGCATAATTAATTTTTCTTAAACGTTGTTTATCTGCTATTCCCCTTTCAAAAGATTGTGGCAAAGAAATTTTTTTGGGTATTACATTAAACGCGGTTTTTCAAACCGTACACTAAACGTTAATATTCGATTTTATTTCTATTTTGATTGCAGCATTAATTATTTTCCATCAGTAATGGTGTGGTAATTTTTTCTGAAGCGATAGGTATCAAGTACGCTGTTTTTGATAATGCATGAGAAATCATTGTAAGTTAACAATTAGTAACCGATTTTTCAAATATTCAACCAACGTCTAGATTACTTTTAGCAAAACTAAAAAATTTTATTGAAGATGAGAGATCGTTGAAGTAAATTAAATTAAACTGTATGGTCTAAGTAAGAAATTATAATTTATAAAAGCCACAAGTTAATACGAAGACGCCTACTCGTTTATAAATTTAAATTTTTTCAGAAAAAAAATATAGACTCGTTTCAAAAATGCCAACTATTTGACGACTATCTATTGATGACTTTTCGAATTGTTGAAAGTCATCAAGCATTACCAATAAAAAAACTACGGAATTGCGTTAATATTTACAAAATTTTTACAATAAAAAAATTTAACGAATTTCTGGTTCATCGTTATGTGTTTGACATTTTTGGAAATTGCCATTGTTAAAGAACTAATTTTTATTCAAAATAAATCTGTTGCGTATATTTTTGTGGCGTTTCTATCAAACGCATTTTCTTGAATACATTTTGATAGACGTTTTATGTCCCAACCCTGGCCTTTATTAATATCAGGATATTAATTAAAATTTCATTGATTATTGTCAATACACCACACAAGAGTTGTGAAATAATATATTTTTTATAATACGTACTGCATAAAAGAGGCTTGTATATATGCATTACTTCTGTTAAAGGGTGCGTTTATGTTGAAGCTGCGATAAGTAATAAGAGCGTCGATAAGAGCATAACTTAAAAAACTATATACATGATTTAAATAGAGGTGTTTATATTGGAGCATAGCTTTGATCATCGATAAACAATACAAATTTTCTACGCTATGCTCTTATCGACGCTCTTATTACTTATCGCAGCTCCAAAAACATTATACGTTATTAAAACCTATACTAAGCATAATATAATATAGTATGTATATCTTAAACTCCAAAGACACATTCGGTGAAATAATTATAAATATACGATTAATCAATCAACAAAATAAATACCATTATCGAAACATTACCATATTTTAAATTAAAATTTTTCCTAATTAAAATGCAGTGGACTGCATCAACTTTACTATAATAAAGTAATGTTCACTAACTTATGTGTACCATTCATTTTTTAAATTAGGAAAGCGTATATATTCTACTTTTTTTCAACATTTAATTTAAATTTATATACACCTATAGGACACATTTTGTTTATTCATTGACTGGGTTCTAAACTTTGCAAAAAAAAAATTTAAAAATAAATTAATGCCATGCGAAATTTGTTGTTCGTTGATAACTAAAATTGCATTGGTTTCTATTGAATTAAATTAAATTACTCTAAAGTGAAATTTCTATAAATAAATTTTGTCATCATGTTTTTGATGCGGAATAAATTTTTGAAACTAACTAATAAAAATTAATATAGAATTCATTGACTTGGACATTTTGTATTATGTAGATTCAGTTAACCTGGAGAATGAAAATTTATAACATAAAGTTATTTAACTTAATTGATAAACTTTTGTTCTTTAACGCAATGAAGTTTGAAGCATAAAGTTCCAATTTAATTTATTTAAAAATATTTTAAAATAATTGGAACTGCATTTATATAAATGGTAATATAAGTTATATAAAAATATTTTATAATTTAATTAATTCTAAATTTTTTAATTCATTTAAGTGTTTAACTGTTTGATATACTGAATACAAATAAAGTAGTTGAACTTCTAGGCATCTTTATACACTAAGATGAAATTAATAGAAGCGATTTAATTGGAATAATTGGAAAATATTACTATATACTGGACCATCTGGAATTAATGTGGGCTTTTGAAATTTCGAAATTGAAGATTTCTAAATCTTTCGGTATTTAAAAATAATTTACGGAAATGTTAAGAAATCTTGTTCTTTAATTTTATTTCATGAAGCAATCCCTTTAAAACTATTGAGGGTTTGTATAGGGGAAGAAGGGCTTGGTAATATGTAATGTGATTGAAGAGAGCTCACTAAATTTTTTTTTAAAGTGTAGTATGTTTCATATTTTATTAGTTGACTGAATGGGGTACAAAAGAATGATTTAAAAATTCTTTTGTTGCATTTTAATCGCTTCAATAGAAGCTTCAATAGAACGATTTAATAGGATATTAGAGTTAATAGACAAGTGTCGTAACGCATAAAATATCTATAAAAGGAAAATAATGCTTCAATATTCTGACGAGGACTAAGAGAAGTAAAATATTGATTGGAAGGAGGCGAAGCACGATTTCGTAATTGTGAAAAATAACCTAATAAGGTTTGTGACTCGGAAATATTATTTTACTTTCAATAAGTTTTAATTTTTTTTATTATCAATGATGAAGTGACAAAAATCCAGGAGCCAAAAGTTTCCCAGGGGTTTATAACTCAAAAAATTAATCAAAAGTCGCTGGAAGTTTATTACTTTGATGAATGAATCAAGAAATCCCCCTGGAATTTTTGACTCCAAGACATTTATCATATCACCATTTTCAGAATTATTGTAAGATTGATACTACTACACACTGGCATTGAAAATTTGTGATACCATCTGTAGATACGTCAGACAGTTGGTTTTGCAAGTATCCTGTTAATATTCTTATGAATTCTGTTAGGCAGTTTATATGAAGTCTCTTACTAATTACCATTGTTTTTGTCATAATATTATAATGAGAAGGAAAACGAACTTTTATGTTGTGGTTGTTCCTCTGTATCTTCGATATTTCATTCAAATAGTTCCTTCAAATCGCGGTACCGTGCGATATTTTTTAGGAATCAGTATTTAAAGTTTAAAGAGCCGGTTCATTTGTTATTATTAAGTTTCCAGAATACATGTTCAGAAGATTTTTTTCAATCAGGTTGTGTGCTACTTTATGTAAAATCTAGACGGCTGCAAAAGTTATTCCATATGGAACTCTTTTAAGGGCAGCACAACTAAGTAGTCTAGTATGTTATATTGTAATTTAAGCTTTTTTAATTTCTTTAAAATTGTGTGAAGTAAAAGATAATATTTTTATCACTGAGAATTATAATATTGTATAAATATATTTTGTAATTAAAAAATACATATTTTTATAATTAAAATAGTAAACTTTATCCTTCACTCTTGAAGGAAAACGCCATGTCGTCAAGGTTATAGCTTAGACTTATTATTAAGTGTTTCTAATTAAAAAAAATTTGTCTCAAGGATTTTTGTTTCATAATTTCTTTATAATAAAAATAATTTGTTTGAAATATCATAACAAATTATTAAAAATCTATTGTTCTTTTATTGTATATTGTGTAGATCTATTATTAAAATCTTAGCTGTTACCTTCTAGTCAAGTAGAAGAAAACTGTAATTATAGAAAAATATGAAGCAAAAATTTAATTAAAATGGATTGAATAGGATTAGAAGAAAATTATATTATTTATCTTTTTTTTTTAAAGTTTATTTTCAACGAAAGAGTATTATTATATCCTTCGGATGGCAATATAAATATCTAGAGATAGTATAAATCTATATTATATTTATTCCGTTATTTCTATTTCATCGACCCTCTTTGAAGATTTTCTTGGAAGTTTATTTCTTCCTAAGGAAGGTAAAAATCCTTTTAAGGACACAAAGGATATTTATACCGTCTTTGGATTGGCAGTGTCAGATTTTAAATCACTAAACTTTTTTGCGGACTTATAAAAATCTGGGAACACAAATGTATCGTGTTCCTCAAAACGAATAATAGTATTTACCCAAGTATTTTCTTATCAATGTGAGTGTTTTGATTCTAACCGCTTCTAACCGTCCCCTTCTTGGTATCATATACCCATTTCGCACATTTGTGTTAATAAGTGTTAGTAAGTACTGGGCTAATTCCTGAAAATAAAATTATAATTGAATATTTCTCAATCTTTCCATACAAAAAATCCTCACTAGCATCCTGTTTAACTTTCCCTATCTCAGATAATCTGACAATTCCTAATATCCTAAGCCCAAAATTCCTCCAAATTCCTATCAAAAAATCTTCACTAGCATCTTGTCTAACTTTCCCTATCTCAGATAATCCGACAATTCTTAATATCCTAAGCCCAAATTCTTCCAAATTCCTATCCTATCCGTAATCAAACATTTGTATCACAGATCTCTTCCTAAAGCTTGGTTCAAAAGAAGTGTGGTTTTAGTGTGTTAATATCGTAAACTACCCAAAGGAAAACCGAGCAAACGGGTGGCTTTTAAAGCTTTCCATTATCTTTTACAAAAAAAAAGCTGTTAGGAGCAGAAAACTAGTTTATAGGAGGGTATAGTATGAAACGAGAAGTTAAACGCTCCTTATAAATACTTGTGTGGCTCGCCTCGATCACAATATTTTCAATTTTGTGGGACATTCTGTAAATCAAAAAAAAAAAAAATGAAGAAATATTTCGAGTTTGATTTGATTGAGTTGAAAAAAAGATTTCAAGCTAAAAGTTTTTCGAAAAATGTGTTCAGATTCCTTGGGAATAGAGTCTTTGAACTCTATATATTACATTTCCTATATTTTAATCCGATGCTTTTTATTTTGAATAACCACCTAATTATTTCTTAAACAAGGAAATTGCTCATCTTTAACTTATATTTAACACGTTCCAAATAATCCCAATGTTAATTAAAATAAAATCTAACAATTCTAACACCTGATCTCTATAGCAACCACATAATTATTATTAGAATTAGGGAGAATAAACTTTAGTAGTTTTTTTTTGTTTTACCAAAAAACAAGAAAAATATAGTGACCTCTGTTTCACGAAAACATATACAATAAACTATAAACTTTATTTTAATCTTAAATTTAGTAAACCTTACTGTCTCTTAAATTATAGAAAAAAGGGTGTACCCAAACTATATCTTAGCGAGGAAAAATTTACTAAAGGCAAAATAATAAATGGATATTAGTAAATTATGTACATATTAAATGTAAGTTTTTTTTTATATTCCAACAACATTAATGAAAAACTGGTAAAAAAAACAGCAACGATACAATATGAACAGTACAGTGAAAAGTACTATAAAAAAAGAACAAGAGAAAAAAATAATGAATAAGTTGAACAAGTCCGAGAAAGCCAACAGAATACATATTAGAAATTCGTTTTTCTTTTTTTTTTTGCATACCACATAATGTCTAGGATTTCAAGTTGTTTTTGTATTGTGTTTTATTTTTAAAGAAGATTTCAGGTGGTTTTTTGTTTTTGACTCTAAAATGATTATGTCTATTAAATATAATAAGAACAGAGTGTTTAATAAATGACTTTCATTAAACTGTGCAACGATGCCTTCACAGTTTGATTGAATTTTATATTGAATCTCTTAAGTTTAGATATCCATAACTGGGTTCTGAAATATATTTATTGGTTACTAATACCACAAACCTACTGCTGCGTTGGAATTTCCCCCAGACTAAAACATTTTTGAAAGCTATTTTTATTTAAATGTTAACTTATAATGGTGAAATGGGCTCTGCAATTCAACAATAATCCAAAAAAAGTCCTAAAAATATAAATTATTTAAAAAGTTTCCAAAATAAACGAGCAAAGTCACCAATGTTGAATCATATGTGTAAGAAATTTATTTGTTTATGAGTAAAATCTTCAATGTTTAATACGAATTTTGGGAATTGTCTTCTGGCGACTTCTTCAAAAAGCTGTTAGAGTGCAGCTCAGCCGGCTAAGGAAAACTTTTTGGAGCTGATTACTAATTACTATACTCATCTTTCTGTAAAACAAGGCTGTATGATAAAAGTCTCCAAAAATTAAAAATGAACAAGACCCTTTGAAGTTATATAAAACTTTGAGAACTTTTTGGATTTAAAAAAAGTCTTCAAAAGTATTTTTATAGAATATATTTCAGTTATATTCAGTTGGTTTTACGGGAAAACTTTAAAGTTTCCTATAGCAAGTTTAGATTTCGTTGTAAAATTAGTTCTTTAAAAAGCAATTATGGTTTTTTTCTACACTTATTTTATAGACTTATTTTATATCCTCCTTCATATAATATAAGTCAGCAGTAAAGCATTTAATATAATAGGGCCTGCCGTTACCAAGGCCAAGTTAAACAAATACTTAATTGGAATCCTAATTTTGTATTCAACTCTAGAACCCCTCCTTACTGTTTTCATAAATAACAAGCTAGCAACAAAGCATTTAATATTATAAAAACTGCCACAACTAAACAAATTTGTTAAACAAATTTTTGCAACTTCGATTTTGTATCCAACTCTGAAAACCCTTTTTACCTGCCCAAAATTGAGGACTATTGTTGTTTGTGTTTTTGGGACTTTTTTCGTACAGCTTCAAATCAATCGTTAACATTATAAATAGTCGAACACTTAATTACCAGAAAAATGAACAACCCCTACTTGGATCAGCCTTTACTTGAATAGTAATTAAATCGACAGTATTTTAGTCAAACAATTGAGCAATAAGCTACTAAAAAAAGATCCAAAAACAAACAAACACCCTGTCCACAGAATACCTTAAAATAAATTTTCTTGAATTGCATAAAATTTTAGTTGTGAAAAAATTAAACTTTTTATTATAAACCAAGGAAAAAGTTTTTCATTTTCTCTATTTTCTTTGTTTTACATTTGGGGATACTGGATTTAAATTAAAATAAATTATAAAAAAAAATAAAAGAAAAATAGAAAAACTTTAACACAAAACCATTCTATTAAATTAAAGAAACAAAAAACAAAAACATATTTTTCACTTTAATTTTAACAACTAATTTCAGAATTGTGGATTTATTATTATCAAAGGCTTTAACTATATTTTACGGTACAGCATATTTTAATCACTATACCGCAGCTTTATACCATAACCGTTAAATCATTATTATTTAGGTGGTAAGTAGATAAATCTTTCGTAAAAACAAATTACTTAAATCGTTAAGACATCAGAAACTTAAATCAATATTTAATAATAATTTAACACAAATTTTAACAATTGACAGGCTTAGGTATAGTTGAATTTTTAGCAGGTTTAGTATCTTTTGTTTTAAAGCACCCACTTTCGTTCAATTTATAAAAAGTGAGCAAACTAAGCGTTCCCCAAAAAAACAGTTCTGTTTTATATTTAAAGTTCTCAGTACGCTTGATCAAACCGTTTATCATTACCATTACAACGGCAAAATTAAAATCATAAAATTTTTTGATTCAATGACTAAAGGAAGCTGAATCAGATTAAATTAAATGAATTCTTTAGCGGAACTCGATCTCAGACGACCCTTCAGTTCAGAGGTCAACGTTTTTTTCTCTGCGGAGCCCCAGCCAATTAAACATTTTAAGTAATAAACGAACAAGAGTGTATTCACTGTGCAAACTATGAGATAACCGTACGAACTCGTTGTTGTACAGGTATTGAAAATGCATTGAACAATCACTCTGTTTTTAATATTATTTTTTTTAGGTTTTGATTTTTTTGTTTGGTCGAAATAATGAAACACAATAATTTGATCGAACAGAAGTTGTGTTCGGATATCAACCAGAAAAAGAAGGAACCTGCAAATATAGTTTTGGATATAATTTGCTTGAAAATTCTAGCTTATTAGTTTTTGAATTATCGTTGGAGCGGACGGGCAGACACACGTAACTAAATCGACTGAGAATTCAATCTTGAGGAAGAATATTATACTTTCCCATATCTACCAAATCTATATTTTAATGTGTTACAAACGTACAAGTAATTTTAATATGCCGATGATCAATTGTTCTGTACGGATATAATAAATTGATTAATAGGGGGAATTTTATGAAGCTTACAACATTTTTATTTCACAATGGCTTGGTGGCACAATGGTTAAAAGGCCACCAAGGCCTTCGGTTCATGCAAAAGGTCCGTGTTCGAATCCCACGTACAAGTGAAACAACTTCTGGTTTTTGACTCGTCTCCGCCATTTGGTTAAAATTAATTGCTCACTCAATAATGATATATATATTATAAAAAATACATTGTTACAACGATATAAACAAATAATTTAATTGAATAATATAACTCACAGATATAGAACACAATATAGCTGAAATACAAATTATTACAATATAAACAAAAAATAGAATTGTATCTATCGAAAGTCTAAGACATTTCTACATGTTATAAAAGCCCAGTACTATCTCTAGATACCAAGACACTCAGCTTTTTTTTGATCTGATAGTTTGTTAAAAATAAAATTATGCAGTAAAAAAAGTTTCTTAAATTGTTTTTTAATTAAAAAAAAAAATTAATATCTGTTTGTTTTAAAATTGTTGAAAAACTCAGAAACTTTTTTACTTAAAAATTTCAGATTTCATTAAGTTTTTGTTGCAATTCATTATTTCTTTTTTTTTACTCTTCTCTTTTCTTTAATTTTTAAATTTTAATATAAATTGTGCATCTATTTTTTGGTCTATTGGTCGAATCGTCGTAAAAAATTTTTTTGATATCAAAGTATTAAGTATTTAAACACAATATAACTTAAATATGCTCCCCTTCGAATGGTTGTAATGATTCTAATTACTCGTGCTGGAATCCTAAACAGGAATAGATTATACTATACCAGACCGACTCAAGAAATGTAAAACTAACAACCACGAAGACTTGAATATAATTTTTAATTATTTATAAATTTTAAATTTTAATTTTAGAGCACCTAAAACCCGTTCTTCTGTGTCCGATAATGTTAGAGCTGCTTGGCTGTTTTTGAAATATCGCTTTTAGAAGCTCAGTCACATTTAAAACCAGACTTCAACCTGATTATTGAAAATTTGTAACACTTTCAAATTGCAGAACACAACACCACATGTGTTTCCTAATTCTTTAGACTTACAAAATAAAATATATTGCAATATTTTCCTTCAAAATTCCTTAATTTAATTTTAATTAAAATAAAATATATCTTCCTTTCTTCTTCACATCCGTGTTCCCAATTCTTTAATCTATAAGAGACGATTTAACCAGAGTAAGTAGTTTAGGTGATTGTCCCATTGATCTGGCTACTGCGGAGATTGTTTTAGTGATTAGAATCTTCATACTATCAGCAGTTTTTATGATAAGAACCAACCCTAATACTATCGCCAGATTCACGTTTTATGGTACTTTTTGATTTCCATTTCCCCAAATGAGATAAATATTAAAGCAAGCCTAATATCCGTACTTAATTTAAATGACACGATTAAAAATATTTGAAGCAAATTTAATTTATTTCTGAAAATCACTTAATGGATTATAAATTTTAATTAAAATTAGTTTATATCAAGCAACTCATTTATAACTTAAACCTTAGTACAAGCCAATTGAATTTAACTCATCATCACCAATAATTGACCCAATTTTTTTATTAAATTTATATTCATTTCATTTTTTCTAATTATTATTAGCTACTCTATAAGTCTATCAAAGATAAATGAAGCAAACATTTTTTGAAAATTTTTTAAGTAGTTGATGATTTAATTTTCCACAACATTTCCTTTTCTATTAAAAAATTATAATTTTCATCTACAAAATATGCATAGAAATATACACATTGATGGTATAACCTTGGAAATTATAATGATAGTACTTCATAAATTTGCATACTAACATAATATTATATATAATAGATTATATAAAAATAAAGGATATGAAAAAGGACATATGAAATTTTTCTTTTTCCTATCATTATTTTTTATATAGAAAATTTTATTTATATTGAAGGATAGTTTTTCCCACGGGAAAATTGATTTTAGATTATCAGTTTTCCTTTTCAGTTTCAGTTTTTCTTTAAAAATTATTTTACCAAAAGTTATTTGACATTTCTTTTATTCCAAATAGCATAACACTTACATATAAGATTGTATTACTAACAGAGATGTAAACTCTTTTCACATGAACTTGGTTCTTTTTCAAAAGAAATTTGTCTATTTTTAAATACACAAAAATTCAAATTTTTCAAATTAAATTAAATTTTGTTGTTTTTAATCAGCCCCATTTCTTGAAATTCAGTAGTGGAATGAACATATTTAAAAAAATTTACTAACCTATTTTTTTTATACTAAAATCGACAGACTGAAGAAACATATAGTGAACACTATTAAAATAATACCGATAATTCTAAAAGATACACCGCTAGCAGATTTACCGAAATACACCCATCTGGGGTCCTTAATTACAAACGGGGGGTGGAGCCTTAGAAGACGGTAAATATAAAATTAAGAGAACAAAAGGACATTTTGCAAGGCTATGGAATATATGGCGATCACCCCGAATTAACAGAGCTACAAAACTTAGAATTTTCGAAGTTAGCGTAAAACCAGTTTTGCTGTATGGCAGCGAAACATGGTTGATTACAGAAGAAATAGTCCAGAAACTTCAAGTATTCCTGAACAGATGACTGCGTATTATATGTAGGATATTTTGACCATGGAAAATTTTAAACCAAGACCTGTGGAAAACCGAAACCCCTAGACAAAGTCACCAGGGAAAAATGTGTAAATGTATTGACCAAGTTCAAAGAAAAAATAATTCGATCGCTGAGAATCTCCGAGAAGATCGTCGATTGGAATCCCCGAGAGAAAAGTCCTAAAACTACAGTGAGAAGAACTTTAACAAAAGAATTGAAGAAGCAGGAAAAACGTAGACGCAAATGCAGACATGAGCTCAAAATAAATAATATAGCCCTAAAGGGTTTTACAAGTTCTATTTGAAAAGAACCAAATTGAATTGAAAATAGAAACATTTCATTTAAAAAAAGGACCAAGTTCATGAGAAAAGAGTATATATGCATTAATATCAGTAATGCATTAATAATTTTGAAATAATATAGTAGATTTTGCCTTGGGTATAAGATTTTATTTATAGGTTCACAACTTTGATAGAATAATAATTGAAAGATTGAGTTATCGAGAAAATAATATTCAAGGTCATTGAAATTTAATATAGTTATTCTCTCATCCCTTTGATATTTAAATTAAAATTTATGTGGTAATGTCTTTTATAATAGGTTTTTTTGAAATGCCAAATTTAATTTTGAATACAAATTAAATGAAATCAAGAACTTTAATTTTAAGAATTTTTGGCTGATCCTTGGGAAAATGAAGAAGAGAAAAAAAATTAGCATTTAAAGATACGAATAGTATCAGTAAGGATATCCCGATTATCAAAATCGTAATATATCATTCTCCCGGTCCGACTTATTTAAAATCCCGAAATGTTATAAAATATTCTATAAAAAAAGAAAAACCCTCGAAAAGTTGTAAATGTTGAGATTTTGAACGTGACCCATAAAAAATAAAATTTTAATAAAGATCTGTTTGCTGCACTGCATCGCAAGCACTTTGGCTATGCTCTAGTATTATATTAAAATAAACTAATGGAATGAGAATATGTAGGTCTAAACAGTTTTATGAGAGCATTCATAGGTATAAAATAATATTTTTAAAAAGATATAAAAAGGGGGAAGTCGTTAATGCTCTTTTTTAATTTCATTGCATCGTGCACTTATATGAATTCATAATGTTTTGCGAAAGTATGAGATGGGAGACGTGTCTCTAATTTCGAAGTCCTCATAACATACGACTTCAAGCTATGCCATTTTTACAGTTTTAAAATGTAGGGCATTTGCAGTTTTTGACAATTCTGCAGTAATCATCTGTCCTACATATTTTTTTCCTCTTCAAACTACAAAACTTTGAGTGAAGATTAAATGCTTAGATTATTTTAAACAGATGTTCGTCCCTACCAAAAATCGAAAATACAAGGTAAATTATCAGAAAGTATGCCGATGACTAAGTGGAGTGTGGATTGAGATAACGTTGCGATCATGTAATATCAAGAAGAATAGCTCGGTTTTCCATTTTATCTATGGTTATTCCAAGAACGATTCTGGAGCTCAGGTCCAAACATGTACAAAATGTTCTAATTGCGGTCTAATATACGTTTTATAGGGCATCCTTAGACATACCAAAAATGTGATTTGATAAAGTTAATTTTTTGTCTTACTTCTTTGCCAAGAATGTTCAAGCTCTGCAATGCTTCTGATGTTTGTAAATATATAAAAATAAAGTAGTAAAATTAAACTTTTTTTAAGATCTAGTGTCTTTTATTTGACGCAGACTCAATATTTTATGATAGATTTATTATTAAATTTTTGATTTAAAATTTTTTAAAATGGGACCAAGAATTGGAAAAGGACCAACTTTAAAATTTATTTTATAAATCCTCAAATCATATAAATCCTTTAGATTGGTTTGAATTGATTATTGGTTTATGCGAGGACAATAACAAAATTAAGGTTCTCAAATATTTAATTTAGAAAGAATACTTATTTTATTTAACTTTTATTCATATTTTTGGCAATTTTTTTTTATGATTATTAAAAGTTTTTTAATAAAATTTTTTTTGCTTCAAGGGTAAACAAAATTATTTCAACTTTGATGATTGACAATATTCAGAAACTTATTTGCCAGATCCAAAAATGTCTAAGAATTTTTTGTTTTTCCTTCTCTTGGTTTTTGGTTTTTATGAAAATTATTTTTTTTATAAAATAAAAAATAATCAACTTTTTCTTTTAGCCATTTCGAAAAATGTTATGAATTATGAATTTTTCTTAACACTATTGTGAGTGGAAAGTGCACCAAAATATCCTAAAAAATAGGACTTAAATTTGAATTAAAAGCGTTTCTATGTTGTATTTTAAACTTTATAATTATTAAACAATTAAAGGAACAAGACCAAGGTGCAACTCTACAGCTGACAAATTCATTTGACGGTTACATGAACTTTTAGATTTCAGAAACATTAAGCAAACAAGGCTGAACTACCTTATAATAAATTTCAATTTTCTAGCTTTGATTCCGAAAACAAGTTGGTTAGATTTGAAGAGGCGTGTGGCAGATATCGAACCATTACTTTCATTCCTTCCAAATTTTAGAAACGTAAAGAAAACAGAATTTCGAGTTCTTTACCTTTATCAGATAAGCTAATTAAATCTTGGGAGGCGAGTGGAAGGTAACTGAACCACCGCCCGGATAGATCTCAAATCTTAGGTACATAAGGACAAACATCTTACATATACCAAGTTTAAATCATTATTATTTTCGAAGATATGCTTTTAAGTCTTGGGAGGTATGTGGTAGGTACCTGCACCATAGCTCCTTTTCATTCTAAACTTTTCAGATACAAAGAACATAAAGTAACATTGAGAAACACTATTATTTTTGTTATAATTATAGGCGAATAGTTAACATAATGGTCCTTTGCGCAACACTGTTTTCTTAGCACTATGCATGTCTTCTGCGTCTTCTTGACACTTGGCACCTAGAATGAAATTTTATTTAATATTCAGTAAATAGTTCGAAAAATAGTTTTCCCAGAAATAGACAGTAGAAAGGATCGAAATATGCTAGCGTAAAAGAAGCCAAAAAAAAGTCTGGAACTGAATCTGATTTCGAATCATTTTATTCCAGTTGAATGTTTCTTTTGGAAATGCTTCACAATTACTTGTAAATTTAAAATTCATGTGAATTTTTTTTCAGTGATCACAGCCTACCCTTCCAAAAATTTCATTACATTTTTCTCTAAGTACATTTTCATGTTATATTGAATGGAATTAAAAAAAAAAACTCCGCATAACATTTAAAAGTTATTATCGATTACAGAAATTGAAGAAGTCCCTTCTTACATAAATTAACTCTGCAGATGTTAATTTCTTTATAATCCAGTCAATATTTTGTTGTTTTCGATTTTGTCTCGACTTTTTATTAGTGGAATAAAATTTTCATCAACTGAAATGAGTATTGACATATTCTTTACAAAGTAGATTCATTTTCAAATATTCATTTTCAATATCTCATCTTCATTATGATCTCTTAATGCTTCATCTACAGTGTCTCATTCTTATCTACAAAAGTAATCGTGGTTATTTACCAAAAATTAAAAAAAAAAAGAAAATTGAGGAAAATAATTATGTAAATGGAAATAAATGATGAAAAATATTTTTAATTCTTTTAATGCTGAGTGTTGAGTGCTGAATGTTATGCTAAATGATGAATGAAGATGAAAGATGTAAATTATGAATGACAAGCATAATATATCTGTGACCTTGAGTTCTATTATGTTGTTCATTGTTCATAATAATGGAAAACATAAAATGTGTTATGGTAAATGATAAATAGCATAAAATCAATAATAATCAAAATTACTAAAGTGTATTTGAAGGAGAAAGTTACCTATAGAGTAAATGAGATGAAAGGAATTGAAAAAAAACAGAAATACCACGAATTTAATTTAAGATGTCGATAATTCAAAATTTTGTACTCTTAACATAATTAGAACACTGGGCTCTTTAAAAAACATTTTAAATGCTTTACAAATTTCTGTATGGGGTTATTAAGTATTGTTTGGTATTGTTTGTAGAAGTTTTCGAGATCTCCCCCTTTACTCTTGATTAAATAGGTATATACAATTAACCATTCTTTTGTAAATGATTCTCTGCTTTATGGACTCGGGCGTGCATTTTTTTGATTACAATAATCAATAATGAACTATTTTATATTCCCAACATTGCTTTTTTGATACTTTACATTAACATAATTAGAAATTCATTTATGAATATTTTAAATTACAAACATAGTAATAATAACATACCTTTCAATCTGGAAAGTGGAGGTATAAAATAATTACTTCCAGAGCCATAATTCCTTTAGGGACTTATGCTACATTTAATGGGACGTTAGTCCCTAAGGCATTTAAGACACATAGCAATGAGCCATAACTTCCTAGAGATCCTGATGATCTTTAAATTTTTGACTCAGAGTGGTGGGTAATAACTTCCTTATACAGTTCTCAGATGAAAAGTTATTACTAACACTAAAACAAACATTAATTTGAATATATGCAGATTTTCTTGAACTATCAAAAATAATTAGCATACATTTTAGAGTTGCACTCGAAATCAGGGCTATTCCCTTTTTCCAAAATTAAAAAATAAATAATAATTATAAACTACATTTATACTGGAAACTACACATACAAACCTGATTTTGTAACCAAAGTATCGCATACACGAAACATACATGCATACTTCCAAAAGGAACTTATGACTCACTGTTAAGGTAGTTATATTCCACGTAATTATTTTAAAGTGAGTCAAAAGTCTCTTAGGTACTTATGTCCCGCTAAATTAATCATAAGTCCTTAAAAGACTCTGAGAGTTATGATCCTGCACCAAAGTCGACATTGTTGCAACAAAATTATAATTTTTAGCTTTAACCTTTAAAAAAAATATTTTAATTATTTTTTATGAAATATTATTTACCTTTTTTGCAATGATAATGACAGGTAAAGAATGGCCTTGTAAATTGGCTTCGTACTTTATATTGATACTTAAAATTTTTACACGTTTGTAAAATATAGATTTGGCAACTTATTTCGTAATTCCACGTCTTGGAACCATAAAATATACCTCTTGGTATTTTCACAGTAACTTAATATTGTACAAATTGTAAACAATGATAGTTTTCAATCTCACTTCAAAGTTGCCAAATCTATACTTTACAAACTTCCAAAATTTTAAATATCAATATAAAGTACGAAGCCATTATTTATATGGACTGTGCTCTATTCTGATTATTAATAAAAATGAATGTTGTTTTATTTTGTTAGTCTGTCCCTTCGTTCACTTCCCTATAAACAAAGCTAAAACCGAATTTAAAACTATATAAGTGATAATTGTAGGCTAGCTTTTATTGAAATCTCGTTCATTAGTATTAAGTTGAATAGTATTAGTGTTAAGTTGAATAGCAGTTGAGTTGAATAGCATCGATTTAATATAATATAATAAAATATTTTTCCGGCTCTAAAAGGTCCTTTTCGCCTCTTACAAGTTGCATGGAGATTTCTTGTTTTATATTTCCAAGATCCTCAAGTCGGATATCATTGAAAAGGTTTCAGCAAGTTTTCTTAGAGTTAGTTAAGGAACATAATTAGAGAAGTCAATAAAATTGCAACATGTGGTGTAAAACTGAAAATGTGTTGATCTTTCAAAAATTTTTAGTGGTTATTGCAAATCCAATATCATTAAAAAGGTTTCAGCAAGATATCCTAGAGTTAATTAGGGAGCATTACTAGAAAAGTAAAGTATTTTCACATCTGGCGTACCACTGAAAAGGCTTTGATGATTCAACAAATTTGGTATAGTTTCCTGCTAGTGCTTACAAAACTTTTTAAACGCATCTTATAAAAGACAGTTATATCATCATATTGGGGTGGTCATTACAAAGTATTTGCGAATTCTATTACTATTGTTTGGAGTGTCCTCGCGAAAGTAGATCACCCTTTAGTATTTATTCATTAAAAAAAGCTATAGAAGATGATACATTCGATACTAACTTTTTTTGATAATATAACATTTGTTGACCCGGAAAGACTGTTGAGATACTTTTGCTCAAATTTCTAATATGCAGCACTTTTTTCATACTGACTATATACTTATATTTAATTTCACCAAACAGTAATAGAAAGAACAATGAAAGCATGAAATGTTAAAAGAGCAGTTATTGCATAATATTTATATTAATAAACTCAAAGTTTTACTTACATATTTTAAATTAAAACCAAAAACCCAAAGAAGAAATATGAATTTAATAAAAATTTAACAATGTAATATTTTAAAATATCTGACAGATTTATAATGAATGCATAAATTTGCATAAATTATAACGGATCTTATAATAAGAGAAAATGTAATATGAATTAAGAAGATAATACATAAATCCAATTACATGGATGCATTATTATATATGTATTTTTTTCTTTTCTTTTAAACATTTTAAATTCTTTTATTATATAAAAAAAAACTCCCTTCGGAAAGTGCATTAATCATTTTAATATGTATTGTGTTGGAGATAGAAACTTTATCATGCAATATAATTTTAAAATCCCCTCTCTATTCAAATTTAGTGCAAACCGTTATCATTAATTCATTTTAGTGCAAGGGTGGAAAGTATAAAATTAACATAGTTCTACCATGCAGCTCAATAGAATAAATGCAGAACACCATCAATAAACTAGCAGAAAAAGCTGAGAGAATAGGTCTTCGAATAAACATAAATAATACCAAAATCTATGAGAATCCATAGCAGAAATCGAACACCAATATTTATGCACAATTCGCAGTTTGAAGGACTATCAATAATTTAATATTTAGGAAGCATAACAGTAAAAAGATTGTGGTACAAATAGAGATATAGAGAACAAAGAACATCAAAATTCAGGAGTGCGTTCGGGAAGCTGTAGTCGAGATGGAGATCAACACATAGTACGCATAACGAAAATTAGAATATTTGACGAATATATTCAAATCAGTGTTGCAATGTGAAAACTAGGCATGGATTGTCTCTTTTAATAATGTTTAGACACTATAAGTCTTCGTAAATAAATGCCTAAGAATAATAAGTCGTGGCCTAGTCTAAATTTGGACGAAGAAATTAAGGACATGACGAGGCAAGAGTCGATATATGGATACAAATAAGGAAAAGATATGTTTTAAGGTGCCAACACAATCAGTGTCTCACCAAGTGCTGAAATAGACCCCTCAGGGCAGAAGAAATTTAGGCAGGTTGAAGGGGAATTATGGAAACAGAATGTGACCTATCTGGAAAATAATAGTCTTAAATAAAGAGAATGGCGCTAAACAGAAATAGTTAGAGAGACGCTAGAAAGCCTTATCCCTATGGGAATAATAAGAAAAAAGAAAGCCTCGCACACCACACCCTCGGCTTATATGATAGGTACTTTATTTACACTATTCCATTGAAATTCCATCAGTAAAAATTTTTATTCTATGAATTATGATTAAAAACCAAATATATAAGAAATTGCATACTTTTAGGATGACTTAATAAAGAGAATTGCAAATGATTACTTCGGCAAACACCTTATTCACACTTTATTCAAAAAAAAATTTGTGTTTCATTAAATCTGTTCTTGGAGAATTACCACGTAATTATGTAGTTTTTTATTCTAGGAAATCGATACCTTTAATGGAAACGATATAATCTGGGAAACCTACGTATTTTATTTCTTTATTTAAGTTTAATTTATTTTTTGAAAAGTTAAAAAAAATAATTTATAAGTATTTTCAATTGAAAAGACTAGATATTAAAATATTTTGTTAATCAATTTATTGATAGAAAAGTAGTTTTCAAGCTTTTTTTCAGAAATATTAAAAAAATAAGGGTTGTACTTAATAGGGACATCTTAAAAACTTATAATTTAATCTAAACAAATAAATAAAAACAATTATTTCACGTAAAAATGGAGTGGAATATCAACAAATATATATAAAATTTTTAAGTTTTCAATTAAGTTGTAATTAACAATAGAAAAAAGTAATAAATTTTAATATTTTTGAAAAATAATAATAATTTTTTTTTAATATAAAATATAAAAGTGTAAAACTTTCAAGTATTTTTCTTTATTATTATTTTATTATTTATTATCTTTTATACTTGGAAATAAAAAATTAAACTTCAAGATACTTCAATGTATCTTTTAATTTTTTCATTTTCATTATATAAAAGAAAGTAAAATTAAAACAGAAGTTTTCAAATTTTCTGAAATATATAAAAGAAAAATTTAAAATTGTTTTCTTATGTTGAATATTTAAAGCCTTTGGAGCATGAAAGATTTACAACCCTATTCCAGAAATTGTTATTACGAAATAATTACCCAGCACAGTCACAAATTCGCTTTTATATTTTTTTTTATTATGAAATATTTTGATCATTTTTAATCAAAATTTGACATTTGTAAAATAGTATCAAAATTGTCATAAGCTAATATATTAAAATATATTAAAAAAGGATACTAATACCCTATTCACACTACGCGAATATAACATGTTATCTGCGTTAACGCGTTATTTAGTTGTTAAAATTTCCAAGTAACTAGAATTTGTATGAAAAAAAGTTGTTAAAAGTATTGTGAAAATAACACGTTACTGAGTTTAGCATGTTTTTTTTCAAGGTTGTATGCTTAAATTTTTTTACATAATCGATTTTTATTTCGATTCATCAAAGTTTTTTTGAATCTTCATACCCTTGGATCACAACTTTTTTGAAATTTGAAATTTGAATCAATCAAATACGAATATTTTTACTTTTTTTTTCCCATATACGAATATTTTTATTTTTTAAATTATTCGAAGCCATTGAAAAAAATTTTGAATAGTAACTTAAAATTAAAAACTTTAGCATTTGCTTTCTTTGTAGGAGTTTCTTTACCTCAAGTTTTATATTATTAATTGAACTTGTAATGTTTCCAATTTCATGAATTAAAACATTTCTTTTATTTAGAATATGCAATATTAACATATTTTTTTTAGAAACCATTTTTATTTTTAACTATAAACTTCTGTTGATAAAAAACATAAATAAAAATTTTAAATCAAACTGTCAAATTTCACAATTGAAAACGTAGTCTGAAACGAAGTGTTATTAACATGAAATATGACGGCTATAACATGTTACTTTCGCGTAGTGTGAATAGGGTATAAAATAATTTAAAAAGAAGTTTAAATGTCAAAAAGGCAAAGGATTATTATTATCGGGCAATATTTACTATTGTCTGGTACTCCAAATAAATAAATAAATAAATAAATAAAAATAAAATTCACAGTGAAAATTTTTAATTTTGTTTGAACTTTTTCGCCCTTGAAAGGCGTAGATTGTCAGATTTGCGCTGTCAAAATGTAAATCTGTTCTACTATTATTGAATAAATTAGTTTCCATTATCTTTTATAGCAGTTAGAGGCAAATAATTAAAAAAAAAAATGAAAATGCCTTTTTTTAAAATTTGAACTTTGTTGACATTGTCAACAAAAAATGTTTATTATTTTATTTGAGCTGTAAAAATTCTTTGAGAACGCACGTGAAAAGCGTCGAAATTGTCTCAATCTATAATTATTTTAAAAAAAAATATCAAAGTCATTGAACGACTGCAAGAGACTTATTTGCAAGTAAGTGGTAATATTACTTTGCGGCCGCTAGTTGTTCTTCTACCCATAACATCTTTTGCCTACTGTCTACATGTTGGACGTCTATGTTTATTAATACGAATTTATGCCTATCTACATAATAGCCTATCTACAATGAACGCTCTCGTTTCGCTTTCTACATGTAGATATCTGTCCAACTAAGTTAAATGTATTGAATTATATGAGAGGGTCTACATTAGACGCAGCCCTGACGCAGCCTTGACGCATTTATTACGCAGCTATTAAAAAAGTTATTTAACTTTTTCCCTTTCTATACGTATTCAAATGTCAAATAATTGAAATGGTATAATTTGACAATAAAAAAAATATATTGTCAGCAAAAAAAAATTAGTAAAATTATTAATTGGTTTTCTATCTAGGGTTAAACACAAATAATAAAATTGAAAATTTTTTAATTCACGAAATAAATAAAACAATGTCGAAAAACACACTGTCATGTACATTTAATTATGGGATACTCCTTTGTTGACTACTTAATTAGAGCGAAACTAGAGTGAAACGAGAGCGTCATTGTCGATAGGCTATAAAGATTTGTTTAGAAGCCAATGAACAAAGTTTAATTTTTAAAAACTTTAAAAACCAAAAACAGTTTGTAAACCACTGAATTTAATTTTAATTCGAAACTGACAAATATTATTTACGAGTTTAAATTTTATTAAAGAAAATAAAATTTTTTTTTTTTTTTTTTCAATTTTTGGGACGCGAAAGTTTTTTAATCATTCCACGAAAAAAACAAAACTGATGATTAACAAGAAAGAGATTTGAAAATAATGAACAGAAATTTATGAAGGTTTATAATAATTATTGCAAAGAAGAGCAGATCAAAACTAAAAAGAATAAAAAAAAAACAAAAAAAAAAATCATTATATTTACAACCCATATGTTGTTTTGTTTTATAACAAGAAAATAAATTTTTATAATCTTTGGAATTTAGATCCAAGTTTTTTCACTTTAATTTTCAAGTTGTTTTTGGTAAAATGAAAAATATCCAAAAAAAAGAGAAGGGATCCAAAAATGAGGTCATGTTATATATATATCCCTATATATATATAATAAATTTTCTCTATAATCATTATCACCGTTACAGATGTTCTTTTCTTTTTTTCTTAATTCTTTGCATGAGTATAATCTCTAGGGGTCAAAGGATTTTCCTTCAGGAGATCTCTTTTTCTTGAAGTTTATTTTTTGAGTTTTTTGAAGTTTTCTTTGGATTTGAAATTTTTCGAAAAGGGTTTTCATATTTTTTTTTTTTCATTAAAATTTATCCTACGAAGAAAAAAAAAAAAAAAAAAAAATTATTTGAGAAAATAATTACACAAGTTTTTTATTTTTGTTTATTTTTTTTATTAAAAAAATATAATTATTTTCAAATAACTGTTGATTATATAAATCGTAACTCGTGGCTGTACAAATTAAATTTTAATTAAAATTGAAATACGATTTATCAATATTAATAAAATGTTAACTTTTGTTGTTAGAGTTTTTTTGCAAAAATCTTGAAATTGGTTTTAAATGGATTCGACTTTTACGGTATGTTGACTTTGATTGCTTCAAAGCTTTACGATCCGAAATTTTTTAAGATTTTATCTTAAGCTTACTTCAATTTTTTATAATTTTATTTCATTTAATTTCAATTGCGATAAGACTTATATCCTCTCACCCTACACCCTTAATATTTATAGAATTTGGGAATTATGGGATATTTACGTAGGTCAAATGGACTATAATAAATATAATTGACCGCAGCTTTTCAATATCGCTAGGATATCTTGATAACGTATAAAATAGAGATTATCGTTCTGTAATGATTTAAGTGTTATTTCTACGATCGATCTACTCGATCTTCAGCTTACTGTTAACGTTGTATTCATGGATGCCTAGTTGTATGGAAATAATAAGCCGAATACCTACTGGGTCGAACACCTATGTTCTAATGAAACAAAACAATTAAGTTGCTTTTACGAGTCTCCTTGGAAATGCGACAGATGTTACTCCTACACTGTAAAATTGTTAAAATGGCGTTACATAAGCTAGGCAAACTCTTTTATTGTATAATACATCCCATTCATGCATTAATTTTCTATATAAATTTTTCCAAAAAGTGGCTAGCTTTACTAAGGAGAGGATTCAAGTGCAACTAGCAACTTTTTTTTTTGTTCTTTTTAAAAGGGAAGTGAAAATCTTAAAACAAAAACCTATATTGGAACTCTGAGCAGTTCCTATAAGTAGGGATGTGTCATTTTAACAACCCAAAACTATCATTCTTTTTGAACCAAACTTTAGGGTGGAACCTGTTATACAAATGTAAGGTTTGGTTTCGAGAATAGAGATATGAAAGGATTATAGGGAATGATTATGGGATTACGGCAGATGGGGAAAATTGAATTGCATGTTTAGAAAAAAGATCGTAAAGTTATTCAATTAATCTAAATATTACACACACGTTTCAAGGAGGCCAAGGTTCCACAACGAACTGTAGCGCCATGGAAGAAGAAGAAGAATACACTGAAGACAGCCTTCGTAAGAAGAAAAACCATTATTACCTTAAAGTTGTTAATATTTTTCCAATTTCATTGCAAGTTCGAGTTAAGAAAAAACTTTCATCCTATTTATACTATGACTTTAAGACACAATTTAGATTTAAATTTAGAAATTAAGTGGTATTTTAAAAATTAAAATTTGTTTTTTATTTGAAAACATTTTTAAACCTTTGAAAATCTTGAGTACTTGTACAAAAATAATATAACATTTTATCTTTACTTCAAATATTTGGATTTACTTCTCAAGTATACTTTGTAGTAAATTCGTTACTTTGAATACAAAAACTTATCATCTAAAACTTATTGTAAAACAAAAAAGTGTTTAGGTAAAAATAAATACTAACTAAAAAATTAATATAGAAATATGAAACAATGAGGAGGGAGGGGGGCAAAACAGTACTTTGTACAAATTAAATTTTTATTTTTGCAAAAAAACTTTCTCTATTTTATTTTTAGATTTATTTCTTAAATATAAAAAAAACTTTTCATCTTCTTGTTTTATAATTATAATAAAAAAAAAAAAAATTGTATAAATTATTACCTTTGATAATCCAAGTTATTTAAGATGATTAGTTAAAAAATATTTAGTTTTTTATTCACTTTTTGCTTTTTTAAAAATTAGTTTTTTCTTTGAGTGTTTTAGTTCAAAAATTGTTGAGTTGAAATTCTGATCAAATAGTCGAGCTTCTGTTATAAAGATGTGAACTTCACTATTAGATTTCTGTACTAAAATATTGTAAAATTATTAATTAGCAAAATCAAATAGCATCTATTTAATCCATTTTCAGTTTTTCTTTTAGAATTGACTAACCTTTACATTATCTGACAAATAGGGTAGTTGCAAAGATACCGCCTTTCATGTGGAAAGTCTCGGGTTGAAACTCTGGTCAGATCATATATAATAATAAAATATCGTAAAATTGTATAATTATATCGTAATTATAAGATAAGATTTAATATATGTAAAAATAACTCTGGTGCAGGATAATAGATGGCGCACAAACTTAACATTTGTGTATTCATAATCTTATACAATAGCTACAGCCGAGTAATCAACGGCTTAGTGAATATATCGATTAAAGAAACTGAAACCAAATCTAAATAGACTTGGTGACAGCCCTATATTTCTTAAAGGAGTGGAAAAAGAATAAAATACCTTCACATTCAGGCCTTTTATATGTTGACTAGTATGCCAAACAGTTCCAATTTCAATTTATATTAAATTTTTGCTATTCCATCTGCGATTTATAATTCAAATTAAAAGGTTCTTATCAGCTGATTAATTTAACTGTTATGGTTACAGGCCTCTATGTACTATTGATTGGTCATGTTGGAGGAAATGGGAATACAAAGTACTCTATTTAAATTATTTTTAATAATTAATTAGTTTTAATGGCTCATAATAATTATTGTAATAATTATTGTAATATGTATTTAAGTTAAAATTTATTTCTTCATCTGTGAGTTATATTTTTAAATTAAATTATTTGTTTATATTTAATATTTTGTTAACAATTATACATTTCTTCAATATTTATTGTAAGTTTATTTGCAATGAAATATTGTTTGTGGGTATATGGGTATTAATTTAAATATATTCGAACCAAGGCTTCTCAAATCCGTGGTCGGTATTTTTACAACCGTATTATTATTTATTTTAGTCATAACATAAAGTTGGATTAAGTAAAACGACTAATTAAGCATAATTTAAACATAATTAAAGTGCCTTGAAGTACTGAAATTTTAATTAGAACTCGTTCGGATCATCTTTTATAAAATTTACCATATTCTATCCCTATTTCTATTACTATGGCTCATTAATTTATAAAAGTTATTTAATTCATAAATTCATTCAAGTTTGTTTTGTTTTTTTTTTTAAACAAACTTAATACTTTTGTCTTTTATATTATAATATTTAT
Source organism: Dolichopus griseipennis (assembly GCA_963082915.1). Taxonomy (NCBI): domain Eukaryota; kingdom Metazoa; phylum Arthropoda; class Insecta; order Diptera; family Dolichopodidae; genus Dolichopus; species Dolichopus griseipennis. The sequence continues at coordinate 331,055,245 of OY720441.1, read as the reverse complement.
TCGGTTCACTTACATTATTAGATTTACTATTATGGAAATTTATATTTTATAATTTTATTCATGTTTTTCGTTTCATTTCACATAAATAAAGTGAAAAAAAAAATAACAAACAAACTTGTAATATTTTTCATTAGAAGTTTTAATTAACTTTACAAATAAGTTTTGTAAACTATTCATTTTCATTTATTTAGAAAAAATACCTGTAAAGATAAAATTGTATACAGGGTGTTTTACAAGTGAACAGAATTCTTGTGAGGGGTGATAGCGATAACAAAAACATAATTTTTTGTCATAAAACCGTTAGGCTGGTACCGTTATTTTATTAGAAAAACGGTTCAAATGATATTTTTTGAATAGAAAATGCAAAATTATTTAAATTGAAAGCTGTATAACTTTTTTTTAAAAGTCAATCGACCTTTTTTGAAGCTGAGTTAGCTAATTTAATAAGCTTCCGAAAATGGTATTAAGGTTGACCTTACGTTTGTTAGTTCCTAAATTATAAACAAAAAACTAAATTAAAGAATTTCAGAGAAGTGAAATTTTATAAGTCCCGTTATCGCGAAAACCGTTTTGAATAGTTCTCATTTAATACTAAGTTTTTGGCTTATTTTTATCTCCACTATCACCCCTTACAAGGATGTCGTTTATTCTTGAAACACCCGGTATATATAGAGATAAATAAAAATAATGTTTTTAATTTTATTTATATACAAAACAGAAGTTGTTAATAATAAGTTTTCTTCATTTAATTTATTCCACTTGGAAACTGTTTATATTTTAATAGTACTAGAGGAATACATAGTTGAATAATTTTATTAAGGTCTTCTTAAATAAAAATTTATTTTAAATACAAAAATATTTTAACATTATAATTTATTAAGATAAAAAGGTCACTCTAACCTATAGAGTTACATTAATGTTAATATCAAAGTAAATTAGTGCTGTTGCTTCAAGTTGTTTTGTTCATGAAATATTTTGATGAATGTTCTAGACAGATCTGTTCAATACAAAGTTCACAGGACTATAGGAAATATATAAAAATTATAATACATTTAATCAATTTATAAAAATTAATATAATTTTAAATTATTTAAATTAACATCATTTAAGATAACTGTAAAATTTAATACTTTAAAAATATGGTGGTCAACAATTCAATACGCAATCTGAAGAACAGTTTTTTAAATTTTAAAACTTATATATGGGTGCAATTTCATAGTAGAGTAAAGCTGTTATGCAAGTCATACCTATTAATTTTTAAGAGTCTGACTTACAGCATAATGGTTAAGAAGCCGCCGATTCTATCAAAATACATTATTTTCGAAATGCAGGTATCCCAAATCCATTATTAATAGTTTATATTGTAATAGTTTGTGTATGTGCGAGTTCATAGTTACAGGCAACAAAAAAATGTTTTATTCATAGTATCCTTTCTTCTAAGAACATGTTAAATTAAAAAGCAGGTTCCAGGGGTTGGAAATTGTAATTGTAAACCCTATGTACAGTTTTTAAATTTAATAAATATTTTGAAAAATAATTTTTGTTGCACAGGTACTGCAACTATGAACTCGCCCTATAGTAAAATTACTTAAGATTAGTTAAATTACGTTTTTAAGGCTACCAAATGTGGTATTTGTTCTTTCAATTCATTCATATAACCTCAACAAAATCTGAGTAATAACTAAGAAGAAGTCTAATGTGAGAAATTGAAAATAGTCTAATTTTAAAAAAATACCTCTCCATTTAATTTTTACCGTAAAGTTCGCACAGACTTTTATGAGTGTTTGTCAATTATTTAACTATAGAAGTACTTATATTCACTATTTTGAAGTTGTAATTGTCTGAATAGACATTTCTAAGTTAGTAGAAAAATGTGAAAAGTTTTTTTGAAATAAATATTTTGAAGATAAGTTTCCTATTTTCCCAGATTCCAAATAATTTTTACGAAATATTGACCTAAGCCGCTTTATTATTACACTGATCAAAATCCGTGTCGAGAACTAATTTAAATAAATCTTTTTTTAAAAAATTGCTATTGGGAATTGTGATTAATTGACAACTCTTCTAGCAGTTGGTAAGTTTTTTTTCATCATTTGAATTAAACGTTTAAAGTGTAATTTTAAGGTAATTCAATTGATGTATTTGCATATTTATTTATTTATTTATTTGTAGTACCAGACCAGTAGGGTTGAGCCCGCGACTTATTAGCCGACTCTTTAACCACTGAGCTATTTTCAGATATTTCAGATGGTCAGATGTTTATATAGTTTCATAAAAGAAATTATTTACTATTTATTTATAAACAGTCCCTTATCTCATACAATGTGATGTACTTATCAGGCGTGGCAGATTATACTATGTATTAATTTAATAAGTAGCATTATTTATTTGGTTTATATCATATATTTTATATTTTACTATATAATATTTGGTCTCCATTGGAAATTCATGACATTATGGGAATTGAAATCCGCATTTCCTCGATTAATAAGCCAAATACTTACTCACTAACCACCATAGCCTCAAAAAGAAATAAACTTATCTTAAAAATGACCAGTTATCAGTTATCACAGTCAAATTTTCATATATTTGAATAATCCTGAATTAATATAAAAAGTATGATCTTTCAAAAAATTCACAATTGAGTTTTAATAAAATTCACAATAAAAGATAAATTTTTCATATATTTGAGATTCACGATAAAGTAAAAAATAAAATTTATGAAAGTAATCTTAAATTGTTATTGACATTTACGATAGGTGTCCTCTGTGGGTGTTGATGAAATATGGAAAGGTAATTTAATTACATTTGCTCCATAGTATATGTAGTATATGAAATTATTTTGTTTCTGAAAATCTAAATATCAGCTCATATCAAATTTTAATTTTAAAATAAAATTAAGAAATTTTGGTAATCTTTAGCATTTTAAAATTAAAATTCCGCGAAAGCAATGTCCTTGATATTTTTATGTAAGCTGTTACTTACGAACATTTGGAAATGCCTTGTATAAGGTAAAAAAAAGAAATTTTATCCATCATCAATCATTCTATGATTATCATTAATAGTTAGAAACAAATTCTTAAGAATAACTTGTTATGAAAGAAAGGTAAATTATTTATTGAGGATATTGAACTCGTACGCCAGATTATTTATTTGTTATTATGGTATTGAGAATATATTTTTTATAAAAAATTTTAAAATATTAAATCTCAACTATTTTTATTCTTAATATTTTTCAGTTTTCTTTAGTCTAGATTTTTTTGAATAAATTATTCTTCAGCTAATTTAAATTCCTAAAGAATAAAATCAAAATATTTAGAAAAACACAAAACTTTAAAATATTCAAATCGTGTAGTTATTTTTATTTCTATACACGTACATGCAAAACAAAACTCAATACAAACAAAAATAAAAGTAAAATAAACAACGTGGGAGCCTAATTTTTTATTCAGATCTTGGTGTTTTTTAATTACTTAATATACGGATTTAAAATAAAATATTTGTTACCTCTCTCAGGTGAGAATTTTTTAAAGATTCATTTATAAACTGAATTGAGAGGGATTATACATATAGGCAGGTAATTATTAAAAAATTAGTTTTTTTAACCCTCAACGTAAGCTCGAGGATCGGATTCCTTTTAACAGAATTATCTTTAGTTGGTGTAGGAGAAAAGAGTTTAAAGGAGAACTATGCTGAAAATAATATTATGAAATATACGAATAATTAAAAATAGGTCTTGTTGATTATGCACTTTCCGCTATAAGATTTTGGATTGAAACCTCGGTAATGTCATTCTCTATATCGGAATCAGTAATCGCTCATAAGAAAAAATAACATTTTTCTTTAATCCGTCTTGGAACCGTCGTCTCTAAGCAAAAGTTTGAGAACTCACCCACACTTTTTCAATGAAACCTCTCATGACGATATATCGTCTATATTAAGAGCTTTAAAACTCTCATCTGGTTAACCTAGACCATGGTTCCAAAAAAGAGTTATAACAAATATGCAGAAGAAATGGTAATACAGAGAAATAAATATTTTGCAAATGAAATAAAGGTAAAGTTTTGTGATAGTAACCCCATTTTCCGAAAATTTGTGTCTGAATTAAGAGTTACGGGATATAATTGGAGAACAAAATAAAATGGCGAAGAAAGGGTTTTCATTGAATGTTAACAATAAAATCTAGTTTTATTTCTCCAATTTTCCATTATCTAGTCTTACCCGGAATCCAGTTTTCCACTACAGGTTTCAAGTGTTAATAATAAAATGCTGCTGTGAAATTATATAATACTTATCAGAGAAATAAGACACCAGGATTTTTCACCTGTATTTTCCTTCAGTCTTTTTGTTACTAAACTTGACATCCGACATCGATAAAAAAATGAATTTGTGAAAAACAGTTATTGGGCAACTTTATACATATTTTGAAGTTTCTGAATTTGGAAAAATTTCTAAATATGCAAGTATAAATATAAAATATTCTATTGCATATTTTTTTTCATTCAATTTTTAATGAGTAATTCAAGACTAAATTTGTATTACACTTTTTTACTCTTTTTATATTTAGTGTTACAGTTATGTTAAAAGAATCTTGCAATTGGCAAAAACTACGTGCCCCTTCGAATCAGGAAGATATTCTTCTTCTTCTATGGCGCTACAGTCCGTTGTCGAACCTTGGCCCCCTGAATCATCCTCTTCCAGTTCACGCGATCTTGGGCAGCAGTTATTCAATTTTGCTCTTGCAGCATTGATACAGCGTCTGACTCGACTGCATCAACCCATCGATTTCTCGGTTTTCCTACTGGTCTTTTGCTATCTATTTTCCCGTTCAATACTTTTTTTGGAATGCGGGAATCTGGCATACGTTGTATGTGATCGGCCCACCTAAGGCGTTGTAGCTTGATATTTAATAAGCTTTAATAAGTATATAATTGAAATTAAGAAAGTATCAGCTCCAGCTGCCTAACTGCTAACTTTTCTTAGTGAAAGAAGGCTTGTTCCTACGAGGAACTAATATCTCTATATGAATTTAATTATTTTTAAAATGAATCTTTGAATAAAATCAAAAATATCTGAACCTATTCCTGTCAGCCACTTTAAGAATTTTTAAATATATAAGATTAAAATAAATTAAAAATTTATATATCGAACCATCTTTTATTATAATTTATAATATTATTTCATTATACCTAGGAGTTTGATGAAATATTTTGAAATATGAAACCTATTAAAAGTAATCAAAATATTTTATAATATATCCCAATATTTTAAAAATTTGATATCCAATATTTATATAGATAATCATATTAGTAATTTTATATCAATACACATATAATAAATAGTTTAAGGTATTGGGATCTCCTTTAAAATAAATAAGATTTTCCTTTTACCCTCAATTCTTGGAAGGTCCTTAATTCAAAGGAAATCAAAGATATTCGGTAGGCAGATATGGGATCGGTTTGTATTTCTTTTAATCATATTATATAATGTGTTTATAGTTTTGTTTTGACTCGAATATAAAAATAGTAGTAAATTTTTGAAAGTCTTTATATGTTATTAATTTATTTCATTTTAATTTGATTTTTAGTAAAGAATAAATTTAAAAAATTTTAAAACTATATTTTCACTGATTTTTCATTGATTTTCTTTAACTTATGAAACTACTGTCTTATGATTATTAAGATATAATAGTTATTTGGGTGATTCTTTTAAAAATAAAAATTTCAAGTTGGCTTCTTGTTGGAAATGTTGGCTCATTGACCTTTAACTGAAAATAATCAAAATATTCATCTGGTAGATGAACTGCGAATCAAGTACCAATTCATCATATGCTAAAGTAAACTGCAAGAAATAGTAGTAAAGCAAATGCTATTAAAACGTATACAATATAATGGCATTAAAAGTTGTGGGGGTTTGCAAAAGTATTAATGCATCCACACAAGATTTCAAGACGGGAAACAAAGCGTAATACGGCTAACATTCTACCCAAAGGTTCCCCAAAGTTGATGTTATATGTGTGGACGATTTAGGTAAATTTAAGAAGAACGTTAACAATTTTCTTCTAAGTATCCCATTCAATTTTCCCCATTCCCCATAATCCAATTTTAGTTATTAACCTTCAATAATCCCATTTTACATTTGTATTACAGGTTCGCATACTACCTCAGGTTCGCGCACTACAGTCGCACACTACCTAAACGAACACCGCAGAGTTCCAATTTGTGATTTTCAAAGCTCTGCATTCCCTTGTCAAAAACGTGGGATTTTAATTCCCAATTAACTTACAGTTGCCACAGAACCATAATTGTCAAAAAATTGCGGAAGTATGGTGGATTAAAACTTTGCAAAAAAAGCACAGGTCATACAGCAAAAATTTAAGCATGTCTTTAAATAAGAAATGTAATCTGCACGACTTCACTAAGAGAACTGATTCTAAAACTCCCATCGCTACATTTTCAATAAAACCAAAAGGGCATAGAGAACTTTAAAAACTCAAAAAGGACAGAATTACACGCCTGTAAATTTCAGGAGCTCTACTACAAAAGTAACTTTGTGCATTTCTCATACAAGTACAAACATATACTAAAATTGGAACGATACAGAAAAGATTAGCATGGCTCTGCGCAAGGATAACACGCAAAATTGTGAAGCGTTCCACGTTTTTGATCAAAGCAATTGAAAAATGTTGTCCACAATTACAATGGCAGCACGCATTCGAAACACGACACGGTTTCTCTACTTGATCGATAGATGGCACCAGGGAAAAATTAATAAATGACAACTTGTAGATAGATTACAGTAGACCAGTCATTTACTTATCGAAAAAACGGAAAAAACGTTTCGAAACAAAAAGAAGAGCCTCGAATACAGTAAGGTGGAGATGCCTAATAGATATCCTATGCTCCCAAGAGAAGTAATAAAGACAAAAAAAAATATTGGGAATAAAGTGTGCTTAACATTTAAAACTTTTAAAAGAAGAAAATATTTTATGTGGTGCGGATTCAGATGTGAACAACAGACTTAGCAAAGCAAGGCATCATTCGGACAGTTGTACCCAGTATGGAGAGGAACACCCAAATCTCCAAGAAAACAAAAGTAAGGATCTTCAATGCTTGCGTAAAGACCGTACTAATGTATAGAAGCGAAACGTGGATGATTTCCAACAACATCGTCCAGAAGATACAAGTCTTCACTAACCGCTGCCTGCGCATAATCGGCAAAATATTCTGGCCTAGCAGAATAAGCAACTAAGACCTATGGAGACTTACAGGAGAGGAACCTATGCTGAGGCAATTAAAAAAAAAGAAAGTCCAAATAACAGTGCAACCTCATTTGGAAGAATGCAAAAACAGCAGTAGGTGAGATGGAGATGTCAAATAGAAGCCCTATGCTCCCTCGCAAAGTGGAAGGAAGAAAAAAAAAAAATATTTTATGGCAATAAGCAACTGTCATTTGATATTAAAACACCTTTCAACATTTCATAAAATCGGATATTTAAAATTTGGAAAATATAGGTACATACTTAAGGACGGACTATCAAATGTTATACTTATCATACAATTCCTATTTGCACATCAACGTTCAATGCAACAAAAGTAAAATGGTAAACATTTTAAAGAATGTAGAAAATCACTTAATTGAAAAATGTGCTTCCTTCAAAACAATATATTTTCGTGATACCGGTATCGTAGATCTAAAAATTTCCCGCGTCTAATTAAATTTTACAGCATTCATCATTCAAATCTAAAAACTATTCTAATTCTATTCTTGTTTACTTAATTATAAATACGACATTTCACACTTTACGAACCTTTTCAAAGTAAATTTAATTTTTCTCAGAAACAAGAGGAAAAACTTTTTTGTGGTGAAAATTTATTGCAGCTAAATAAATTTGTAAAGAGTTTTTTATTTTTTTTTTATTGTTCTAGAATTTTCTTGAGTTTTTCTTTTATTTTAAATTTTTGAAAAAGTTTTTGAAAAATTTTTCATGCATTTGCACTCTAACAAATTGAAAAATGAACGCATATTGTGACAAAACACCGTGTTGAATATTTATTTTTGTACTTTTGTTTCAAAGTGTTTTTTTATTTTTTTTTTTTAATTTCTTCTTTTTCCTCTAAAAAATCCAGTGAACTTTTATTATTGCACAACATGTTACATAAAAGAAATAACAGTTGTTAAATAAATATAACAGTAACAATTTTTATCGGAAGAACTGTAATGTTAACAAAAATTTGGGCAAATTAAAACATGAAATCAGATGCTCTCAAACTATTCGAATGCTATTTTTTAATCATAAGTAGTTACGACCTACAGGTTTTGCCTTTCTATTGAATAGTTAACATGTGCAAAATAACAGTTGTATAATTAAACATTACAGATTTAGGTATATCTGAAGTTTATTCTTGAATATAGTTGATCACATACTAATTTATTTATTCTGTGTAAGAATAACTAAGTAACTGAATACATCTAAACCAATGACAAATGTATGTGTTTCAAGTGAATGTGTTAGACATAGAACTGTATAAGAGACTGTTATATTCTAATTCTCTTATACGAAATAACTGCGCATGACAATACATTAAACTTTCATATTTGTATATTCAACTTTATTTTGCTCTCAGGGTAAAACAAAACCGGTGAATTTTTAGTTTTTTCAAACGAAAAGCATATTTAATGGTATCATGTAGATTCTTAGTTCAAAATGCAATAACAAATCCTTACAGGGATGAGTTCTGGAATTTTCTAAAACAAAAAATTTTTTGGTAAATACTTGGTGCCAAAATGTCATTTAAAATGTTATATGTATAGCCAATTTTTTTGAAAAAGAAATGAAAAAATTACCAGTTTAAGGAACTAAGGAAAATAAGTGAAATTGCATACTTTTAGGTCAATTAAAAAAAAAATAAATGAAAATAAACCAAATATTCTTTAATAAAATGTCAGCCAAATTTTAAAATATTGAAAATTTTTTTTACTACTTATGCAAATATACGCATAGGTCAATATTTTATTATAAAGTGTGCAAAGTGTCAGTTCGCATTGTAAATTGCGGGGTAAACACTTATTTTTGGGACAATAATTAGAAAAAGAAAAAAAATTTTAATGCAGTAATAAAAAGCTTAAATATAAAAAGATTTGCTTTAATACAAAAATATTATAGCAATTATAAAATAAACAAAAATAAAAAATTAGAATTGAATAATATTTTTAGCAATATCTCGAAGCTAAATTTTGAGATGCAAAATCGACGAAATGGGCTTTATAAGTAAGAAGTATTAAATGAAGAGTTTAGGTTTGAAAATATGAAGTACACGAAATCAGTTTAATAATAAAAAGGAAGTAGAAACTAGGATTAGAAAATACTAAAATTTATTTTATATAAGAGTTGGAGACGATATTTGAAGTGTTAGAGGCTTCTCTATGTTAGGAGGTTTACCTTATTTACTTATTTATTAGTTAATTTATTAATCATTGAATCAATGCATGTTTGATGTTAAGTTGAAAAATAGTAGATATTAAATTTTTTTTCAGAAAATATATTATTGTCCGCTTATTCACCAAAAGAGTTCACAGAAATGTTCATATATTTTTGAAGACCTTCTTTTGTACTATATTATACTTATATCATGCATCCGACTGACAACATCCTTTGTAGGAACCAAGGAACAACATTTTTAAAACACCATGACAGTAATACGTATAGAGGTATTTTAACTTCGATATGGTGTTTTATATCCACGAAAAGGAGACAAGGTGGATATAGAAAAGTATAAAAAAGTATATATATTTTCGCGCATCGTCATCCCTGAGTCGATGTAGCGATATTTGTCCGTCCGTCCGCCGGATAACCCAAAAGACAACGATGCTATCTTGATGAAATCTATATTGTAGGTTGCTAATGACAAAAGTAAAACGGGGATTGCAAATGGGGAGATCGTACCATAGGTTCGGATTCTGAAAGCTTCCGATCCAATCAAAGGTAAATGAACATGTCTTCGTTACTTAGCTTAATTGGCCGAACACTATTTCCTTCAAATTATTTTCATTTGTGTTTTTATAAGGCAAACGAAACTAATGCCCAGATTGGGTCTAGTAACCTGTTGTGGCACAAGAAGTTCTTAAAGATTTATGAAAAAAGGTTGAATTTAATTCAGAACGATTTAATTGATTGATTCTTACTTCTGTAATGTGTTAATTCTAGATAGTGGAGTCGAATGTTTCAATCGGTTGGAAATTTTGTAGAAAAATATTGTTGTATATAGGTACAAAAATTTGAAAAATCCCTGCAGCGTCTGGCATTTCTTCTAGAATATATTATATATGTATGTACAAATTATTTTTTTTTTTTTTGTTTTATATTTTCTCCATCTTTTACCGACCGCTTAATTTGATTCAAATAAAAATTATGGAAATAAAACCAAAATTTAACCTTAATATTCACCCTGACCTAACTTAATCGATTCCAGAAGAAGCTATCTTAAATATTCGTTATATAAAGCAATAGCATTTTATATTGAAATTTAAATTTTAAATTAAATTCCAAAGTGAAAAAAAAAATCATTATCCTTTTTTATCCTTTTAATTTAAGTTAAGGAATATCAGAGTTCAACATGTGTTCAAAAGAATTTTTATAAGAAATAGAAAAGCAAATAAAGAAGAAACAAAGAAAAAACCCAGACCTCATTTTTTATATCGTGGTAAGAAGAAAATTTATAACAAAAACTTTTAATGAAAAATTATGAAAATCTTAAGAATTTTTTTCTTCAAACAACAAGAATAAGAAGTTTTTTTGTTTCATTTTTTATTTTTTAAAAATTTAAATCAGAAAATATTTTTTCAAATATTATATAATAAACATCTGTATAATACATGCTATAAACTGATATATATATATATATGTAAGATGCATAAATATATATTTATGTTACGTTTACTTTACTATAAAATTTAAATTGTCATCAAATAGAAACTCGAAAATTCTTTTACCGGTAGAAATTCTTCATCCTGTGAGAGGTGAGAGATGAGACTTTAGATCTAAATAGCTATCAAATAATCATATGCGTGAGTTTGAATGGAGTGATCAGAATCCTTCAGCTAGAAATCATTAGGATTGCAATGAAGAATCCAAAAATATGTTACCTCATGTAGAAACCCAATGAAAGAAATAATGCCAAGTAAAAGTTCGCATAAAAGTACCTAAACAACCATAGAGGTCAAAAAGAGTGAAAGACCAAATGCAAACATCGTGCTAAGGGAAAATTTGCGCTGAGGTACTCAAAGAAACTTTAATTCAAGCAGTTCAGAATAATTAAAAGAGGCTGTTCAGAAGTGCTAAAAATATTTTATAAGAAGAAAGAACTCAATAAAATCGTGCCAAGTAAAAATCCGCGCAAAGTTTCCTAAATTCCACTAGACTAACCAGAATGATCGAAATCAAATACAATTCAGTGGAATCTCAATTAATGAGGCTGTTCAGAATTACCAAAAATATTTATCTAAAAACACAAATAAAAAAATGTCCGCCAAGTAAAAGTCCAAGCAAAGGCAATAAGGTGGGTTCGGTACATGTAAAATAAGAATGTCGTATTTCAGTGATGGTCTAATGGTATTTTATAGATTTTACTACTTTGCGAAACTTTAATAAATATTACTTCAAAATGGTCCAATTATCTCTCAACTGTCTTTCTCAACTATACTGTCACTCTCAAAAATATACTATATCAGAAGCTCAAGTTTTAAGCCGTAATTTTTGTCTAGGTTTATTTTATTCAGCTTCAAATCATATCAAACTAATTTTACCCGTATGACGATAAGTCGAAAGGGTATACTAAATTTGCCATTACATTTTGTGACGCAGAGAAGGAGGGGGCAGATATAGACTCAATGGTATGGATCGGATCAGAATCGAAAAATAAATCAATTTTGATGTGTCCGTCCGTCTGCCCCACGATAACTCAAAAAAATAAAGAAGCTAGGATTTTCACAAATTCGTTTTTATGCAATAGCCGTTATCGCTATTGAAATCCAGCCATTTTGTTTCACGGGTTTTAGTATCTGCCATACAACTTCTTTTTTTATATGAGCATTACTCTATGCCTGTTGAAGCTGTGTGTTTGAAATTTAGACAAAAATAGTTTAGTTTTATGGCCAAAGTTTCTGCAAAATTTGGTTGGTCTAGTGTAGTGGGTTCAAGTAGCTGCCATACAATTCCTAAAAGATGTGTATTTAAAATTTTGCCAAAAGTAATTAACCCGATGATATTCGCCATGCAGCGTATGTTTATATTACAGTCATACGGGTATCCCAGAATTGACACAGTCTACTCTACCACACTCTTCCTCGTTTTTAAATTAAATTTAAATGTACTAAAAATTAAGTTTTAACATATCACATTACCAAAGTTCACACTTAATTGGTATGATATCCTCACTTTATTCAGAAATCTAATCCATACTAAAGCCAAGTGTGTAAAAAATTATTATAAAAACTATAACTGGAATTTTGAATATTTTTTAAATAAAATTTGAATAACAATGAAAAACTTTCAAGGTTAAAAAAGAATAAAACTATGATAAAAAGTTATTTTCAAGGTTTAAATTACATCAAAAGTAAAAAATTCTACAAACACTTTTTTTTTTTAAAGAACTATGTGTAAAATATTTTAATTATTCGAACGCGTGTTAAATATTTTTTAACAAAGTTGTTTTAAATATTTTCGTAAGGAATCCTCTTACCAAAGTTTAGCATTAGTTCAAAATCAAAATTTAAGTGTACAAAAAAACTTTTATAACAAAGAAATAATATTTGTTATTGCTATTGAGAAACAATTGTTTTTAAGTAAATATTGTGTTTCATTTTTAAAAAATTTAAATATTTAGTTTCAACTTGTACACGTTTTCAAGCTTCAGAAATTTTTCATTAAAAGTATCTATCTTTTCAGATGTTTAATGTTTAACATGTGTGTTTTGAGTTATTTTTATTCAATTTATTTTTAAGGTAGCTTCGTAGGTAGATTTAATTTTCTTTTTTTTACGAGAGTCATGGAAAGCATTGAAAACAACTTTTGGAAACTTTATGCAGTTTGTTTAGGAAGTGCGCGACATGATCACACTAAATCCACGCACTTTTACGACACCTTATAATTGTGCCTTTGGTATAAATGTTCAGTGATTTTGAGGATGGGAATTAGGAAAGCAAACCTTAGGAATTGGAATTTTATAGTTGCTGTGATTTTTTTTCACCTTAGAATGGGGCCTTTGATGTTCAGTTTGATTTTGAGGATTGGCAATGGGAAAGGGAACTTTAAGAATTTGAATTGTATTTTAATAGTTCCTGAGATTTTTTTATTTGACGGAATTATCATGAGTTATTTTTGTTTATTAAAATTTTAGAAATTATTGTTATTGTATTGTTAAAGTTTCCGTTAAGTTTGTGGAGCAAAAGATGAAGTGATATTGGTGACAAAGATTTGTTATAGATGCGTTTAATAAGAAGTTCGATCAGCGTTGGATTCGGAGGCAGGCAGAGATAGATGAAAAAATTTGATGTAAAACATCGTAGGATCAACAGAAATAGATGGAATGCAGCAAAAGAAGAGTGTCTCAGGGCAATAAGGTTTTTTTTTTTATGTTATTAGATAAATAAAAGAATTGATCCTTCTATATATAGATAGTTAATAGCTTAACCTAATAGGTTTTTTTTTAAATCTAGAAAAATCAAGTTTCCCCATTTTGTTCCTAACATATTTTCAGTTTAGAACTAACAAACCAAAGATCCAGATTCAAATTTCATTAAGTATTGAAATGCTTTTAAAAAATAGTATACTCTACTACGCTTTAACCTAGAATAGTAAATTGTTGGAACGAAGTAGAGTGGATAGCAGAAAAAATATCATGTCCTAAAAATCCACACGGATGTTCAGAGAATCTGTTAAGACAAAATTAAAGTAACAAGTTCAGGGACATTGAAATGGCATTGGAAGACAATACTATAGTTTGTAGCTATTAATTTTTTGGGATGATAAGTTAAGGAAATTCGTTTCTAATCAGCTGTTTTGATCAGTAGTTTTGTATGTCCCTACATTTTTATTTTAATGAAGCATTTACACCAGTCGTTTATGTAATAGAAATGGAAGAGAAATTGTATGAAATTGTAACACTTGAGTTTGTTGATCAAACTATATCAAAGATGGCTCTTGTATAAAATTCAAATCGGGAAAATTTCAGAATCCTGGCTTCTTTAGTTTTTAAGTTATCATGCGGACAGACTGACAGACGGACTGACGAATGGACGGGCAGATGGACGGATAAACTGACATAATTTAATCATATCTACCCCCCTATTTTTACCATTACAAATGGTATTGTAAATTTAGTAAAACCATACAAGTATGAATACTTCCAATTTATTTTGTTCAATGCGTTGTACTTTAAATATAGGGTGTTATTTAATTTCCAATTTAAATAATTCCGATATAATGTGTTAAGTGAAACATTATTAAATTAACAGCAATTTATTATATCTGCTAAAATTGATGTTAATATATTTTAAGTGCCATTTATCGTACCATAGAATTGAAAACACAAATTTTCATTCAATTGTGTCTTCAAAATCAATCAAATAGTATTTTTTTGTTTCTATTATTTTTTATCTTATCTATAATATTGATTTAAAATAATCTAGTCAGTAACCTTAAGTATATAACAATGAAGTCATCATCTCATGAAGTCATTTTGTTTAATACCCGTGCATTTAAATAAGGCTACGGGTAGATTAAAATTACTCCTCCGTTTGTAACGCATCGATCTAGACGAGCCAAATATATTGTCAAAAGTGCGTGTCGGATCAGCATCGAAAAGTTAATCGATCTAGCTATGTGTGTCTGTCCGTCCGTCCGTTCGTGTATCAGCACGATAACTCAAAAACTAAAAGGGCTAGAGTTTTGAAATTTTCACCAAGTCATTTTGAATCAATTTCTAGGTTCCCTATTGTTTTTGGTTAAAATCGGACCAAGGCTTCCGGTACTATGAATTATGAATTTTTTCAAAACTAATTATGCTATGAGGATGAAAATTACACACGGTTAATTATACAATAGAACATCACTCGGACCAACTGTTAAGGTGGGCAATTTTTTTTTTGTTTTTTGTTATGGTTTTTTTTTTTTTTTTATGATGGTTTTTAAGCAAAAACTATGGGGTAGGGTGAGTCAAATTTTTTTTAACTATTTTTTTATACCCGTATGACTATATAGTCAAAGGGTATAATAAATTTGCCATTACGTTTGTGACGCAGAGAAGGAGGGGGATAGATATAGACTCAAGTGTATGGATCGGATCAGAATCATCACGATAACTCAAAAAATAAAGCAAAAACCGGAATCGCTATTTAAATCCAGCCATTTTGGTCCACGGGTTCGAGTATCTGCCATACAACTTCTAATTTTAATTCTAACTTTCTTTTATATGAGCTTTACACTACACCTGATCAAGCTGGGAGTCTGAAATTTTGCGAAAAATAGTTTAGTGTAATGGCCAAAGTTACTGCAAAATTTGGTTGGTCTACTGCTGATGGTTCGAGTAGCTGCCATGCAACTCCTTCTTTTATATGAGGATTACACTACACCAAATGAAGGTGGGTGCCTGAAATTTTGCCAAAAATAGTTTAGTGTAATGGCCAAAGTTACTGCAAAATTTGGTTGGTCTGCTGCAAAGGGTTCGAGTAGCTGCCATACAATTCCTTCTTTTATATGAGCATTACTCTACACCTAATAAAGCTGAGTTTTTGAAATTTTGCCAAAAGTAAATAACCGGATGATATAATGTATATGTTACGGTCATGCGGGTATCCCAGAGTTGACACAGTCCACTCTACTACACTCTTCCTCGTTTTTTTAAATTTTTTTTGTAATACATGTAATAGCATAAGGGAACTAATCAATGGTTATTTTTTTTAAAACGGGCATCTATAAGTTGACAAGGGCAACTATAATCTTCCTCGTTTTTAAAAATGATTGGACGTCATTTTCAATCTCTCGTTTATGATAAAATTATATTTCATAGAAAAGTTCATCACGTTTTTTTAAATGCAAAATCACACGTAGAATTTAATACATAAGAGTGACATGTAAAATGGCAATTTAATAAATTTCTTTCTTTAAATATGAAAAAATATAAAAATTGACATAAAATATGATTGATATTTTGGTAAAAAAATTAAGTATATTGAATAATTTTGAAATAAAACTTTATGAAACTCTAACACAATTTTTGAATTTTATTGGTTAAAAGTTCTATGAAATATTTTGTAATGTCTTTAAGTTTCCATAAAGTTATTTGATTTGAAAATAAATTCACAATATTTTGATAAAATTTTGTTTATTTTATAAATGTGTTGCATATTTGATTTTTATTAAATAATTTTAATTCAATCAACATATTAAATGTGTTCGAAATTCTTGTATACTTGAGGAGTCAACAGGTGTTTTGATTGACAGCTGTTGTCATAAGAGTAGCTAGTGTAAATAAATACATGATTATGCCAAATGACGTGACATCTTTTGAGTTGGTTTGCACAGTTACACAGTATTGCTTTAGTAAAAAATATTATAAAGTTGTTGTCAATATAAAACTGTGTGAAGACACTTAAAAGAATATTGAAGAAAAACGATGTATCAAAGCAGATTTCAATATTTCTATATTAAAGGAATAGATGGGATATAGGGCTCCACATGTTGCCTTTCATAGCAGGGGAATGATCCTGTTGGTTATTCAATGTTATCAGTTATATATATCGTTTTATTAACGAAGAATTTTAGGCAAATGGAAAAAAGACTTCGAATTTTATACACATTCGATTTTCAGTATGCCAAAATGATATTGAAAAATTTTATTAAGGGATCGACAGCATTTCAGAAAAAATGTAGGTGAACAAACGAAATAAGTGAGACGGTTTATTTTTTTTCCTAAACTCTTTAAAAAGTCCCTGGTAGTGTAGAATTCCTACTTACAAAAAAACCTCCCTTTGTAGCCAAAATAATGGGCTAAGGTAGTTATAACAAAAAGTAGCAATTAGACGTTAATGCACATCAAGGTTTGAATAGAAAACCTAAAAGCAATTAGTTGATTTCTTGAATTTTTTTTAAATCATATAAGAAGGAAACATTTACGGTATTGTTTTTCTATAACTTGTTGGTGTAAATTATAGAAAAATTCCTATATTTTAGTAGATTTCAGAGTTCTTGTTCGAAAAAGTTTTACAGTCTATTAAATTCTGTAATATTAAAATGCCGGATACAGTATAAATACTATTCAAAGCTTTCAGAGTGGGCTGGCTATGAAATCTCTCGTATCTTAATTTCTCGTGTTTTAAAATCTCGCATTTTACAATCAAATAACTTTTTATGTTATGTTAACTCGTACGAGTTATACTAAATTTGCCTTTACGTTTCGGGCACAGGAAGGGAGGGGGGTAGATATAGACTCAAAGATATGGATCAGAATCAAAGGTATGGAGCTACGATTTTAAAATTTTCACAAATTCGTTTTTATGCAATAGCCGCCATCGCTATTGTAATCCAGCCATTTTGATCCACTGTGTGTCAGCTTAAAAACCCTTATTTTGTATTCTATTCTAAGAACCCTCTTATTTTTTTTGTTTTTTCATACCTATGATACGTCAACTACAAAACATTTAAACAATTTTTCAATTTTTGAAAACAGAAGATTTTGCAACACGACAATTCAATTGTCAAGATTTCAATTTTAAGTCACGGCAAAATTTGCCCGAACTCTGAAAAAACTTTGTTTTTTAGAAAATATTTAATATTTTTTAACAAAATTCATATTCACAATACTTTTAGAATTATTTTTCAAAATTTAAAATGTTCTGATAAATGATATGTTAAATGGAAATGGAAATGCTTTTCATATTATTAATAGTCTGCTGAACTATTTCATAATTACTCTCCGTAATTTTCTGCAATTTTTTTTTTTTTTTAAAATTATATACTATTTGACTTTCAAATAAAATATAAATAATCCGGGTGAAAAATGAAAAATCCTGATTATTAAAAGTAATTACCGTGTCAACTTTATTTTAATATAATATCAAATAAAGAAAATATAAAAATACTTTTACTTACACCACTACAAACAAAAATAAAACAAAAAGAACAATCAAAAAATATTTTTCCATTTCTAAAAATATTATAAAATTAAAACATAAATCACGAGAACATAATAAACAACTTTATTTTTGGCTATTACCAACTGTGGACACCTTTACAAGAAAGTTTTACACTTTTTTGTTTTCTAAATTGTGTTTCCTACGTAATAAAAAAATTTTTGCAATTTGTTTTGTTTTTTTTTTTTTATATATATACATATACATATTTCTTTCATATATAGATATATTTTTCATGTTAAGTTAATAAACATGTTTCATATCAGTCAAAAAAAAACTTGCACAACAACAAAACCATAAATAATTTTAACACATTGACCTAAAAATATGCAATTTTTTATAAAATGTTTTTTGAATATTTGGTTTTGTGACTTTGAACTGTCTTTCAATTCAAGTTTGGTCAGTTAAATGGTACAATTTTTTTTTTGAAGAATATTTAAGTCGATTTTTAAATGCGAGGTCAGTCAATAAATCAATGAATCAACCAAATAATTTAAAAATAAATAGTCCTGAAGTATAAGTTTGGTAGTGGTTCTATAATCAGTATGTCATTCTTTTTTTTATAATGCCTATCTACTTCAGGATGTCAGCGTGTTATATTTATGATAAGGTCGGCATAGTCCATACAATGTCGGCATAGTTCATTCTATTTGAATTAGTTAAACTACGTTTACACTCATTGAAAATATGAACTAAGTTTCCACTCACCACTCAGGAGTAAAAACCTGTTCTTCCTTCTATTCTGCCTTTGACAATAACCTGTAGTAATTTCAATTTGATTTCTCCCATTATATGGCCGAAATATGTTACTTTTCGTTTTTTAATTATTAAAACTAATTCTCTTTCTTTCTGCGGCCACTCTAATTTAAATGTTCAGGCCTCCTCACTATCTAATACACCAGACGAAGCATTTAAGGAATTATAATTTTAAGTTAATGTTGACATCACGATTATTTAATATTTCCCTGTACTTATAAAAAGGTTTCGTTTTCTATGTTGTATTGGATTTCCTTATCAGAACTCTGTTCTTCATGTAACCAGGAGCCAAGATATTTAAAACTGGTTTGAAGTTCTATATCACTTGGTTATCTATCGTGATGCTTGCGTTATTGTAGGTTATATTTCGTCAGCTATACTCATAACTGATTCTGCTATACTCATACTCTACATAACCTGATTTTGCTTATATTAAATATTATTTAATATCAAGTATTAAATACTCGATTATATTAACTAACACATTTTTGGCAATCTTACTATTGATTTGATTATTAACTTGTTTATAACTTTTTCTTATTGAAACATATGTCTGTCAATTACCAAAAGTTATGAGCTGGAAAGGTTTTTTTGAACAAAATCTAAAAAAAAAAGAAAGAAAAAAAAAAAAAAATTTGAAAAAGTAACTTTGGTACCTACCTTTCAAAAATAAACACATAAATGGTAAATTGTTATGTATTTTTGTGTGTAAATAAGGGTTAAAATGCTATAAATTTGATATCACAACATATGTTTTAATGTAACTTTATTTTTTATACGTCCTCTTCAGTTTTTAATTCGTTTATAATACCAATTAAATTATGGAAGAGTAGCAAAGATTATGTAGAAGCTGCATCTCAAATAAGTATTAATGGTTGTATATTAAATGGGGATTTCTTTCCGAATAACTTATGATAAGTGTGTTTATGAAATGTAATTAATAAAAATTTGGAAAAGCCTTAGTACCTCACCTGAAATACTTCAATAATAAAAAGTTCATATTTGTTTTATTTAAAAAATTTCAAAATTAAAGTTCAAAACTCAAATTAGTAATAAATTTGCCAACAAAATTTATAAATATAATGAATTCTTCTTTTATTATCCTAGAATTGTAAATTCCACCTCGATTGTATTTTTTTAAGAGTTATTGTTTTATTATTCCGTGAAAAATTTAATCAAAGTGAGTACCTTAAAAAAAATCAAAACAATAACAACAAGTGCAGAAAAAAAAACCAAGGGTTTTTAAAAAAGCACATTTTCAAAATTATATTGTATTAGATACTGAGTTTAACTTTGGAAATATTTACTTGGAAATAGTTACTGCTTACTTATAAAATTTACGGCTAACAGTAAAGTTTTTATTTTAAAGTTGTTATAGCTCTTCAATGGGGAAGGTTGCCAAGTTTCTCAAGGATTTAACTTCATCTAACTATCCCCCCCCCACTCCTCCGTCCCCCTTCATGTTTTTAGGTTCAAGGAATTAAATTGTGAATTCCACAAAAATTTGGAATTTTACTTAGAATTATACAATCTAAGCAAAAATGGGTAAAACTGAGAGACACTTTCTTCAATTTAAGGAACCACTTTTAAATTTAAAAAAAACCTTTAACATATGTTAAAATATAATGTTGGGCCTTTAAATTTTGCATATTAATAAAAAAAAAATTGGACAGGTATTCAAGTTACAAGACCCTATCTTAAACCGTTTGGGAGATATATGGGACCAAACATTTTGCAAAAATTGAGTTTTATATAATGGTAAATTTTAGTACCGTATGGCAACCCTATACATTTAAGTGACATATTTTTGAAAAGCCTATAAAAGCAGCTCTCTTCTTCCGTTTTTCGATTGAAAATAAACCTAATAGAACTCTTGTTATATCAATTTAAATATAGTGCTTTTTTGGAATTTGCAGGGGCTGTACCTTCGTCACCCTTCAAAATTAAGAAAAACCTTTGACACATGTTGAAATATAATTAAAGAGCTTTGAATTTTGTATATCACTAAAAAAAAATTTGGACAGGTATTCAAGTTACAGGTGTTTAAAAATAGCAAAATTTCAATTTTCGAGCCCTTATAGCTCCGAAACATGTGCCTGGACAAAAAAATTTTGTTAACCGATTCCTACTAATTTTTCAGTATCTAACTTCTTCCAAAATTTCAAGCCCCTAGCTTGAACCGTTCAGAAGATATGTGTGACCAAAATTTTTGCAAAAATTGAGTTTTGTGTACTGTTAAATTTTAGTACCGTATGGCAACCCTAAACATTTTTCTTTTAAATATTTATAAAGCTTATGAAACCAGCTATCGATTGCCGTTTTCAGATTGAAAATATATCTAACAGAACTCTGGTTATAACAATTTAAATATAGGGCTTTTTCCAACTTTAGGGGGTTGTAACCCCGTAACAGGTGGGGCTACAGAAAAAAATTCTTCTACGAAATTATTTTTTTTGCAAAAACTACCCATGGTTAAAATTTCTTTACTCTATTTCAAACGGTGTAAAAGTTTTTGTAAACTTACGAACGGACAGAGTGAAGCTATATAGGCACATTTTTACAAAATTTTTTGAAAATTTGCTAAAAAGTAACTTTGTAGTTAGGCTTACAACTGCCACATAAAAAAAAAAAAAATGTTATTGTTCTTGAATATTTTTAGTACTTTTAGGACAACAAAACATTTTAGGAAAAAACTCCATTTTCTAAGGTTTTATTTTTAGAAAAAATAAATTTATTAAATTTTTGTTTTTTTCGTATATATGAAAGTTAAAAATTATTTTGGAACAGTGAATAGTAGTTGTGTGTTAAAGACGACGTGACAAAAATAGAAAAATTAAAAAAGAAAAAAAACTTTGATTAAAAGTCACCTCTAAGAAAATTTATGAAATTTGGGAAATAAATGTAATTTAAGGTTTTTAGGGTTCCTTCCTATCAAAATATCAAAATAGTAAATAATGACTTCAAAAAACTTCAAATTGTGAAACAGGTTTGTTTTAAATAAGATTTATAGAATTAGAATCATCATTAAAAATTTCTTTAAACTTCAAATATACATTCAACTTTGGAGTAATTTACTATGATCTTTGAAAAAGTTTATACTTCTCTAGATTGAAAAATATTGGAAAGCAAAAGTTTGTTAAGTGCGTGAAAACGAATTTATTTTTGTTTCAAACTATTTTAGACATTATCCATTCGATGGCGTAGTGGTTAGGTCGTCAGTCTTTCGAACGAAGGTTTTCGGGTTCAAAATCTATGGTCAAAATATATCTAATAATACAATATAATTTGATAATTTATATGATAATAGCATCCCACATTTCTAATTGGGAATAGGGGGACATATCAAAATCCCACCAGTGGAAATCGTTTCATTAAAATCCTTTCCTGTCGCTGTGGTTTGTAATGAGGATAGCCTTTACTATCTTAAGATCTAGGTCTTCCTATCATCTCATCCAATTTCCGACATGCCCCAGAATTCCAGAATCTTATATATCCCAAACGTGATGCCCAATAATCCATTCACATCCTTATTTTCGAAACCAAGATGTACATTTCTATCACAGATCCCAGTCTAAAGCTTGATTCAAAAAAAGTTGTGGTTTTTGTGTGTTAAATTCGTATACCACCGATAGGAACTACGCACAGCTTCACAAGGTGGTTTTCAAACCTTTCCATGTTTCTCGTAATTTTTTATCCTTAACAAAATACCATTCCTTTTAAATCATGACATTCTTTAACAACTTATTAAATAATTATTTAATTTATAATAAAGTTGATTCAGAAGATTTAGGTTTAAAGCAGATGGTGATTCAGAAGGTCGAATTTATCGGTAAAATGTAATAGTAATTTTGTGTACTTCTTTTTCCTAACTCCTAGAAAACTCTACTTAATTTAATATATAACAACAACGAAGCTTTTGAAATATTGGGGCATATACAAAAAATTCGAGATTCTGAACATCACCCATTTTAAAACTGTACAACTAAAGAAAATTTTTAATATATTAACCTCTCAGACTCATACATTTTTTAAAGTAATTTTTTCAACACACATACCTGTAGAGAATTATATCATTTGTTCTTACACCAGTTTACTTTCATTTTTCCTTAGGAAAATTCTAATATCTAAAAAACTAAAATGAATATTCTTTTTTTTTGCTGTCTGATGACTGACAGTTTTTAAAGTGACATTCATTTGAAATGTGTGAATTTTTAAACAAATTTTTTTAACAAAATATAATGTTAAAAACTTAAATTCGTGCTTTAAAATTCCTTTTAAAGAAACTTCTTTAAAGCAAAATAATAATTTCGTTATCTGTTCTAATAAAAAGTTAAATAATTTTTAAGAATTGTGGAAAATTCCCATTCTATCAAAAAATGGCCAACTTTAATTCAATTTAGCGACAAAACTTTAGAGGTTAATATATCTTACCCAAAAAGCTACACTAGGAATTGTTCATATAGGTTGCGTAGGTTGCGTATTAATTTAAATCCCTCGCAACCCGTTCTTATGTTAGGGCTCGCCAAATAATTTTGTAATTAACTTTTTTTTTCCCATTAGTATCGTGGTAATTTTTCCAGGGCACTAGAAATCTAAATCACTGAACTCAACCGGGCAGATAAAATAGTTTAGTTATGCTTTGAACTAGAAACCCCGAAATTAGATTTTGAATTTGGAAAACTCATAAAGTGTCAAAGATTCGATTATTTGTATATGTTAGGTGCAAGAGGCTAATCGCTGCCCTTTGACAACTAAAGTAAAATAATATAATATTGCATAATAAAATAGTACTAGGGATTGCGAACTGTATGCTGTGACTAAACGAGAGCAAAGCTAAAAATATTGCAAGCAGCATGCCTAAGACTATTTTATAAATTAGATTTGCGCACCTATAAAAGAATAGAATTTTGGTTTACAGAAAGTAAAGGAACTTTTTAAGAGAGGAAATTAAACTTTGAAGAAAAGACAGTGGAAAGCTCGAAAGCTTTCATAACTGTGCGATGTTACTTTGGGTAGTGTACTACTTTAACACACCAAAACCACGACGCTTTTTGAACCAAACTTTAGAGTGGATCGTGTGATACAAATGTTCAGTTTCAGTTCATGTTCAGTTACAAGAATGGGGATAGGAAAAGATTTCGAATTAGGGTTGAGGATATAAGGGATAGTTGGTTTATGGAGGTTGGAGAAAATTGAGTAAGGTTTAGATGCTCTTCTTAAATTTGGCTTAATCGTAAACACATATACATTATCAACTTTGGGAAACACATTTGGTGAAACGTGGTTCTATAAACATTATGAGCGAATGACAAACGAATTTACTTAAGTCGTGTTGTGCCATCTGGTTAGGGGTGAGCATCTGTTGCCCTTCACTCTACAGACGTCCTCTGGTAGACAATTGAAGTGAAAACAAGTGAAAATTTATTTATTTTAAAAGAAAACAAATATAATTTTCCAGCTTTTCTTTTAAATTAAACATGCATAAAAAAGAAAACTTAGATTTATTGCTTCAAATTACAATTTAGCATTTATTTTTTTTACTATTGACTTTACTTTAATTCATTTTAAAAAAAAAATTTTCTTTTCACAATTATTTTTCTAAAGAAAAGAAATTAAATTTTCCTTTAGGCAAAAAAATAAAGAACAAAATTTTTCCTTATTCTAATTTTTTTTATATTTTATTGTTGACTTCAACTTTGTAAAAGTTACGCAAACTTTTAAAAAAGTTTCGCAATTACATAAAAATAAACAATAAATATTTGTATATTGTGTGTTGTCTCTTTCCAATTGTATTTTATGACCTACGTTTACACACAAAAAGTGTTTTAAGGTTATGTTGTGTTTAAGAATATTTTTGGAATGTTCTTTTACTGTCTATTGGCCTTTACGCCTTCTTAAATTTAATAGAATTATTTATTTACTAAAATGAGCATAGAAATATTTTTTTCTTACTGTACATTGCAGTCTTAGGGTAATTATAGTTCTCAAAATGACTAATTAGATAAATTTCCTTCACTTTTTTTTAATTAACTTTTTTTGGCCTCTGTAAATATTTAGAAGTCATACATACATACATAAGAAACTGAGTAAGTTGTGAAAATGTAAACTATTCCTAGAAAATTAGCTTTGTGGTACAATGCAGTAGAGATTATGGCATTTAGAAGTGTTTAGAAGTATGTAATAGTTTGTAATTTGCGTTGAAGACAATGGTTTATTGTTGAAGTTTTAACTGGAGTCACATATTGTAATTTCATTAAGCAAAAAAAAAATTATTTTGTAAAAAGTTTGTGGGACGAAATTGGTAGAGGTTCTAATCACTAGCATATGGGCCAGATCAACCAATCATAGTCTTACTTAAATTAAGCTCCTTTACTAAAGGGAGCTTAAACACTTCTGATTCTTGCTTGTATTCTAAACTTTGGAGTATCTGAACCTTATCCCACAGTTGAACTTTGGAGTATCTGAGACTTATTTTAGATTTGACATAGACACATTCTTGGAAGGTGTGTTGGAGGTAATCAAACCCCCATTCTATTTGATCCCAAAAAAACACAAGAGACTTTACCACACATACATAAGATAGAAAAAAAATATTTAACAAATTTTAACGAAATAATTTTGTGTTGTACTGTAAAACAAATAAGAGAGAATAAATACGAAAATAAATAAGAAAGAGATAACAATTGATTATGAACTATTGTTTGATATTAGAAAAAAACTCAAATTCAAATATTATTATAGAAATTCGATATCTTCATAAAAAATCGGATAATAAAAGAATCGCTGAAGGTGTTAAAGAAAATGATAAAAAATAAAAATGAAGGTCACGTATTTTAAAAATTTTGTAACCATTTTTACAACAACAATTAAATACAAATAAAAACGAAAAAGAATAATAGTTATCCAAATCAAAAAATAGTATAAAATAAATGCTAAAGTTTAATATACCATTTTTTTCTTGACTTCTCAACAGTTTTTGTTGTTTCGTTATTTACATACGGGTTGGTATTAAAAAAATGTTTAATTATTAGCATTTTACCCTTAATTTATTCGCGGTTAGTATCTTTGCAATCCTACTTCCGCGGTTCCTTTATTTGCCTTGTCAAATGCAACTTCTTAATTGAAGACACGAATCTTCTCCATAATTCTTGGTTTTAATAATCTTGTTGGTGTTTTAAATTGCATGTTAGTTTTCTTTTACCTAACAATTGTTGCAAAGAATAACTTTTGTTGGTGGCTCCTAAGATTACTTATGTCAGAACTGATTGTTTATTTCCCCATAATGTTTGCATTGATTCTCCCGTTTCATTGGTTCAAAGAAATTGAAAATTCCAAGTCAGCAATGCATGTGTTTAAATGTGACAATGCTGTCGCTTCCACGTATCATTTACCTAATGCTCCAATTGTTGTCTCTTCGATCAAAAATAAAATCAATCAGCGAGTTAAGGATAAAATAAAGCCCCTTCTGACAATAGTTAATCTGTAAACATTTGTGCATTTATTTTGGCTGACGTTGCATTTCATAATCACGTAGGCGCTGGCACTTAGTCTTAGTCAGAGCCAAAAAAATGTTTGTAACTGAACTACTAGTGGTCCCGACGGCACTGCGAAATTGGTTTTGGCCCATCTCAGTTATTATCGATTATCACGTTGATAACAAGAAGACTAATGTTAGTTGTATTAAAAGTGTTTCCAAACGACGCACCTCCTTTAAATTAGTTGTTTCTGAAATTGTTTTTGTTAGTTTATTGAGTGGCCAACTAACGTTTTTGTTAAGTTCATTTATTGGTAAGTGCCTTAGTTTTATTATTATTATCTTTTTTCCAAATGTTACGCCCTTTGCGTAATAACATGGTAAGGAAGTGTTATATAATTTAAATTTTATCTGTTCATCATTTTAAGATCATTAAAAATTATTATAAAGCCAATAGCTATATAATGTAAATATCTTATAGTAACTAATTATTAATAAAACAATTTGAGGTATGAAAGCTCGAATTTTACGAATATACATCAAACCAATTTTAGCTTCTCTGTTGAATAAAAATGTACATAAATATATTTCTATATCACAATACCTATACCATAATAAGGTATTTTTCGCTTTTGACGGATAAAATTTGACCGATATTCTTTCATAATAATTAACTATTTTATATATATAAATGATTTTACTATATTTTCCCTATAAGTATGCAATATACAGTATAAAACTATTATGGCCCAATTACTTTATACATCCCTTTAGTTTTTTATTTTTTAATTTCTTTTTATTGTATTGTTTCTATTTTGGATGCTTTCAACTTTATATTGCTGATTCATTCTAACAATTGATTTAAATATTTCATATTCAGATGACAACAACTAATTTCAAAATACTTTTTTTTTTATTTTTAAAAATACTCCGGAGCTCATTTCTGTCAACATTTGTTTTTTTTTTTTGTTTTTTTTTTTGTTTTTTTATTGGAATCTCTTTTATTTCTAAAAGAGAGCAAAAGCTTTAACGGTACTTTCTTAATAAATTTTCATAACCGGTTTATTGTGAACCGAGATAGTAAGGAAGGTTGAGAGGAGAGTAAAATATCAGAAAAATAAATAAGAGAGAAAATAAAAATTTGAGAATTCAAAAAATAAATTTTGATTAATTGTTAAGCTTTTCGTTTCATAGCTACAAGTAACCATTTTTATTTAAAATCCAAAACATTTTTTTTATCAATGTGTATGTGATTTATATGTATAAAGGATTTTTAAAAATTAGTTCTCTATTTGAAAGTTAACATTATCTACCTTTATTTTACTTTCGAAATATAATTCTGAAATATCCTTTTTGGATAACATTACATATCCGATATTAATTCTGCTTATAATTATTTGGTAACTGTAAATTAATTTAACAGATATGTATAAAAATATTATTTACTTTTACAGTTTCTAAATAACTGATAACAGACAGAATTTAATGTAAATTTATATTACAATTTTTCTGTACATAATGTTACGTTTTTAAGAAATAGCTAGCAGTTGCTCAGTGTTGTTGTAAAATATTTCTACCATACTGTAAAATGTAAAATTACAATGACTAGATTGATACAGAAAAACTTAAAATAAAAGCAACAAAATGCGTACTATTTATTTTTACTATTTTACTTCCGTAAAATTGTTTTTTAAAATTAACAATAAAAAAATTTTAATATAATTATTAGGTTCTACTCAAAAATTTTAGTTTATTACAGAATACATTTTGACAACTTTAACCTGTCATCTTAAATTGCTGTCTTCGATTAATTTTTAAATTAAAAATATTTATTTAAAAACAATGACCATAAAATTAAATTGAAACATGAACAAAAAATAGAAAAAGCTAGAATTAAATTAAAATAGTATGACAAATAATTAATAGATTAACATCACTATCTATCTCCTTCTTAAATGTCAAGTAAAATATACAAGTAAATAAGGAAATATGTGGTATAGTAATTTATATTATAGTAATTAATCTGTAAACTTGTGTAATTTTGTGTAAAAAGTGTAATTTTTATTAATTGTAAGTTTTGTTCTTATATAAAATAAAAATGGAGAAATGATCAATTCTGAAAGTCTAAGGTTCAAAACCCTGTTAGATCATATCTAATAAAAAAATATCGTTAAATTGTATAATTATATCGTAATTCCTAATATCGTAACATAAGATTAGATTTAATATAAAATAACTCTTGCGTAGGATAATAGATGGCGAACAAAACTAGCATTTGTGTATTCATAATCTTATACAATAGCTACAGCCGAGTAATCAAAGGCTAAGTGAATATAACGATTAAAGAACAAATAAACTTGATGAATGCCCTATACTTATTAAAGGATTTAAAAAGGAAAAAAAAAAATTTTTAAGGTGTGAATTTTCTAAACAATGTTAAGTCACGAATGATCTGTTAAATTTTATGTTAGGTGTGTGTTCCTTAAAACGTGTTAAGATGTTCCTTTTGGTTTGTCCTATGTAATATACATTACCTTCATTGTAAATTTGGCAGCAAAATTGTAATGTTCATCATTGCATAAATAATGGTTTAAAGGCATTTTTTATTTAATATTTTCAGGGTATTTTTCAAAAGTTAATCGGTGGGGTGTTCACCCATGGACAAAATTAGGTTAAGTTAGTGTAAGTTTTATTTTAGACAAAAATACGTTTAGAGAGTCTTGGATATAAAATCGAAGTCAGTTGGGTTTTTTCTTAGTACCCCATATTTTTAAACCAAAACAATAAAATAATAACATTGTAAAATTTAACAATTTAATTAATGATTAAATACTAGGATTAAATATTAATATTAACATAAAAATTATATGATTAGTTTAAATGTTAACCTAAATTATATTATATGCCGTTTTCATTAAACTTTTCTACGCTAAGGTAGTTTAAGAATTAAAGAAGTTGCCAATAATTAAATAGAACCAGCTAATATGGTAACAAAGCTGCGCAATAGTTCATATAATAGTTTATTTAAAAAAAAGCGAAGGTAAAATAAAGTTCCTCTAAGTTTTCAAGATTTATCATCATCTTTGTATGTTATGGAGTTTCAGTTTTTAAATTAAGTCTTTTTTCCAATTAGGGGGAGGAAGTCGATTTAACTTTGTGTGTTTGGTTTAAACAATTTGGTGATAAATGTGCACAAACATTGATTTTTTATTACAGATGCTCACCTGGTTTATTTGGTTTTGACATATTAAGTCGTTTTAGCACAAATATTCAATAAAATTTTAAAATTTATGTTCTCTTTAAAGCCAGTGCCTTTCCTATTGACATCAACTAACTCGTTCAACGGTTTTGGGTTGCTGTCATACTAGTTTTTTTTCTATTTGAATTTCTTATGATCTGATTATGTTGGGAATCATTTCTTCGGTTAAGTTGATTGTACGGTTTTCTGTACAAAGCTAACTTAGTCTTCTTTACTTTCTTTCCCGTTTTTAAATCAGACTTACACTATTATTTAAATTTTTTTTAACAGATTTTTATATCTTATTTTTTTAAAAAATAGTAGAAAAATGGATTTATCTGCTAAAATCCTGAAGTATATGTTTTATTAAAATTATGTACCACAGTGTAAAAGGTTGAAAGATTCAAAAATCAAAATAAAGTGAAGGTCTTGATATACACAAGTATGTAATAAAATGCCCGCAGTACTCTTACCAAAAACATTTTAAGTAAAACAAACCCGTCAAAAGGTTTTAACATGTAAATTTCATCACACGACATATTTTTTAAATAAAGTTAAAACGCAGACTTCTTAACATAATGTTTTAATGCATAATGCTTTGGGTGAAATATTCCATTTAAATATTTTTATATAAGTATTTGTTTTAATTTCTGGTTAATCTTGGTATTTCATTGAAAAATGTATGTACAAGTAAGAAATCCAAACCACAATAACATACAGTACATATTCTATTAGTAAAACACTAAATAATCGTGTTTTCATTGCAATTTTCGGATTATATTTTTAAAAACAACATTTTTTCCAATGTTTTGTTTTTATAGAGTTTTATATAACATTGAAATAAAAAATGTCCTTGGTTGTTTGCCCCAAACGATTATAAATATAATTGTTTTATATTTTTTTTTGGTTCTCTACACACGTTTCATATTATTGTTATATGAGAATTGCGATTATTAATATTTATACACTAGCGATAAGATACAAAAAAAAATGTATCGCAATAAAAATAATTTAAAATTTTGCAATATGTTTTAATGAAAAAAAAAAAAATTTAGTTTACCCCTGAGAGTATGCAAATATATTTTATGCATTATAAAATTTTATTTGAAAAAAAATAAAAGTAACACCTTAGTTAAATTAGACAATTGAGACTTTAATTTAATTAAAACAAAAAAATTAATTAAATTAATTGTTTTTTAATTTTAACGGTAAAAATATATAACGGGGAAAAATTATCTTTTTTAAAATATCAATGAAATATAAACCTACCTTTAGCTTTGCGCCGATTTTATATTCATTTAAATAATTTAGTTTAATAATATAAATCCCAGAAATAGAAAATTTTTTATCCAATATCAAAATTGTTACAACAAATACAATTGTATCTATTGCAAACCTAAGACTTTTATGCATGTTATTACGACTAGTACTAAACTCATGTTTAAATTACATGTGGAATTCATTAAGATCAGTTTTAATAATAAGAATATAATATATACTCCCTGTTCCTACATGTAACTTTGGTTTAGACAGACTTATTAGTCTAACATTTGAACAGTTAGCATTATGAAAAAAGAAAAACAAAAACTTGACTAACTTGACCTTAAACATTCGCGTCTGATTTTCATCAACCATATATTTAAAAATTAATTCTCAATTTTTTTGTGAAGCCTCAGTTCGATTTAACATAAAAAAGAAGGTGTAATAAGCTCTTCAAGTATAACTTGATGATTTAGCAGAGAGGAGCTATTTAAGAACCTTAAGAACACCATCGGGAATCGGATCTTCAGCTAAGTATTTGTTTTTAAAGGTTGGAAAAATTGGTCGCCAGAGCTAAAGTTATGTACAGCGAGGAAGAGTGTGGTAGAGTAGACTGTGTCAACTCTGGGGTACCCGTATGACCGTTATATAAACATTATATTATTATTATTATAAACATAAATTACTTTTGGCAAAATTTCAAACTTACTAGCTTTATTAGGTGCTCATATAAAAGAAGGAGTTGTATGGCAGCTACTCGAAACCTCTGCAGTAGACCAACCAAATTGTGCAGAAACTTTGGCCATAAAACTAAACCATTTTTGACAAAATTTCAGATATGCAGCTGTAATAAGTACAGAGAAATGCTCATAAAAAAAAGGTTTTGTATGGCAGCTACCCGAACCCATGGACCAAAATGGCTGGATTTAAATAGCGGTGACCACTATTGCAAAAATTTGCGAAAATTTTAAGATTCTAACTCCTTTAGTTTTTGAGTTATCATGCGGGCTTACATAGCTAAATCGATTTATTTTTCGATTCTGATCTGATCCATACACTTGAGTCTATATCTACCCCTCCATCTCTGCATCCCAAACGTAATGGCAAATCTATTATACCCTTTCATCTAATAGTCATACGGGTAAAAAAATTTAAAGAGAAAACTTATACACTACATAACATTTCAAAATAGCTTCAAAATCGGAAAATATGAAGATGTTCCATACATTAGATACATTTCGAATTGAAATTTTAACTAAACTGCAAAAACTAGGAGTTAGATTAAAACCAAAATAAGTTTAAGAGAGAGCTTTTTCGTTTCTAAATAAGATTATTGAATTCACTTGGAGTTACTGTCAATAATAAACGGTAGAGTCAAGTCATAAAGAGGTTATGTAATTGCCAACCATCAATTCTGTGGTAAAATATACTTTTTTAAGAATCCCATTAATTAAAAATATCTCTGCAGGAATCAGTAGATGACAATATTACACTGACCTACTTTAAATTACATAAAATTTAGTTGAATTTAATTTAAAGTACCTTCATTGCATTTAATATCATACTAATATGAATCAGCAATAGACAAAGAAATTTATACAAAATTATATTTTGGAAAATTGTTCTGAAAATTCCAAGAAAATAATAAACATAAATTAAAAAAGCTCTAGAGATTTGAATGAAATATGTTTATCTTTTATACCAAGTGCTTTCGGTATAGCTATATTCTTCAAAGAATGTTTATAGGATGTAGTGTTAAATGCCACATAAGTATTGATCTACTTTAATGTTGAGATTAGTTTAATTTATACAATTTTTAATTCATTTTAAAGAAAATTAATATCTTTGTAATAAAGTATTGTTATTGCATAATATAATATTGATTTTTTAACATAATTTCAATTAACTTGCTTTATTATAATCTCTTGCTTTATTAAAAAATCGTATGATAATTTAGACTTAGTGTTTGCTGCCCAAATGGACTTTATCTTTAACAAATTTAGTCATGATGGATTTTTACCTCTAAATGTTCACGAGACATGTTGGTTATGAAGTAGAAAAGGAAAGTGTTGGAATGAGTGATCAAACTGTGAACTTTGAATCAGGACTTCGAAAGGAGATGAATTCTACGATGAACAAAGCACCCATAAATTCTTCGAAAAACTCTTATAATTTATGGGTCAAATGCTTGTTTTGAAAATTTATTTTTATTAAAATTTAATAAATTGAAGAAAAGCTTTTAATTTCTGCGAAGGAAATATTTTAAATGGTGCAAGGTTATAACTTCCAGGGACGTAAGTACATAAGAGCCATAATTAGAGCAGAGCCATTGTAGTATTAAAACAAATATTAATTTTTATTACATAACATCAGTGACGGTTTTAATATATATTTATGTGTTATTTTAAATATCTAATATTTTACTTATACATTTATATTATTATACTTAAATCATAAAGATATACTTTATATTAGTATAAGTATACAATTTTAGTTATATGACTTTATAACTGCCATTAAAAACAGTAAAGGGAGTTAAGGAGTTAAAACAGTAAGGGGAGTCGTAATTCCTTGTCGAAACCCTTGTCAAGGGACTTATGCCCCACATAAATATATTTAAGTGGGACTTATGTCCCAGTAAATAAATCATAAGTTTCTAAAGGACTTATAATCCTGGGAGTTATGACCTTGATCCATTTTAAATAAGTATTGTAATGAGTATTTTATGAATAATGCCTTTACCGTATATTCTTCAATATAGGTGTCTGTAATCAATTTCATTTCATTAGTTTATGCTGTAGCTCCCTTTGAAAAATCAGAATGAGTTTCATTTATTAATCCTATAAGAACAAAACCGAATCTACTAATAAAGTACCATGATTACAAAAAGGAAATTGTTTTATTTTTAAATTTTATTTCTGCATACACGAAAAAAAAAAAAATTAAACAACATTTGAATAATAAATTTGTATATTTTAGTTGTGTTTTTTATTATTCTAAAGTATATGTAATCAAAAAATTAATGCAGTTATCCTTGTCGATTCTGAAATACGTTATAGAGGTATTTAATGCTACTATAATCAAGGGTTAATGTATACCCACAGAGTTTAACTCAAAAGCTAGTCGCATGTAGGAATGGTACTTATCTAGACTCTTTAGTAAAATTTAAGCAACAAAATTATAAGGCAATTGCATAGAAAAATTTTTATGGCAGTTCCCCGAAGGCATCATCCGGTTTCCATCAAGAAGTATAAAATATGTTTAAATTCTAGCTCTCTTAGTTTTCAGATCTTTTTTAATAGACTGACATTTTGATCCTGATCGGATCCATATATTTGATTTCATTATTCCTATTAAGTATAATTAAATAAGTTACAAACGTTAGATAAATTTCAATATACCTGTGACTAACGTTCACTCAATTTAAAAAACAAATAAAAATAAAAATGTCGCTACATATATGAAATCATGTTACAAATATGTGACATAAAGGTTCATTATCCTTATAAATATGTAAATTACCTTAATTATATTCATAATCATGATATTGATTATTATAATGAGAAAAATAAAAATAAAAATCTGCTTTGGATCTGTAATACTCAATAAATCTGTTATATATATATATATATATATATATATATGTATATTTACCTGAAAGACGCATACAAATTAAGTGGGTATACATAAAATTATGTCAAGGATTATTTAAATATGAAAATGTTATATTTAAAAAATAGAATGGGCATTATAAGAGAAACTTTCTTGTAGGGTAGACATACTTCGAGACAAAAGCATAAATAAATGTGGTATTTGATATTAATTTTTTCAATAGTACATTTTATTACAATAACTTTCCTTTAACTTGAAGCCTACATCTTGGCTAATTATTCCAGACATTCCAAATTTAAACAGCTGGGTGGCACAGTGGTTGAGTGCCGACCTTTGACGCGAAAGGTCCGGGTTCGAATCCTAGTGAAAGTGAAAAAACTTTTTTGGTTTTCAATTCACCTAAGCTACCATTTCCCATTGGGTTCATTAATGGCATAATCAATAATTAATAATTATGTATCTTTAACAAAAAATTTATTAATATAACAATATAAACAAATAATTTAATTTAATTATATAACTCACAGATATAAAATACCATATAACTCAAATACAAAATATTACAATATAAACAAAAAATAGAATTGTAATTATTGAAAATCTCAGACGTTTCTACATGTTATAAGGGTTAGTATTATCTCATGTTTAAATTGTATGAGGAATTCAATAAGACCAATTTTAATAACACGAATATGATATGACCCTCTGTTCCAAAACGTACCTATAGTATAGATAGGCTTTTAGTCTAACATTTGAGCAGTTAGCGCTTAAAAAAAAAAAAACTAAAAAAAAATTTACACTTAAAAAGCTATGTGCTTAAATACATAACCAAGTTTCTTCTTTGAAATATAAGATCCAAATTTTAAATGTTTATTGCATACTTGAAGGGGTTAATCAAACTTTTCTTTTAAATAAACTGAAAATTAAATGACTCTTACCAAAAAAATTTTCGGGAAATCGACTTTTTATTAAAAGCAACTTAAGTTTAAGCGACAGCAGAAACTCTTAAAAATGACATATAAAAGTGATACTAATGACAATTTAAAATCGACTTTAAATTTAAATGTGACAGTTTATAATTTTGTAAAATAGATAGCGTCAGCTGCGCAGAAAACTAAAATTTATAAATGTCATTAGAAAGTAATTTTGGGTTAGCAAAAGCTTAAGTCGTTAACAGCAAATTAGTGAAAGCTTATTAGTAAAGACCAATATGTCTGAGTTAATTTAACCATAAGTCTACTTTCATATTCGTAAGAATACTTTCTGAATACAGCTTTTGTGTACATTACATACTATTTTTACTCTGAGTGAAAGTGTTTCCATTTTAAGTGCAATTTGTTTCTTATTAACAATATTGCTAAAATTTTTTAATTTTAAAACTTTGGAAGTTCATAGCTTTGAAAGAATGGAGTTAAATAGGCAGTTGTACAAAAGAGCTTTTGGATGAAATTTACACAATTTTCATGTGAGGGCTAAAAGTGGGGTTAGATGGTAATTTATTGAAAAAAAAAAAAAATAGTTTTATTTAATATTAAGTCCTAATAACTTGCAAATCAGAAGAGCGTCAGCTTAGCCAACATACAAAATAATCGTTTTCATAAGGGTCTCTATAACAGCTCAAAGTAGACAGCCAAAACTACGAGGCACCTTATATACATAAATTAATAAAAATAAAAATTAAAATTAATAATATTGGTTATAAATTAAATATTATTTTAAGGTCTCCATCAATATTAATAACAAGATTTTCCTTTCATCCGTCATAATTTATAAAAGTAGGGTGTGGCAGGCATTAAAAGGGATCTAATGTAGCTATAAGAAACCATATTTTAAAGAAAATTGTAATACTTTAAGATCAATAAAGAGAAAGAATTCTGTCTTTTATTTTTAATTGAAAAACTTTTTGAATTTTTTGTTAAAAAATAACAAGTTTCGGTTTTTTTTCTTAAAACAGATTGTTTTTACTTTCAAAATTTTTTTTACCACAAACAAAATTTTCAATTTTTAATTATTTTGTAATTAACAAAAAATAAAAAAAAAAATTAAAAAGTAATAAATTTTCTTTATGAAAAATATAAATTAATGCTTTATGGAAACTTCAAATCAGGGAAACGAAAAGTCTCTCAGATTCTTATTTTTCTTTCCGTATTTTTTTTTATAAACTAAAAAGAGTTAATAAAAACCGAATGGATAAAATTTCTGTTTATTTTTGCTTATTATTATTTTATTTTACAATATTTTTTTTATTTATTTTTAGTATTTGTTATTTTAAGTTCTTCAAAAATAATTTTTCCTTCGCTAAAAAGAAATTGTTTAATTTTTTCTTACTTCTTTTGGCACTTTAAGTTTTATTTGTACAAATCAGCACTCCTTCAATGCGCTTGCTCATTTTTTTTAAAACATCACCATTCCGAATGTTGGCTCTCACAAATCTATGTTTACAGGTAAACGTTTTTACAATTGCTAATGTTTCAATTGAAATAGTGATAAGCAATGTTGGGTGTTGTTTCTAGGGTCAACTTGAAGTTTTAAAAAGAACAAATTATATAAAATACGGCATGACCAAATGCTGGGCACCGAGAGAACCAGTTCAACTAAGTAACTTTCTTACAGGAAGTATTGGTACTTCTAGAGTAGAGTAAGTCTCCTGGATATAAATAATTTTTCTTTGTAGCGGCAGCGTTGCTACCAGTTGATGATTATTTAATTTATGAAGTAATTTTAGAAGTAGCACAGGAGATGACTTTACATTGTATTATAATGTTTTGCAACAAGTTAATGTAAGAAATATATTTTACATATAATATACAATTTATAAGAGTGGATTTGGAGGAATTGGCAAACAATCAATAAGTACAGGAAGTACAGTTATTTCAACAACTAAATAATATAATAGTAAAATTCAATAAACTTTATATGATTCATTCGAGGATTGAATCGTGTAATATCTTCATTGCGATTTTTTTGACCACCTTAAATATTTTATAAATATCGGGGCATTGTTATCTTTTTCATACCTTCAATCTGCATGACTTCAACTTTTTAATCTAATAAAAAATATAATTTATAGCATATTATCTTGTATCCTAATATAAAATATATACTTTCCCCACCTGAAAAGGAAAGGCTGAACCAATTGTCACATTGTATATGGCATTGTACAAAAATAAATAAAGAAATAAATTTTGTATGCTTAGGTGGTAGGAGATTCAATCGGCAAATGGACCCTATATAGTATACTCCAATAATGGAAGAAAACATCACAGCAGAGAGCATTCCAAATTTTTTGTATTTTTACTGGTGAAAAATAAAATAATAAAAGCAAATTTATAAATGACTCTATCGAAAGGACACGTGACTCTAATTTCGTGAGCTTTAACGAATCTGCCTGAAACGGGGAAAGATTAAAAAATACTACATTTTCTTGTATCAACTAACACTAGAAACTCATGTACGAAAGAGACTGAGTGTGAAGCTTTTTAACAAGGTTAACATTGAGTTAAGCAACCATTTGAGAAAGACTGTTTTTCAAAACAACTATAGAAAACTGTCAAATATTTTTTACGAGTTAAAATAAATCCAAAAAAATTGTTTTATTTTTTTTTGAATTGTTGAAGGTTTTTAATCATGTATTAATAAAAAAGTATGAAATAAATCCAAAAATTTTTTAAATATGAAAAGATGAAAAACCAAAAAAAACGAGGAAGATTATAGTTGCCCTTGTCAACTTTTAGATACCCGTGCGCGTATTAAATAAATAAGAAATTCTTATATTGCAATTGAACTGTTTGACAGAAAATTCAAAATATTTGTTTTTTTTTATATTTAATTACAAAAAAAATTAATAAAAAAAAAATGAATTAAAAAAAAAGATGAATTTAAAAAAAAAATATGCTCTCAACTAGATTCGAACCCACACTCTTCAATTAAAACGTCGACGTCTTAACCACTAAGCCATCGACTTTATATTCATCTCAATTTTTTTTTTTAAATTATTATAGTTGTGATGGTATCAATTGTTTGTTTTGAATAACTGTTTTGAATTTTTTTAAAAATGTATTAAAAAAAATAAATAATTTATAAATGAGAATTTTAAGATGAATTTAAAAAAAAAAAAATTTTGCCCCAGCCACGAATCGAACCGAAACGTTTTGACTACTAGTCCCATGCCCTATCCACTATACCATAGAACAATTAATAATTTGTCTACAAAACGAGTTTTTATTTATCTCATTATTTTTTTTTAAATAATTGTAGTTGCTATGGTATCAATTGTTTGTTTTAAATAACAGTTTTAAATAATCGTAGTTGCTATGGTATCAATTGTTTGTTTTAAATAACAGTTTTGAATTTTTTTATAGAAATATTAAAAAAAATTAATAATTTTTAATATAAATGAGAGTCTTCTGTCAAATTTTCTATAAAATAAAATTTTTTCAAACATAAAATAAATACATATATTTTATTAAAAAAAAAATAGATAAAAAAAATGAATTTAAAAAAAAAAAAAATTTTCCTTAGCCTGAATTCGAACCGAGAAATTTTTGCTACAAGTAACATGTCCTAACCACTACACCATTAATCGATTAATAATTAAACAACAATTTGTTTGTTTTTATATTTGGTTTCTATTTCGTTATTAATTTTGAAAATACTCATAAAATATCGAAAAATTTGTATGGCAGCTACCCGAAGCCTTTCTCCGATTTTAACCAAAAACAATAGGGAACCTACAAATTGTCTAAAAATTACTTTGTGAAAGTTTCAGAACTCTTGCTCTTATAGTTTTTGAGTTATCGTGCTGACGGACGGACGGACGGACACACATAGCTAGATCGATTCACTTTTCGATGCTGATTCGATACGTACCCTTGACACTATATCTAGCTCTTATATTTCGATGCGTTACAAACGGAGGAGTAATTTTAATATACCCGATGTTCATATATGTATGCACGGGTATAAAAATTAGAGAAAATGAAATAGAAAGAAAATTTATGAAAACTTATAATTATTATGAAAAATAAAAACGTAAAATAGAACACGAGAATTGATAAAAAGAAATCCATTATAAAAATTTTCAACCAATATGTTGTGTATGTGAAAAAAATACACGTTTTTCTTCAAGTTTTTTGACTGTTTTCAAGTTTTTGGGTCTGAAATTGAAAAATCAAAAAAAAAGGAATCTACAAGGATTTAACTGCTTACCTCGATTCTATTAATTTTTCTGGATTTTGACCTCTGACACAGATTGATTTTTTGTTTTTCTCTTCTATTCAGAAGCACATGTAATAAATGCTCTAATAATACAAATCATATTTTAACTTTGGTTTTTTGAAGTTCCAAGAGGTCACAGAATATTCCATTCAGAAATAGTTTTTTTTTTCGTTTCTTCAGTTTAAATCCAATTTTTTTTTTATTGTTTTCCTTGGACCTAGGAAAATTTATTAGCGTTCTACTTTCATACTTTTTGTTCTTAACTTCTTAGAACTGAATTCGGAACGTGTCAAATAACGGAATTTTTAAAAAAAATGTAAGTTGTAACTGTCAAAATATTTAATTTTTAAGTTAAAATCGTTCTGAGGACCAGAAGCTTTAAAGTGTGGACATGCCGAATGGTTCTTATTTCTCGCCTATACTTTTAGCTGTATTTAAAAAAAACGAGGAAGTTGACTATACCCTCATGAACGTATCTACTACAACACGTTGAGAAAACTGACTGGATTACAATACCTTTACGGCCTTTTCACTGCGAAACAAACATAATGGGAAATTTGGTATAAGGATCTATAAAAATCTTAGTTACGAAAATAAGTTCGCTTAAAAATATTTAACTATACCATTATGTGTTCAGTGGTCCATTTGCCAGATGCTAGAGAATTTCCAAGTGAAGTTCTAATATTATTTTTTGTCATAGTGTTTGGATTTTAAGAATGTTAAGTTGAAGTCTTAGTGTTTGCATATCAGGCACTATAGGTTTTGGGTAAATACGATTAGAGAGGCAAGCGAAGTGCAATATAAGATTTCTCGGGAAATTTTTAAGCTTGTTCGCAAGTCACATCAATATTTTCATTATAATAAATGAATAGTTCATTTTCAAATCAGTTATTATGATTGACATCTGTTATAATTCGTTTAATAGTTTACTGACTTAGTTTTCCGATGTCCGTCTGTCTGCTGCCTATACAACTTTTAGAACGTTTGAAGTGAATAAATTAAATTTTAGATCACTTTGCTTTGGGAAATGTGAGTCTTAAAATCTTTTGGTATTAAACACAATGCCATCTTTATATTACGATGTTTACAAGTACATGTTTTTTAAATGTTACAAAATATTTTCTAAAAAATGTATTAAGTCGGAATTTAAGATTTAGTATCTTAAAAATAATTTTTAGATTAAAATAAAAACATGGATAGCTAAAAATTTAAATTTTGCTCTTAAAATCGATTTTATTAATACCGTTAAGGTGATACCGTTAATCGCATTGGTTAACATAATATTTTTAATTTAAAAATTTATTATTTTAAATACAAATAATATATACATTAATAATATAACCCGGTAACTGTAGAATTATCTACAACCATAAATAAGGATTTGAACAATTGTGTAAACCTAGGAACTAGAAAAGAAATGTAATTAAATATGCTCATACATTTAAAATACGCAATATATTTTAAAATTTCTGACATGATTTATATTAATATTTAAAATATGTATCTAACTGAATAAATTATAATATGGAATTATAATAATATTAAAAATAACATGTAATAAAATGTTTTTATGCGAATTTATTATGGGAATTTAAAATATATTTTGTATTACATCTTTCAGTGTTTTAAATGCGGAAGTTCCTAAAAACAAACTGGTTTAATTTTCATAGTTTGACAAACTGACATTGTTTTTTTAAATTAACTGAGTTACGAGCTATTAAACTCGGTGGCACAGTGGTTTCAGTGTCGACATCTCATTTGCAAGGCTTCGGATTGATTCCAGGGCAAAAATGAAAGTGAAAATACTTTTATCTGGTTTTTTACTCAAATGCCACTCCTTGATAGGTTGAAATTAATGGGATCACCAACTTTGAGTTACTTTTAATAGCTGGATGGTACAGTGGTAAATGTGCCGACCTCTCACTCGAAAGGCTTCGGATTGATTTCAGGCAAAATTAAAGTGAAAATATTATTATCTACAAATACCGTATTATTATCTTCAAATACCGTTCCCACTGTTTTGAATTTAATGGGATTACAAATTCCATATCTTTAAATAAAAATACATTAATTTAAAAATATAAACAAATCCAATATAAAATAATTGCAATAACAAATAGAATTGGATCTTTTGTAAACTTAAGATGTTTCTACATGTTATAAAGCCTAGTACTAAGCCTTGTTCCGACATGTAGCTATGGTATAAAAGAGTTATCACAAAACTACATTTTTGTGAATTCTCAGTCTGCTTTTGTTCGATTTTTTCAAGAAACTTTTCTTACAATTGGAAGTCTGAACCCTAAACTTACAGACCTTTAACGACTTCAATATAAAAATTACAGCATCTTATAATTATAATAAATTTAAAAGTTAAAAGCATTTTTTAGTTAAATGGTAACTGGAAACAGGTGGTAGAAGGAAGTGAATAAATCGAAAGGAAAGGAAGCAAATAAATCGAATAAGAAGTTTATCATGCATTGTTACCTCCATAAAATATGAAATAATATTTAAATATCATTTACATTATAATTTGTATAAATTTTTATTAATAAAATAAATATAATTTACATTTTAAATATTTTTTTTGATTGTACAGGGTGGTCCAGGAAAAAATATTTGTTTTGCACCGATATCATGATAAGATTTGAATATCTGGAGTATTTCTTTTATTGAGAGATGAACACAATGAATTTCGCGGAGTAAAGTATAAAACTATAGTTTTGATTTTTGTGTGATAATAATCTTTATATGCTTAAGAAAAGTTACAAGATTTAATTTAAAATTTTTTTTTGTATTTCAGTTTTCTTTTGAACCATTCAGATCCCATTCCTTCAAGGGAAGCACTAAAAAAGCTGTGGAAGGAAGGACTAAAGCAGGACAAAGGTGGCTACAACAAAGGTGCATGAAGGTGGCTTACTAAATTATAGAAAATTCGTTTGAAACCTGTCGAAAATATTAAAACTTTACAGTAGGCTACAAATTTAAAATTGGAATAATGAAATAATGTAACAGTTTATTATAATGTACGAGTAACAGTTTATTAACAGGTAATATGTCACGCCAATTTAAGGACATAATGATTCACAGATAATGAAACATTATGACTTTAGACAGTATATTCCATCAGAAGTGGAACATACGTAAGACGTTATTGAAGAACACTCTATTATACATAATTAAGTCTAACAAGTTCAGTATTTGAAGTTTTACCAAGAGTACCAAACCAGATCATGTATTGTTTATATTGATTCGTATAAACATTCGATTCGTTCGACTAGAAAACCGTTCGTAAGACAACTTCAATACAATTCTTTTTTGACATCTCTCGTTATTGAGTGCGCTATTGGGCACATTTTTTCCGGTTATGGATTCTTCGGTTTTTCCGGAATCCAGCTTTGTCTAATAAAGAAATTCTAAAACTTAATAAATTTGATTTAAAGTCTGAACACTATACAAGGGAAATCAGTAAGATTAGTTTTAAATTTGATTGTATTCTGAATCCGCAAAAATATTAATTGAAAGAAATCTGTAACAAAATTCTTTAAGATAAATTTAACCAAGGTCAGTCAAGGTGAAATCAGATGAATGTAACCGAATCATAAAATAATTCCGTTACACTTATTAGGTATCAAGATATAAATACATAAGAAACATTATAAAGTGCATGAGGATGTGGTATATAATTCCAGTGAATGCGTTACAGTTATAGTCAGGGTTGATACCTTCTTTAAAGTCAATTTTCTCTTCATAGCAAACAATAATCAAAAATGAAAGTACAAAATTTAATTTAAAAATATTTGGAAGAACAAAAACAATTTCCAACAACTGAATTTTATTGCTGAAAGAAATATATTCTTCTATGTAAGATCTTGTACCTAGTTCTACTTCTATATTATTTAATATATAAATTACCTTTAATGCAATTTTATTCTTTATAAATTCATTCCATTGAGTGACTTTCAATAAAACCAAAGTTAAAGCAAACTACAAATAAAAAAAGAAAATTTTTAAGAAAAATGTTTTGTTCATGAAAAGAAAATGCATCCAGAATAAATTTTTGAAATGAAATATAAAAGGAAGGGAAGTTTTTGTTATAATAAAGAAAATGCTCTTTTCTTTGTATATTTAAAAATTTTTTTTTTAAAATAACTAATCCATTTAAGTAAAAAGTTCATTTAGGTGATATTCGTCTATGTAGTTGGAGAAGAATAACTCAAATGCAGGTTGCTCGTATTTTGTTTTTAATTGAGCTATTATTGATTTTTTATGGAGGATTGTGTAAGGCATCGGAAATCGCTGCTAAAATTATTTAGTGCACCTCCAAAGTTCGGAGAAATTAGTCAAAACGATGGCGCTTCGCTCTTATCCACATTCTCGCTCTCGTTGAATTAGTTGAAGACATGGTGTTCAACTCTGCACTTCTTCGGTTAGCCTTAAGGTAAATTTAGAGCCATTGTGTGGATCTTTTGAGATTTCTCTGCGTAGAATATATTAATTTAAACATCTCAAAAATATTATATAAAATCACTAAAGATGCATTTTCTTGTCATACATAATCTAATTGAAGTTTTTCAGATCACTTGACGATTAAGGTTAATTCAATGGAAGTATTTTAAAAACTAAATAACTGATTCTTAACCCAAGCTTCGCGAATTAACTTTGATTTCATCATTTCGTATTAATAGACTTTTTATCATAATTTTTAGGCAGGCAGTTTGATGAGTTTTCAAGTTTCCAATGACGCCTGGGAAGTATCGACTAATTTCACTTCTTAACCACATTGCACATGAGGGTGAACAAACTTGTGATGAGAGTAACGCTAATTAACAACTGATTAAATTAAAATTTCTAATCATTTGTTATGCTTGACGTACTAATTTCAATTATATGGAATCAGGTTGTATTGGATAATATTAGCTTATTAAATAATTTTGCA
Source organism: Dolichopus griseipennis (assembly GCA_963082915.1). Classification (NCBI taxonomy): domain Eukaryota; kingdom Metazoa; phylum Arthropoda; class Insecta; order Diptera; family Dolichopodidae; genus Dolichopus; species Dolichopus griseipennis. The sequence continues at coordinate 331,010,563 of OY720441.1, read as the reverse complement.
AGCCATCTGCGGTGAATTCCTTATGCTGCTGGAACGATTAAAGTAAAAGGAATAAAGAGTTATTAGTTTAATACTTTTTCCCTCACATCTTCACACATATTCCATCAAACTTCAATGAGAATACCCTGCAGTAATTATTTTTTTTGAGTTAAAGAGTTAATGTAAATTTTTGTAGAAAAGATAGGTTACCCTTATTAAAGAAATTGAACTAAAACTCTTTGTTTAATTTTTTCTTTTTTCCAATTTACTTTTTCTGTGCTGCACAAAGAATTAATGGTGCAAGAGAACTTTAGAACTTAATTTTCCACTTTTTCTCTTGTTTGTTTTTCGTTCTTTTAATCTTTTGCGAAAAAACAAAATGATGTGGAAAAGAAAAACATAAAATGGAAATGCAAAATTTAAAAGTCTTTATAATAAAAATTTTTTAAATAGACTTTTTCTTGTAGAAAAAAAAAACACTCTTCATATTTTATATTTCTTTTGACTCTCCTGCCATTTTCTACTTTTGGAAAAATAATAGTTAGTACTACAAAATAACTTTTTTTTTTTGCAAAAAAAAAAGGGGAAATTGAAGAATAAACTTCCTAGACATTTCTGGATCTGGCAAATAATTTTTGCCTTTGTTATTAATCATTAAAGTGGAAATAATTTTATTTACCCTCGAAGCAAAAAACTTATTAAAAAACTTTTTAATAATCATAAGAATAAAAAAAAAAAAATTTTGAAAAGAAATAATAAAAAATTCTACGTAAATATTTGAGTGAGCGGAATGTTGTTGTTGATATTATTTCAAAAAACCAATAAACGTGTAGAAAAACGTTGAGTGAAATTTTTTTTCTTATAAACGTTTTGATTTTTATTTTAAATTTCAATAAAATATTTCTATTAAATTTTTGTTTATATGAAGTAAAAACAACATATGACGTATGAGTTAGTTCTTTTTTCTAACATAAAAATTTATTACACACTATCGATAGAATGCAGTGCAAACGCATACTTTAAAATACAAATATATACTTTGGTGCAAATTTTCAAAGAATTATTCTCGGTAGGTTCTTTCTATCTATCTATTCGATGATAATTTTATTCACTTAAAAGCTCCTTTTTTTAATTTTTGTCTGCATTTCCATTGGAAATGTTTTGAGGCATTTTACCATTCACAGCACAATATTTCGAATATGTCAACCATATTCCACGAAATGTGTGCCCTTAAGTTGATAATGTATATATGTACGATTTAAGAAGAACATTAACATCCCTCTTCAGAATATCCCATCCAATTTTTCCCATCTCCCAAATCAAAAGTGTACATTTGTATCACAGGTTTCCTTCTAAAGTTTGGTTCAAAGATGGTGTGGTTTTGGTGTGTTAAAGTCTCACACTACCCAATGAACACCGCAGAGTTCCAGTGGGTGGCTTTTGAGCTTTCCATTCCCTCGTAAAAAGAAAAAAAAGAAACCAAGAAATAAGTAAATAGTTTTCTTGGTTTGTGAAAGAGGTTTAAGGAAAACTTAGATACATTTTTTCGAGTTTCTTTTGACTAAAATTTATGCGTAACTTTATTTTCACTCATATTCCTATACTATTCCTATACATTCGATTCTATTGGAATATCTTTCGTTCGAAATTCTTCGACTTACAAACGACGGGACAATTTCATTTTATACAAACAAGTATATATTTTTCGTATGAGTACAAAAAATTGCCCCTTATAATTTAAAAAACAAATGCCCCTAAGGAAAAATAGGGTTGATTACAATTTTAAAATTTTGCACTTCTTATGGTCTAAATATTTTATAAAAATTTCCTTTTGAAGAGAAATATAAGTATTAAAAAAATCAATAAAAATAATACTTCTAATATTCATTTAATGTCAATCTGTTTTGATGATTTCTTGACCAAAGTTATATTTTAAGAAAACTATTTATAACTTAAAACCAATTATAATAAAATTTATAAATCTATCAAAAAACTTTTATTTTAAAAATTTAAAAGAACATCTTGATGATAAGATTTTTAACATGAAATTATTTATGAGGTAGCAAATATTGAAGTAAGAAATAGTTTGTCCTCAAAATAAGAGATCATTTATTACTATGATGCCCTAGAGTGAGAAACATGGGTAATCAGGTTATTTTTGACTTGTCTTATTCATTTTAGCTATGTCATAAGACTGATAAGTGAAGACGTAAAAGAAATTTGAAAACTGTAAAACAGCTGTTCCAATCCTTTGCCTTCTAAAATTGTACTTTCCGACTTTTGTAGAAACTTTTCGAGGACAACTAATGGAGATAAAGAGAGCAATTAATTTGACATTAAAATATTTGAAGAAACTTAGTGCCAAAACCTTTTTTTTTCCTCAGGTAGGGAAAAGCTTTCAAAATGCACTTGGATTAAATCCCCTCGGCGGTGTAAGATTCGTACTCACAAAAATAACTCTAAGGGATAAGCACCCAACTGCCTTAAGTTGTATAATATCTGACCTATTTGATTGAAATGTATATTCAAATAAGTCTAATAACTTCATCAGCCCAACATATTTGATTAAATTATATATAATATTTTAATAATTTAAATTTCTTAAACCTTGACTAAATCTAATTTGTTTTATAAGTCTATTTAAAAAAAAAAACAAAAAATCCAATTAAAAAACTTGAAATCCAATTTAGAAAGACACTGAAATCCAAATTGAAATTAAAATGTCATCCTCCTTGAATATTTTATGTGTATCACCATAATCCAATTACAACTAATGGTATGCATTCTCAGGCCAATAGACAACAAATGTACTTATTTCTTTTAAAATAAATCTTTAAATCTTTCATCTTAGGTTTATGCATTAGAGAAAGCCCAATTTTTTACATATGAATAAATAGAAAAGTATTTTTCACAAATTATACTCAGAAGAAAAATTAAAAAAAATATCCTCAATAAAAGGATGAAAAACCTTAATATGGTCCATTATATCTAAATTGTTTATAAGAAATTTATTTTGATTTTAAATAGATACACTTAAAAAAAATAGATAATTGGGTCTATATTATGATGAGTACTTTATGTATTATTAAATCCTTTGGGTCTTAAAAAAATTTAAAAATTTATTTTTATTTCAAGGTTTTAAAAAATGTTGATGTAGTTTTTTTTCAAAATAGGTATACATATATATGTTATAAATATACACAGCTAAAGATAATATTGCAATAACATATTTGAAAGTAGAATTCTTAGAAGGGATTCCAATCTAAAATTTTTAATTTTAAAAATATGATTTTCTAAAATTGCCCAAAAATAATTCGTCCAGAAATTTTTTCCTCTTTTCCTTTTTGTTTTTACGAGGAACATGGAAAGCTACGGAAACCATCTATTCGAGCTGTGTTGGAACTACACACAGGTAGTTCCAACTTTAGGAAATGTGCAACGTAAGCACTCATATAATACCACAACCTTTTTTTCTTTAAGATGGAACCTATGATACAAATGAACAGCTTCGATTCATGTTTAAAGTTGTAAAAGGATTATTTGGAATCGGGTTTGTGAAATGATCTTTCTAAACTTTACTAAATTCTACTATCAATTATGTTGTACAAACTATGAAACTTTGGGGAACATAGTTGAGGGGTAAAGGTTTCATAAGCGCATTGATCGCATGACTAAATAATTTTCATAAACTTGGTTGCCCAATTTGGATAGTTCCAGTTTGGTAAGGAATGTTCGACAGTTGTTTAGGAAACGAACAGTTGTGTTGGTTTGATAGTTGTGTACTTCAACATAAGTGTGGCCCTGAGTGATATCTTGATGGGAAGCATTTGGTAAAATTTCAATTTTTACATAAAAGGGCATGGAATGTCCGAAAACAAAATTATGAATGGCCCAAAGAGGCTGCATACAAAACTGTTTGAAAAACCATTAAAAAATAAAATCCAAAACATGGTTAGACCTGGTTTGATTATTTTTGGCCAATTATTTCAAACTAAATAAAACCCTCCTTTATAATAAAACTTCAAGGAGATTCATCTTCTTCTTGTACGAAAGAAAATTGTGAAATTCATTCAATATTCCTCCTTTGTGGGAACGCATTGCTTTATTGAATAGTCTCCATGTATTCCTCCTGATTTCCATCAGGTTACTATTAATCCTATAATCTATGTTTATATTTCTTAGACAGCCTTTTTCTCAGGTATGCCATTTCGAATGGGACTTGCATAGTCTAAGTTAAGTTCTCGGCTTCTTTATCTAGATATCCGTTCGATTAAATCAGATTTGGGATTTTGAACTCATTCCAGCCCGTTTTTCTTGTATTACTTAAATATTGTATGTTCGAGAACCCTATTTGAAAAGTCTATATCTACTTCTATATAGAGCCTAACACCTTACTGAACCAATGTATACATTCATGCATATAGTTCGGTTCCAATTTATCGTTTATTTCTGAAAATATTTTGTCATAGAGCACCGTTATATTAATAAATTTATCATTTTCATTTTTCAACAGTTGGTAACCCTTTATCTAATAGTGTTATAAGTTTTATTTTGTATAATAAAATTATAAATAGCTTTAAAATTTTTTTTTTTAATTCTCAATTTGTGTCATCAATTTATTTTAATTCCTAAACTGATGTCATTAAATGTATCTGAAATTGTAGATGATATACATAACTTAACATTTAATGGAGTCCGGAGAAGACATTTTTAATCCTCAAATTTGAATAAGGTTTGTATCTTAATAAGTATTTTTAAATAATATTTTGAAAATAATATTAGAAATATTTTAAAATCATGTTTAAAATATTTGAAATTTTAAAATCATGTTTAAAATATTTGAAATTTTAAAATTAAATCCTTTTTAAGGATATTTTAAACACCTTCGTCTTCATTCCGTTTTTGTCATCAAACGCCATCCAGACCATTCTCATTTATCATATATTATCCATTGATATTCAAAGAGTCGTTTTTGAATCGTCTGGTGGATTTAATTTGAAAAGAATCCATTTAAGTTTTTATTTTATAAAAAGTTTTAAATTTTTGTATTTTTAAAATATTTAATTTTATTTAAGTGTGAATGTATATCTGAAGCTATATAATAAATATCTAAAGTATCATAATAATTTCCAAGGTAATATTGATTGTATTCTATTTGTGGCTAAATTTTGTTAATAATAAAAAGGAAATGTTGTGGAAAATTAAATTTTTACTGGCTTCAAAGTTTTAAATTTTTTTTCTTTTCTTCAATGTAGACACTTTTAGGGTAGCCTTAATTAGACAATGGAATGGTTTGAAAGTAAGTTTGAAAAAAATAGGTCAATTATTGTAATAAATTTCATTTGTTTGTTATATTCTATAAAAATTTTGGTTTTAAATAATTTAAATCCTCAAAAATTTAATTTTGTTCCATAAATAGTAAAAAATAAATTGGAAATCGTCTAGAAAAAGAAAACAAAAAAAAAAACTTGTCTTCGTGGAAAATGGGAACTCGGTTGATTATTTTTTACGATAGATTTCATATAGTTTCTAATTAAAAAACTGAAGAATACCATTGGCAACCATAGAGGCAAAATAGGTCTAAATGCGTCGTTTGTATTTTTATCTTTTTGTGATAATACAGGTGTTTTATTAACAAGTAAGTACTTTTTCTGGAGCGAATGATAGAGTGGAGCCAGTCCAAAAATTGTTCAATCAAGAGTAAGAAGGGAGAATTAATTTCCTCTGAAACGAATGAAGAGTCAAGACGAAACTCCGAAATTATATGCCATTAAAAAAACCATTAAAAAATGGAACCTTCAAATTTGATACAACGCTGTTCCTTACTATTTTCAATGTGTACCTGTAATTTTGGATCAATTGAAGTAGTGATGCCCGAGGATAACTGAAAATCTTCCACACACCCACTAAAACATTTCTTCAAATCTAATAAAGACGGTAACTTGAAACAAAGATAATATCTTCAAATTTAGAACAAGAGTTTCCCTTTCTATTGAAATTTGGGTTCAAGTGAAGTATTGGTTCGGGTACCTCAACACCTCCTAAAACTTAAAAGCGTGTCTTCGAAATTAATAATGATAGTAACAAGAGTGTTCTATCCCGCTATTATTATGTTTCTAAAGTTTGGAATGAAATGTAGGGGTAGTTTAGGTACCTTCCACACAAGAAAAAGAAGATCAATTGAAATGAGCACTCATTTTATTTAGAGAATATCATAAATAGGACGGTAGAAACTTACTTAAAGACATGTTGATCAACGAAAAACTGGGCTTCCTTTCTAGATTATTAATGATTTCCAATTATCAATTCTTAATAAGCTTTGGTCTAATCTCGATCTCAACAACCGAACGCAACATTAACGAGGTGACTTTGCTGGGTTAGATGTTAGCACAACCCGAAGAAGACTATAGTATTGTTAATTTAGATGACTTTCCCTCGTTTCCACTTATCTTCCTTAAGCTAATAAAAACCTGATATTATTTATCATAAGAACTCGGACGATTATAGCTAATTTAATTGGAATACGAAAATCTGTCACGGTACAAACTGTGTACAAACATTCTGAGTATTCCATAATTAGTGAAATTATATTCTTTGCATGAAAAATCTTGGATTAATATTTAAAGGCAATATGTTAATATTAATGCAATACCTAGGTCAAATTTATATAGTGTATCACATTTCCAAATAGGTGAAGTTGAAGTTGAAAAGGTTATATTCAAATAACTTCTTCTACAACTTTTAATTTCAAAATTTAGTATATAATTTTAAAGGGGTTTTTTTTAAACTCAAAACATACCTTGAATAGTTTTATTTAGTCTTAAAGTATTTTTAAAATGTATTTTTATTTTAATGTTAATTTTTTCTTTCTCCTTCGTTTCGTTTTTCGTTTATAATTTATTTTAATTAAAACCACTATTCCCAAAAGTAAAACAAAGAAAATATTATAAAAAAAAGTTCCTGGTTTTTTACAATCAATTAAATTTTTCACAACTATATTTTAATTCAATTTTGCATATTATTATTCTTGGGTGTAAATGTACAGGTTGTTTTATCTTTTTAAAATATTCGGTTCATTAGATATTATTTTGATGAAATTACGCCACAAAGAAGTTTCTACAGGTTCAATATGTGAGTTATAAAGATCAATTAAAAAAAATTGTAATTTTTTTTTGATTTTTTATCCATGGAATTAATCAAGTGTATGAAGTTCAGTGAAGCTCATGAGCAGTATATAAAAGTTTTTGAGTACAGGGAGTGTTTTTGGACTAACAACATTGCTCTAAAGGACCGTTAAGTTGGACTGCGGTGCAAGTATTAACTTTGGAACCGAATCAGAATTTTGCGAAGTACTGCTAATTCCAAAACAAAGCGACGCTTCTGAACTGCTTTTCGGTTGACTAAAATAAATTTTGACGCAATGATTTCCTATCCTAGGAATTTCAACTATAAGAACCTGACCCAGGGCTTCCTATATAACCAATTTTTCAAACATGATTGAAAAACTTAACATCTGATTTCGAAGATGTTAAGCCTGGGTGTTGAAGTGACTCAGTTAATAAATGTTTTGAAGTTATACAAAAGATACTAAAGGCTTTAGATCTTCCACAGATTATGTAAAATCCATTCGCAATACGGTGCGAAATCATCCCGCACTTATAATAATTATCTTTGGAACCCTCTGTAATAACAAGATCTCAAAAGAGAGTGCTCTATGTTTTTAATCCAAAGGTAAACCTTTGCCTTAAATAACCCACTTTAAAAAACCAGAAACAAAATAACTTGCAACTCTAGACATTATGTTGAATGGAAAAAAATTATGTTTCAAGTATTTGGTTGGCTTTACTCGAACTTATTTATTCCACTGTTTTTATTATATTACATGTATACATGCTGGTGGTTATTTCTTTACTCAGTTTTTCTTTTCAATTTGTTTTTTGTGTGCCTCGGTTTTTTTTTTCATTAATTTTGTTATGGAATTCATAAGAATACTCACATTTAATATGTACATAATTTACTGTTTTTCTACTTTTTCTTTTAGTCTTTAGTGAATTCTTATTCACTAGGTAAAACTTATTATATATATATATATATATATATTTATAGTTTGTGTTACCCATAAGGTTAGAAAAATTCTAGGATTATTAAACTAATGCTAAGTGTGTAAAGTTAAAAACTAAGGGTATATTGTACAATATAGTGGTCACAAAAAATTTTTATTTTGTTATGTAATGTATTAATGTTATTAATAACTGTGTGTTATTTCAAGGTGGAGAGAATCAGGTGCTAAAAGAAACTTTAAAGGTATTTTGATTTAAAGTAAAATCCTTGTTATGATTGTGTACGAGTAGAATATTAGAGTGAAAATGAAAATTTAATTTAAATTCAGAAGAAAAAAAATGAAAAACTTTTCTATCCAGATTTTATTCACTTACAGTTTGTTTATAACATTAAGTTTAACTTTTTATAAAATTTTTCCATGATGGATGATGTGTTGGTGTTAAGTTCGTGAAAATTAATTTTCTATTGAAAAAAAAAAATATTAGAACAAGAAAATTTTAATAAAATTTGAACTCTTCTTAAAGTTACCAATTAAGGTTTTTAAAATAAATACAGTAGGGTTGTTTAATATCAAGCACATCTTAGCATAGTGTAAAAATTGGCTATAAATAATCTGAATGTTGTTTTTCATTCTTTCTAGACTTTCTGCTAAGTTTAAAGTTAAATTTTTACACGGGAGCGTTCTAATAGATGCAAAATCTTAAATCCGATTGGACAGGCAAAAGGGCAGACTGAAAAGCAGATAAAAGAGCTGATAAAATTTTAGTTAAAAACGAGAACAGGGAGCATAGAAAATTATATGTCAAGTCTTGAATACCGGTATAATGAAAAATTTAAAAGTTATTTCATTTGGTAAACTACTTTTTCCAAACATTCAATGAAACAACTTTTTAGACTTTGACTTTTGTATAAAAGTAAAGGTTGTATGGCAATTATCCGACCCTCTTGCACTAGACAAGCAATATTGACCGTCAAACGTAACTGCATTAAACAAAATTTCATTCATATAGCTTTATTAAATATGGAGTTATGATCATATGAAAAAATAAGTTGTATTGCAACTACTAGAGCAAACTGGTAGCAAACCACATTTGATCAATCCAACTACATTTCTTTTTCTTTATTTGGTGCACTATTTGGTCGTTCTTCAGCCAAATTCCATAAATCTCAATTTGTGATTGTTTTAGGCCAGAATATCCTACATTTGATTATAAGACATTTATTTAGAAATTCAGTAGCCCGCTGTTTGTATTACCCGAAGTTAGCCAGGTTTCACTACCATACATTACAATACTTTTTACTCATCCTCGGAAAATCTGCCGCTTGGTGTTTCTGGAAATTTTGTTAGTTTCTCTATGCAGGTGGCAATCTGTCAACGCTATTCTAGCTTTCTGAAATCGTTTTTGTCCGATTTCTTCTTTCGTTCCACCACTGGTTTATGTGATGCTGCCAAGGCAGCAGAAGTTATACTTAATTGTTTGACCATTTATTTGCAGTTGTTGTGCTACGGCGATTCTTATCACTTTGGTTATATAAACATTGAATTCTAGTCCAACATTGTTTACTAGTTTTTTTTAGATATTCTAATCCTTTGTATATCACTGAACTTATGCGAGAGAATGCATATGTCATCCGCGTTGTCAAAATTTTCAAGTTCTTCAGTTAAGGATCGTGTTATTCTTTTTTTTTAACGAACAGACCTCTTTAGGTAATGCTGTACACTTGAATACATGAAAATGTTGTTTCCTTATCAATTATAAAGATATGTTCTTTTAGTTTATAAAGACAAATATCAGTTATACATAAACCATACCAGTTTTTCATCGCTAATTTTGGTAATACGACGAAACACCCTTATACAAAATTTATTTTTTGAGATATGCCAGTTTGCATTTGGATTCTAGAATCCAGAATGTGAAATCCGGATTCCACATGTGAACCCTACTCTCGATTGCAAAAAATATCCTCGTTCTAAAACTTTATCAAGATTTAGTTTTGCCGTTAAAATGGATATTGATGGCATTTTATTTACTTCACGCCTACAAATATGCAAATTTGTATTAAAGTTATATCTGCTATACTTACAGTAAATGAGTCAAATTCAAATTTATTTGTAATCGTGTAAAATTATTTCCATAATTAATTATAATTTATTCAGTAACAAATAAATAACGAATTACAATCAGAACCTATTTATCACATAAAGTAACCAAACCTTTTTTCAATTAAATTTAAAATGTGATTTTATAATTTGTTAATTATTTATTTCAAAGCCATTTATTACTATTAAAGTATTCATGTTAATATTTTTTTTTTTGTATATATTTTTAATATATTTATTACATTTTCAAATAATAATAAAAACTATTGTTGAATAAATGCTAATATTTAAACAAACTATATAATACAATAATACTGTAACATTGGTTTAATTAATTAAAGCCCTTAAGTACATGCACTAAATTGTTCATTAGTCAATTGTATATTATTTAAGTAATTATATAAAATTATTAATTCAAAATATTGGGTTTTTAGGAGTCATTTTGAAAAATAATATCACGTATTTAAAACGAAATGAACTATTACAAATAAAGTTATTCAAAATTTAAATGATTGCAGTGTGGCCATTTTGTGTGTAAATTTATTTCAGCATGTTTAAACATTTTAGATTTAATTTTGACTTTTAAAATTTTTGAATCCAATTTATCGGGGAAGAATAAACAAAATTACTGGATTTTCAAATTTACTAATTGCTAACTCATTTTCCATTTCAACTTCAGCAAAACTCTGGCCACCGTACATTTTAACTTAAACGTTTTCCGTATGTTTAAAAAAATCTAAAGATTATATGCAAAAATACAAGAATTGCAGACAATGGGATCCAGTAAAATTTGGAATGAAAAATTCGGACACCCAGCTTCTATTAAATATAGAGTTATGTTCATTAACAAAAAGAATTTGTATGACTGAACCTAAAAAACCGCTAAGCTTACTGGTTTAATTTAAATAGCTTAAGCCTACACTTCTTTATAAATGCATTTGTGAAAATTTCAGAATCCTAACTCTTTTAGTTTTTAAATTAGTCTGTAACCTAAAAAGGTAGTAGTACTTCTTAAAAATTCCTTAAGATGTCAGTTTCTCAAACTATTAAAAATTTAGTCTTACCAGATGAACAAAATAATTAATTAAAAAGTCGAAAATCATCTTTTATTTGGTTTACGGTTAACGGTTAACTCACTGTAAAAAAAATTCCGAACGAAAAAATGCTTAAAAAAAATCACGAATAATTCGAAAATCTTGAAAAAAAGATCCCGAAAATACGAAATTGTCGAACAATAAAAAAATCCCGAAAAAAAGCTATCTCTAAAAGTACACCTAATTTAAAATATGGCTTACAAATTCTGATTTTATATCCAACTCCAAAATCCTTTTTTTGAATTGTAATATTAAATTAATAAAAATTAAATTTCGGTATTTTTGGTTCTCAGGATTTCGTAGCTTTCGTGATTTTTTCCACAAAATTTAAATTCTAGATTTTTTTAGAGATTTTGTGTTTGGAAATTTTTCAGTAAAATGTCATGCACCCGAATACATTTTTTAAATACTTCTAAATATTAAGTCAAAGTTAGTATATGTAAGTTGATTTATTATTCTAAATTTGTCTTAAATATTTAATTTAAATGTAACTAATTTTTTTTTGTTTTTTTGTTTTTTATATTTGAACGAAAAATGTGGAGGATGAAAATTGTTATCATTATAACGCTTTCAAAAAAATGAAAAGCTATATGTATAAAAGCGAATGCTTAATTGTTCGTAACGTTTTACGTGCTCAGCCAGCATTATCATGAACACTTTTATATGAATGTTCTTGGATACGAGGGTTCCAAGTTAAGGCTGTGGTGCAAGTTTTTAAAAATTTTTGTTCTAAAATAAGAACGCTTTAATCAAATGACTTCACATTTTATAAACATGTTGAACCTGAGTAAAAAGAATTCAGTTTTATACATAGAACAATAATTTAAACCGAGTCCGAATCATCCAGCAAATTCTGTTTGATGATTTTCCAAGTTTGATTCTGGTAACTAATTATTATGAGGATCCAAACTATAACTTTAGGTTTTGGATGACAAGATTATGAAAACCTAAATCCTTTATATTAAAAGTAATTTCATATATAATATTATTGGTAATTCCAAAGTATTCTTAAAATAGATGGTGGATCGTACTAAATATTATTTCTATGACTTGTTCATATTTTACTGCTTTGTGTCATCCCAAAGCTTTTAGTCATAGTAATAAATTTGTTTTACATATTTTTGGTTTTCTTTTTTAAATAATTAAATAATTGTTCATTATTTATTTATTTACATTATATTGGTCAGTGTTTTTTATTTTATTATTCATGCTATATTTATCCACCCTACCTTCTATAAAACCTTCTCTTTTTACATAATTAATTGATTGAAAATGGGAATTTATTTTTTTAAATCAATAATATATAATCTTTTAATCATTTTTATGCATTTAGGTTTCTTAACTACAAAATTTACAAACTAATAGCAGCCAGGAGCAAATGATATCTTCAGTCTTAAAGTGGTTAGGATAAAAGCCTCAGGAAACAATAAAAAACAAAATCCTAGAAACCTATATGATTAAAATTAAGGAGAATTAGACAATCTAGGAGTTTGGTTCTATTAAATGTACTACAGCATATTGATTTTTACCGAACCATAAAAAGTATTATAGATACTAGTACCCAGTTTAAATGTAAGCCAGAATTCAGTTTTGTTGATTTTTCGGGTTAGTTCATTTAAATTGATTATAGTTTGCAGATTATTCAATTGCAGCATATACCGTTAGGTATTTATCTCTTGTACAGCTCATTTTAGGTAATTGCTTTTCCCAGAACACAAACAAAGTTATAATCCTGGATAATAATGTTGTTTAAAATTAGATTTATATAAAAATAGACTATAATTTTACACCATGTAGGAATTAGTTTTTTGAGTTTCTTTACACAAATATCCTCCAACATAGAGATAATTTCCATGATCAAAACAGAGGAATAGGCGTGCATATACATTAAATAAAAGTCAAATCTTGAGACATTTTTACTAAATTCCAAAACAAAGCTTAATATTTTCGATTATACAAAAACATCTTATTAAAACACAACATTTAACATAAAATAACGATTAATCACTTCAAAATACACATTAAAGAAAAGGAAAATATATTTTCAAAATAAATCAAATAAAAATAAAAAGTTTTTACATATATTTTAGGACTTGTATATACTAGTACCTACCTATCTACAAGTCATTATTACTATAGAATTGTTTTCTATTGAATTACTTTAAAATTTGTTACTTTCTACTATTATTATACAACAGGCAGCTCTTTTGTTTCTTTTACTGTTTTAAATTCAAACAACTTTAATAAATTTTCCAAATTCTATTCAAAAGATTTGTGTCCTAAAGTTTTATTTCAGAAACAAATCGAATCCTAAAAAACAACAACGACTACTACAAAAAACATCTATTACAACAACTTAAAACAAAAAAGAAATAGAAAAGGAAAATTTTATTTGTCCATAGGAAAAATAATTTATATTGCCTTAATCCTTTCCTTTACCATATTCATTGGAAACATATACATATAAATTGTAAATGAAATACAAGTTTTCTTTGTTTTGTTGTCGGATTGAAGCAAATTGAACCTCTGTAATAGAAAAGAATAAAATAGATTGGGAGACAAAAGAACACAAGAAATAAATAGGAATAAAATGTGGGTTTGAGTTTTTTTTTATTTTATTGTTTTCATTTCAAGGGTATTCAGAAAAGTTTTTTTTTTTTTTTTCTTTATTTAAAACCATAGTGTGACTATGTTAGGTTATTTTATCATTAAGAGTTTTCAATTCAATAATTTTTCGGGGCTGTACAACCCTATTTGGTAAGTGTTGTGGAATTATTATAGGATAGAATAATAAATTTTTAAAGGAATTTTATATTTAGAAAGGTTTATTGGTAATCACATACATTATCGTAAATTAACAGGTGAAATGAAGTATGGTATACTCCGTGCGTGGTTTATCTGTGATTTTTTTAAAAGAGATTTGATTTACCTTTTTAATTTATATAAGAGCAAATCAGGATCAATAAGGACAAATTACACTAAGCTTAAATTATTAAGCTTCTATCACTCTCCACCTCTAAAATTGTGGAAAAACGGTTAAATGGATGAGGAATATGGATTTGAAACGCTAAGGAAAAAGAAAAGGTCAGCGATAGGGACTTGAAAGTATAAGTAGTGAGGATTGGAACCGCTGAGGAATAAGGTAAGTTCAGCTATAGGGGATTGACAGTATGAGGAGTGAGGATTAAAATCGCTGAGGAATAAGTATAGGCCAGCGATAGGAGGTTGAAAATATGAGGAGTGAGGAATAGAATCGCTGAGGACTAAGTATAGGTTAAGTAAAAGAGGTTGACACTATGAGAAGTGTGGAATAAAATCGCTGAAGAATAAGTATAATAAGTTGTATAAGTTGATTCATTTCTGTAAGAAATTTCTTGAATAAAATCTACATTTAAAAATCCCTTAGTCAATACTATTAAGTCATAAAATTTGGTCAACTAACCAAGTATCTTGTAACATTCACCATGTGGTAACCATAGGTTTTAAGCTATGGTTGTAATTTGGTTTTTTTTACGATAATTGAAAGCTCGAAATACCCATTGAAACTGTGCGGTGTTTCGTTCGGTAGTCTACGACCTTAACACTTCGTCTGCGATGAGCATCAGTTGCACTCCTTGTTTAAAAACTTTGATTGTAGGTATTAATTATTTTATTTCTTTAGAACAGGTGTTCGTCTCCACAGGTATAAAGCCGAATAAGTGATCAGACTGTGCGCCAATGGTTAAGTGGATTGAGCGTTGCGGTAACACTGGGATCATTTATAAGACAAATTGCTCTGTTTTGGACTTTAGTGAGCACGAACTCCAATTTACATTTACAAAAGTCCTTCGTTTGAGTTCTACCAGTACTGAATTACCCAAGACTGTTAAAATTCAATAACATTCGCTGTGAAGTAGCATAAAAGCTATCAATAAAATTCAGTAGAGTAATCGTAACTTTAATAAAGTAGGTAGGTACTTCAGTTGTTTTACCACCTGCTATTTCTGCAATTTGTAAAGCTCAAAATCATTTACAAAGTCAATTTCAAAAATAAATAATTAATTTCCTCTAGAAACCCTTAAAGCTTCTTAAAACATTCTACAACACAACATCTACTTTAGAAATTTTATTTTTATATTTTCAAAAATATTACTTTAATTTGTGGCTTTTTTGTTCTTCTGATGCCTTTTTACAATTCCTAATGGAATAATCTCAATAATTCACAATTATATAATTTTCTTCTTAATTTCACCTATACATATATACATAATATTATTTTATATAACATATACACATAGATGTAAACATGTGAGTTTTTCATTTCATATTTTTTTTTAGAATTTAAATCAGACATGATTAATTTTTCTCTTGTTGCCTTTGGGATTCAATATGTCCTCGTCCTTAATTTTTATACTAAATTTGTTGCATATTGTTATTATCTGAAAGAATAAATTTATTTTTAAAAAATTTATTCAGCTAACAAATATGCAGAAATGTGGTATTTTTGTTTGTCTTTTTTTGTTAGTATTAATGGACATGAAGACGCATGTATTTGACATATGTATTTAAAGTTATATGTGTAGGTTGTACATTTGATATTCATATGTAGGAGAGAATAAAATCCTGGTTATAAAAATGTCGAAAACAAATGAAATCCATTTTTTTTTTAATTGAAATTCATGAATGTGCATTTTTTTACACTGAAAAATGTTTCTTTACGGTAAGTAAATTGTGATTTTACTGTTGAATATGTGTTATGTTAGATGTGAGGTTCTGTAGTTTTAATAAAAGAGTTAAATTGGATCAAATAAAGAAGAAGAGAAATTTCAAAGAAATCAGTGTTCAATTTAGGAATTTTATTAAGGATTCAGTAGGTTCATCTACACTTTTATCCGATTTCGTTTTCTTTGTAGCCCCAGATGGTTGTAGTAAGCAATGAAGTGTTTGGCTAAGCACAAAAGGGGGAAGATCGAAAGCCAACCATTTGGATTTGTATTAGTGAGTTTAGACCTTAGTGAGTTTGAGGATAAGACCTTACAACACCAAAACTACCCCCAGCTTAAAAATGTTACCAAGTACAGTGGAAAGCATCGAAAGCATCACCTATTGAAATTTTAAGGAGTTCTTTTAGAAAGAGTGACATTTTAACATACTAAAACTACGCCTTTTTTTGCAACTAAGCTCTGGATTGGAACCTGGGATACAAATGTACAGTTTTAGTTTCGGATATAAGTATATAGAAAGATTTTGGGAAATTGTGGATCATGGTATTATACAAAGAAAGGGAAATTAAATTGGATATTATGAAAAACTATGATAATATTCTTCTTAAATTTAATTAAATTGTATATATATGTAATATCAACTTTAGGGAACACATTGAAAGAAATGCATGAAAGAACAGGTGATTCAAAACACCAGAAGACGTCTGCTGTTCTCTTTGTATCACTTTGATTTCCTATTAAAGATATCTACAAAATAAACTTAATAACCCAACTGAATGGCGATGGTTGTTTGGAGTGAGGGTTGAGGTGCTGCTGGGATATGATTATCTAAATATCCCTGTGCTGTTACAGGTTTTCATTATGCTAAATCTCAAATCTTAAGAAAGTCATATATGGAGATGTGAGTTTGTCAGTGATACCTAAAAGGACCCAAACTAAGCAGCATTTTCAACTACATCAAGTATCGAGTCAATTTTTTGTTTAGTTCTAATGGCGTGTTAGAAATTCAAAGATTCAAAGAGGTATAGTCAAAGTGTCGAATCTGTAGTCAAGAGAGCGAATCAAAACGTAGTTCGCCGCAAATCAAGACAATTACTTAAATACCTCTTACTAAATCAACAATCCCAAAAGAATCCATAAACAATTCCTAAAATCGTTCAAAATAGCATTTATAAACATAGTATGTATTCTATTTTAATTTATTAGTATGTTGGTGTTAAATTCCTCATAATTTATGGTACACTGTCTATTACCATTTGAAATATGTATGTACAAAAAAAAAATATAAATATTTAATTGGAAATTATTTCATGTGTGAAAATATTAATAAATGCTGCCTATTCACATTAGTGAAGATACATATATATATGTATGAATATATATTCATATTTTAATTGTTGGTTCTAATATATATATATATATATATATACAACGTTATTTAAATACATTTAACTTTATATATATATACATAATATTTACTTTTATGCCTAGCAATTTTAACACTTGAGATTTTTTTTTCATGATTTGTTGGTATGTGGGTGTCTAGGGTATTTTGTTTTTCAAATGTTAATTTAACCGTCTGGATATTTTTCATTCATTTTTAAAACCATAGCAATATTTAGTCACAAAAAAAAAAATTAAATACTTCAACCTACATACATGAATTAAAAAGAATGTTTGAAGACATTCTATTGATTTTCCATTGAAGAAAGTCTGGTTTGAGTTTTTGGAAGGGCTGGGGGTGGCTCAAATTTACTAGAAAAATTATAGCATAAAATCAAAGAAAAAATTGAAATCTAAAATGTGTTTTTAATAAGAATATTGTAAATTCAGAGAGACTTTGTTTTGGAAATGGGATTAGGTATAAGGGTATATAAAAAAACGAAATGAAATTGAAGCTGTAAGCATTTGAGAAAATGAGAGAGAGATTTTCCAAAGAAAACATTTTATTGAAAAAAGAAAAATCTTGTTATTACAATCTTTAAATCGAGTACTATAGAGACTGTTAAAAAAGGAGTGGCAGAACAAAAAAAAATTATGCTGAGATGGTGTTGAAAAAATGGACTTACATAAAATTGCAGACACAAGTTAATTTAATTAATTAAGAAGCATGTTTCAGAAAACTCTGAATTTAAAAAAATTTAAAGATACGCTATTTCTGTTTTTCTTAGAACACTCTGTTTCCTTATTCTTATTATTTTATTATGAGCCGCATTCTGTATCTCACTCACTTTCATTTAATGAGTTAAAAATTTAAAAAAAGAGAGTTTTCATATTTCGTGTCTCAATTTTAGTCATCTGGTGACAAGTATTGTACCTAAGGTTTCACCAGTTGTATAATTTGATTATTTTCATCATCTTCATTACTTTCAAAATATAAATAAATATACGTAACATAACACTTTTATAAAAAATTGTATCCTAAATTTGCCATTACGTTTGTGACGCAGAGAAGTAGGGAGAATTAGATGTGGACTCAAAAGTATCGATCGGATCAGAATCGAAAAGTAAATCGATTTGACTATGTATGTCCATCCGTCCGCACGATAACTCAAAAAATTTAAAAGCTAGGATTCTGAAATTTTCATAAATTCGTTTTTTTTTGCAGTAGCCGTCATCGCTATTGAAATCTAGCGAGTTTGCTCCATAGGTTCGAGTAGTTGCCATACAACTTTTTTTACATGAAAATAACTCTATACCTTATGAATCTGAATGTCTGAAATTTTGTCAAAAATAGTTTAATTTTATGACAAAAGGTTATTTTAAATTTACCAAAAGGAATTAACCGGGTGATATTACGGTCATTATGGGTAGTCATTTTATAATCTGATTTCTAGTTATATTTTTTTTTATTTTGTAAACATGGGTATGTTGATCTTAGGTCTATTTATTTAAGCTCAGTCTCAACCAAATTTGTGGTTAATTTTGTTTTGGGTTTTAAAGCAACCTATCCAAGAAAAAGACTGAAATTCTCACATTTTTGACATACAACGAAACTTCATCACGTTACCTTGACAAAATCCAAACTATTATTTTACAACTATTGAATCTTTACTCTACTTAGTACACTTGCAGTATCATATAAATAGTGAAATTGATTCTATTGAATTGAAATCGATGAAGCCTCTCTATAACTCCTCTATAATAAAACCTCCGGGGTATTATGCCTCATTTAATGAAAAATAACGCCCGGGTTTTATTTTTCACAGTAATTGAGAAATAAAGCTCAGGGTTTAATTGTTTTTTTAAGTTGAACTATAACTTCCATGAGAAATAAAGCCCCTGGGTATTATTTCCCATTTCACGATCAGGAACGGGTTTCCTTGTACATATGTGGTTTTAGAGTTGGGAACGAAATCTGCACGATAAAACCCCAAAAACTTAAATCCGCAAATATTTATCTAGATGATATCTCCTAGTTCAGAATCTCCCATAACATATTCTTATATGTATTCATATACGAGTATTGTTAAAAGCCCTGGTTTAAAGACTTAGGTTTTGGAAATTTCGGCTTTGTTGATTTTGTTTTTGGGGATTTTGTCTTATTGTGGGTTTTGTTTTAAGGAATTTTGGTTTATGGTAATTTTGTTCCGTTCCCGTGAGTTTAGTTGGAAGGAAGAGGAAAATTTTATTTTAATTTTAATAATAAAAATTTTTTTGAATTTTCTAATTACATGTTGAAAGGAAGCGTATTAACAACTAGTAATGACATTTAATTAAATAAAATTCTATGGTATAAGTGTTTGTGAATTGTAAATTATAAATAAAGTTTTAAAATAATAAAAATATAGTTTTCAATGTCATTTGTCAAACACAAAATGTATATTAGTCAAACTTCAAATTAGTGAATAAAAGTATATAAGTTTTTTTCCAATCGAATGACACTTTTTAACAAACTTTTACAACTTCTAGATATCTTTGTACTTCAAACGAATAATAATTTTATATTATTACACTATTTTAGCTTCGTCTTCAAGAAACATTTGTATTAGAGCTGGTAAAACCAAACAAAATATTTAAAGATTTACTAAATTTGAGAAGTAAAAAATTATTATTTGAAAGTTACAAGTACCCCATGTGGAAAATTAATATTGACATTTTCAGGATTAATGTTACGATTATTATTATTATTATTGGTATTGGAATTAAAGGTATTCATATGTACGTGCTACAAATGTACACGTATATTATTCGTTTTTTATTTATGGAACTCATAAAAATAAAACAAATGCAACGGATGAACGTATTTTTAAGGGTAAAAAATGTCCTTCTTTTAATGAGATTTATAGGATATAAGGTTAACTATAAGGTTAAAAAGGATAGGATATAAAGATATAGAAAATTCATAAGGATTTAAGATAAATTAAATATTAAAACGGTATTTTCAATTTTGTCCTCTAGCAAGGTCATATTAAAATATTTTTTGAATTGAGAAAAATATGGTATATGGCTATATATTGTATTTTTTTTTTTACACCCTAGTCAAACTCTAGGAACGATTACTTATTTAAGTTAATTTTAAAACGTTTCAAATTGTATAATGTTCTATTTCTTTCAGAGGGGGACACATTAGTCGGAAGCAAGTTTCATATTCTAGCAGTTCTCACAATTAATGAGTTTCTATATCCAGTTTTGAGCCACAAAGGAATTTGCACTGTGTAGAAGTGATGACTAAAGGATCCCTGGTGTTGCGTTGGAGTTGTTTAAAGGGTGGCATTATTGATTTTAATTCAATGGCGCAAGTGCCAAAAGCTACAAGATATTTATAAAAAAGTGTTAAAGCTCAAATATTACGAGTGCTAAAAGGAGTGAAAGTAACCTGGAGGGAAGGGTCGGGTCGCCAATTAGGCGTAAGGAGCGATTTTAGATTTTGTCCAGGTAACTTAGTGAAGTTTGGGGAGCGCCAGCCTAAATGTGAGAGTTATACTCTATCTTCGGACATATGTAAGCTTTATAGATATTGGACAGACGGCGAGAGAGAAAACCCAAACATTTGGCAGCTTTATTAACAACATCAAAAATATGTTCATTCCATAACATTTTTTGGTTAAGCTGCATACCTAAGATGTTTAAATTTTCAGACCGCTGTATTGGCTTGAAATCAAGTGTATATCTAAATTAAAGATTTTTTTAAATACGAACAAGTGACTATAGTATTTGCAATCACAATGATTACGAAAAGCCTTAAGTCCTCTTCGACATCTTTAGCAGCAAAGCCTATGTTTTCATGAAATCTAAGATAATGGCTATACAAATTTTTAAAAATAGAAGGCAGTCCCTCATTGGGTAATGCTTTAAACATTACATCTTGAACAAAATTCCTATCTTTTTTCTTACCGATGATTGTATATCCGTGTTATTTGTTTGAATGCTGAAATGAACTTTTTTTTGCGATATTAAAAGAGATGGAAAATGCATTAAGATGAGTTTTAACAGAATTCATCATCCGAAACACTATATACGACAAAATCTTGTGAAATCTATTTTCCTCAAATTTTGACTTACATAATCCTTTATGAACAAAATCCTGCAAATTATTTTTAAAGGAAGAAAAGATTCCAGCTTTATAAAGTATGTTTATATGTATGTTTGTATGTATATATATGTAACAAATGGTTAAGTTGGATTTAAGAGTTGGATTCAAAAGCATGGTAATTCGCCTTTTAACAAAAATGTGTATATGTAACTTAAAAATTTTTACAACTCAACACTGCAACTTGGACATTTCACAATTTTTACATGGAGATATTTCGCAATCACAGATATTTGGTTTTTACGGAATGTATAAAAGGAGAGACTTTAATTCAAAATCAGGGTTGCCGCTTTTGTTAAATATTTATTGTATATGTGGGATATCTATCATTTTGTATATTGTTGATTTTCTTTGTTCTTCCTTTGTCCTTACAGAGCTTCAAAGTTTAAACCTCATTGAAGAATGTTATCAAAGATAAGGACAGTGGAAAATTTAGATTTTTAAAAATAAGTGTTACCAACTATCTTTGACACTTTGGCAGACTTAATATTTGGAATATATTCTATAAAAGCTTTATATTGGGTAAAAATTGTCTATTGGTAAAGTGTGACACTTAAGTTTCACTCTTTAAGAATTCTTTAATATTACTCTACTTGCAAAATTACTTAATTTTTTGATAGGATGTACAACCTAATTTAAATCCAAAGTTTTTTGACAATTTTTTAAAATTAATATTATTTCTTCTAAGGCCTCAACCAAATCTCATCTGTATATAATATATGCATTAAATATGATTAACTGGTTAGGTTAATAAATAGAATCGATTCTTAATATTTAATTCTTTAAATTTATAATTTATTTAAAATAATATTTTATATCCTGCGGATATCCTATGACATTAATACCTTTGCAGTTAGTATATATGCATATATTCATATAATATAATATAATCTATGTATATATCAAATATTTAAAAACTTTTATACCAATGACCGACCACCTGTATCAAGTCAATATAACGACAACATTAAAAAATAAACAAACGCTTTGATTTTAATCCTTTTTGGTATAGGCATACAAAGATATAAATATTGAAAAAGGATTAACTATAGTACAAATGGCTTTATTTATCTTTGTTGGCTTCTGGTTATTTATTTAATATATATGGTTTTTTTTTTTGTTATTTAATAAATGCCTTATAACGCATCCCGATATTGACCGAGAGCAAGAGAATAAATAAAAAATCAAAAAAAATATCAAATATGCATTCAACTGTATTTGTGTCAGTTTGTACAAAAAAAACTGATTTAAAAGGAATTCAATTCAAGTTGCAACAGTGGTTGCTATTGTGAAATTTCATCGAGAATATGTGGTTTAGGGAGAGACTATGGAGAAGAGATGTTAAACAAAACCAAATATTTAAATGACCTCTGAAAATGTAGGCCATAAAAGTTTTTTTTTTTTTTGTGAATCCATTCAAAGAGTTGAATGAACATTGGAAGTTGAACATTGGAATTCAAGATATGAAAAAATTTCAATAAAATTTTTATAAATAAAAATATAGTAATGAAAGGAAAATGATAATATTTAATTTCACATTCTAACGGTATAAACTTCAGTTTCCTTTCATATACTCTTTTCTCATAAATTTTTTCCTTTTTCACAAAAAAATGGTCTATTATCAAATTAATTTCGTCATTTTTTAAATAAAATTGATCCCAAGTTATCAAATGAAATTGGTCCGTTTTCATAAGCACTGCCGGATCTTGAGACTCAAAAGCCGAAATAAGATCATTTGAAAACTTAGTCCCCTATCCTGTAGTTTTTTTTTTTTTTCCTTTTCCACTCCTTTAAGGAGTATAGGGCATTCACCAAGTTTATTTTAAACTAGGCTTCAGTTTCTTTTAATCATAATATTCACTAAGCCGTTGATTACTCGGCTGTAGCTATTGTATAAGGTTATGAAATATGAATACACAAATGTTAACTTTGTGCGCCATCTATAATCTTACACAAGAATTATTTATATATTTTTATTAAATCTTATTTTATATTACGATATAAAGTATTACCCTATCCTGTAGTAAGAACTCCAAAACGAAAAAAAATAAAATAAATCTCAAAAAATGCTACTCAAATTTTTAAGGGACAATTTTTTAGGGTGGGCCTAACTGCAAACTTGCTGGGTTCTGCTGTAAAATCAATGAATAATTTTTTCAAATATCTCAAATTAACTGTCGACCCCGAGAAACGAGACTGTTCAAAAAATTACTAACATATCTCGAAAATTTAATACTACTAATTTTTATTTGAAAAAAGATCAAATTCATTTGAAAAAGATCAAATTCTTTTGAAAATACACAAATTATATGTGAAAAAGGACCAAATTCAAGTTTAAAGAGCATATATGTAATTGACAGGTTACTTTTATATTAAAAATTAATATAATCATAACCATTCTTTGATATCTTACTCAGCAAAATTTTAAGAAAGAAGATTAGCTATTAAAGTAATTTTTGACCCATTTAAACCCATATCTTTCTTAAAAATTTTGCATCATTTATTAACTGAAGGTTTTTTTATACCTTTGCATCATCAATCTGGTATCTATGAATCATGAACAGTTTAAAGTGTAAACATGCAACGTTAGTTTCAAATATTCCGATAAAACTAATTATTTACCATTGAACTCTCACCACTTAAATTTGTTTTTTTTTTTAAATAATAAGTTTTATAATATATTATTTGGCTTATCATGAAATGATTTGCAAAAAATACCCAATTCTTTCTAATCATTTCCGAAAAACTGAATGATTTTTTTTTTTTGAATCAGATGGAGCACTTTTTGTTTACTTTTTGTAAAATATATTCTAAGAACTTTGATTCGGTTGTTATGAAATAATGTTCCAAGAAATAAGACCGAATTAAATAGTGATTAATTGGAAAAATATAAATATTGTTAAAGGATAATGTGGTGAAGTTCCAGAAGTCCCATTCCACAGCGTACCTTAAAAACTTATTTTAAAAGTGCTATCGGGCTTTTGTGCTTCACTTCTAAGGGCTTCACTTGAGGCTTTTGTTCTAACAGTGGGAAGTCAGGAAAAATCTGCAATTTTGAAATGATGTAGAAGTCACATGAGTAGGTCATAATTCCTCAAGTAATATTTAATAGAGTTTATTACTGTCATTACTACTGTAAAACTCCACCTAATTGTAACCTAATCTGTAAATGTGCTGGAAAGAAAGGGATATCCCGAACTTAAATCCAATTCTGTGTCTTCTAAGTTTCTTTTTTTATAGAGGAGCTGTTCTATTCTAATTTAGGGTATGTTGTTCAATATTAGAAGGTCACAACCCAAAATTATTATTGTGTTATATGTCCTATCAATATTTAGCTGGCGACGAAATTAGAAGCGAAATTTTAAAGAGTTAAAATTTAGGGGGGTTTCCTTGATGTTGGATTCCATTGTAGAATCGCATGTATTTGGAATGTCACGTATATACATTTATATTCCCTATATACTTATGCATCCAACACTGATTTATTAACCTTCTTAGTAACCCACTAACATTTTACAGAAAGCTGAACCAGGCAAATTATCTGTTATTAAAACGAAAAACATTTTTAAGGCCCTAAAAAAAAGATAACGGAAAAAGATCTATTCAAATTACCTTACCAAAAGCTATATTTCAGTGAATTTGGCATTAAATTTCTAAAGATCACGATTTTGGTTTTATTTCCGCTTTAAAATGAAATCTAATTGATCCAGACATTATTTCCTGGGCATTATTAGTAAATACTACCTATATGATTCACATAATCATTGAATTGAATACTACCCATCTTTATACAATAATTAATAATGTAAATCGAAAAAAAAAAAATGTCCCAAGGCGAAAAAATCTTCACACCGTTTACATCAATTTAACACTGTCATAATTATCAGGAAATCATTTATTTCTTACGCTTCATTTTTTTTTTCAGTGTGATGATTTGGTCGTTTTTACTTCGATGACTTATTCTTTTATTTATCTAAGAACCTTCTTATTAAAAAAAAAACATACAATGGTCTGTAAAATCATTCAAATGGAAAAGATTACTTGAAGCTTAGCAACTTTTATTTTTATTTTAGTTAAAATCAATAATTTTTGAAGAAGAAACTGGAGAAAAAAAACTTGCAATGAATAGATTCGAAAGTTTTTGTTTAATCGGCATTTTCTAAGTAAATTTACAATATGCGATATTTTTTTTTTCTGCTTAAAACTGATTAAATAAAATCGATGCTTCTGATTTTGTTAGAAAAATCTATTTTCTAGTATAATTTTCTTTTGTTGATTCAATTCATGGTTACAGAATAATAGAATGCTTGAGGTAATTTGAATCTCCCTTTTCCTAGACCTGACTTATATAAGAAAATTAAATAGTAAATAATCGGTCAATAGATCTTTAAGAACAAGTTCTTATTGATTTCACGATAAAGATTTTAAAGACCATCATTAAGTATCTTCCTTAGAATTTTAACTAAGATTTTGTAAAATACTTTTATTAGTAAAATTAGAACATTTTTGTGTCAATCCATACGCAATTAAATTTTGGTGAAAAACTAGGAAGTGTGTAGTAGGGAAGTGTGTTAACCCTAATATAAATATCGTCCGGTTAATTACTTTGGGCAAAATTTCAATTACAAAAAATATTGACTTCCTTGACGGCTTTCGAAAATTATCTTTTCTTATAAACAAACTCAATCCCAATGAACTAAAATACTTTTCTTGGATAAAGTTTAAATAAATTTTAAGAGTCTTTCTATCATACTATCAGACTGATGTACAAGAAAATATAATTTTATAACAGGTTTTCGAACCTTTTGCAATAGACCAACCATATGTGTGCGTTGCCATGATTTTTGGAAAAATTTAAGCATTTATTTAATAATGTTACAATTGTGCTTATATAAAAAAGAGAAGTTGAATGGCAGCTACTTGAATCCGTTTAGAAAACTGGCTGGATTTTGTTTAAAAGTTATCTTGTGAACAGATTGACAGACGAACGCACGGATAAACACGCATAGCTAAATCAAATTCATTTTTGATTCTGATCCGATTCATACCTTTGAGTTTATATCTATTTCTCCTCTACACTGTTACAAATGATATGGCAAATTTAGTATATCCTTTGCGCTCATTCAAATGTATGCTCATATAAAATAGAAGCTATATTACAGCTACTTAAACTCGTTGAACTAATTAAGTGAATTGCAAAGATGGCTATAGCAAAGATGAAAATTCAGATAAATTGCTTGGATACAGGCAGAAAGACACACTAAAATGCTAAAAAAGTTAAAATAACTCAGTTTTCGATTCTGATATAATTCATTCCTGTATCAGTCTTTATCTATTTCGTCTTCTTTACAGTGTCACACAAAAAATATTAACTTTAGAACTGTATATTCCTGCGTTCATACCAAATCCAAACAAAACTTTTACATTGTTCTTTTTTAAAAATTTTTGATTATTATCGTTTTTAACTGTACAAACTCAATCCTAATTACTTGACATGCATTTCTTCTATATATACCGTTTAAATAAAATTATTTCAATAATCTCTATAATTATTAACATACAACTCAATTAAATTAAAAATCTACCTTAATTCATTGCATATATAATAATTCTTGAATACTAAAACCAATATTAATAAAATTTGAATTATTAAAATTACTCAGACGTTGCGAATTTCAATTAAAATATCGAATGTATTAATTTCCACCAATTAATGACAATTTCAACAAAATGGAATGTAAATTGTAAATATGAAAACTCAATATTATTTTTTCTATTTGAAATCCGGAAATGTAAACTGCCCATCAAATTAAAAATTGTAAAAAAAATATCATTTAATTTTGGCATGTATTCAAAATATTTAATGCGGTAGGAAACGCTAATTAGTGAAATAATATTTTATGCTAATTATGATTTTCATATATAGGTTAATAACCCGATTAAATGCATAATAATTAAATGATGAAAGTAAAATTTAATATTTTCATTTCCTTTTGCGGGAAAGGGTGGTTCCAGAGATTTATAGACAAGTTAAATTGTTTGAATTTGTTAATTTAAAGAATTGAATACTGAATTAAGAACAGAACCTCCGTACCATAAATAAATTAAAATTTCATTGATTTTTTAATTGCTTCCTATGCACTTAACTACTCTACAATAAAGACTCAACTCCTCTGCAAGCATGATCTTGCAAAAATATTATTAGTCAATCAAAGCAGTTGGTGTTTTTTAATTAAAAGGAAGGTAGATTTAGTAAATAGAATATAAAGAAATAAACATGGATTGTATAAGCTCTTCTTCTTGCATAATGAGGTTTGTATTGTAAAGTCTAATATTTAATTTAATTTATTTTATATATTGTTAATATTTCTGGAAATGTCTGATTATATGGGTTCCTCTGATCCCGTGATCCGATTTGGCCCATCTGCGAAGCCGTTCTTTATTTCGACTAAAAAAAACATTCATACTAAATTTCTTTAAAATCGGATGAGATTTTGATGAATTATTGGAACTTGACATTCCCGAAACTCTAGACTGAATTCTAGGATCTCTAGACCCCAGGATACTAGAATCTATGGAATCTACTCTTCACCGGTACCCACGAATAGTCTATACATCAAATTTATACTCACTCCAACGGTTATAACTCGAGATTTCTCGAAAACTCTGGAGCTTCTTTATGGGAGATTAACGATCCCGTAATTTGATTTGACGCATTTACGAACTTAATCTTACTTTTGACGAAGAAATCACTCGTACCAAATTTAATCAAAATCTGTTGAAACTTACGCGAGTAATCGTTTTTACAGATACACATACATACACACATACATCTTAACTTTTTTTTGGGACAGAACCAACTCTATTTTCTCACCGAGGAACTTATAACATTTTCTTCGATAGTAGATATACTGAATAAAAGCTAAAATCCTATCTTCTTCATTGCCCCTTTATAGATGTGACCCCACCACATGGTTTAAGCTTCTTTAGCCCATCATATTACTTCCTTATTGCCTACCCATGATTATACTGTGTTGACAGTAAGGGGTATAAAACTATTTTATTGGCTCAGGTTGTTAGAGGGCAAAGGCAATAAGATCTGGCACAAAACTAAGGTGCTATTCTTGTTGTCATAGAAGATAATTGAATCACAAAAACATGTATATTACGAAAATTAAAAAATATTATAATAGTAGATTCTAGCTGAAATAACGATTATGTTATATTCTTTCGTCGAAAATAGTAGTATAGTTTTTAATTGCAAATAAGTTGTGTGGGCTTTATTTGCCTAGAATAATATAGGACTGACAACACGATCTTAATTCTGTCTGTACTCGGACTATATCTAAATTGTATCAGTTTATATCTTTCTTTTTATCTTCCCCACACAAAGGGCTCTCTGATACTCAGCCAAATTTTCACATA
The DNA here is from genome assembly GCA_963082915.1 of Dolichopus griseipennis. Classification (NCBI taxonomy): domain Eukaryota; kingdom Metazoa; phylum Arthropoda; class Insecta; order Diptera; family Dolichopodidae; genus Dolichopus; species Dolichopus griseipennis. Next base: position 330,981,667 of record OY720441.1, on the reverse strand, counting down.
TTGATAATTACAAGTTTCCCATGTCGCTTCCAAATGTTCCTTCCATAGTTATATAATTTACCAGAAGGCAGATATCTCTATAAAACTTTAGTATTAGAGTGATTAATAAATAAACCTCTTCTACCTTATATTTTCTCACATTCAATGTACCATTATAAGGACATTCATTCCCTTTCAGGATATTGGTAAAATAAACTCCATTTTGAATTTCAGATTAAACAACAAAATGTTAATTAAGATTTTTAAACATGTTGTACAGGGAATATATGTTAACATGTATTACGTAGTTCTATTTTATCTTTATTAAAATTATCATTATATCATTAACCTATTAATGCTTGGGTTATTACACTAATGTGTATAGTGCTTCTCGAATGTTAAATGGTAACAATCTTATGCGATTTGCGGATAAATGTATAGCAACATTAACGAATATTAGATGAATTTATAATCGATAATATTTGATCCTCTAATTTTAATTCATCTGATAGGATGGAAAAAAAAAAAATTAAAACGGAATTTCAAAATCGAATTTTAAGAAATAAATTAAAATCTTCAGAGAAATGAATTTGTAGTAGTTATTTAACATCATTTTGCTTCGTACATCCAAACCTAATTATTCACATTTATTTTAGGATAAAAGAACTTGCTATTGATTTTTGATTATCAAAAAATTTAAAAAAAAAATGTACCTATATAGTTTTACTTCCTCCGTCCGTCCACCATTTCGTTATGAAGCTATAGTTCCGCAAAGTCCGAAAAAACTCTATATTAAAATAGTTAAAACGAAAATTCGATAAAGAACATTTTCAATCTTAAAACGGTAAAAGACAGCTGCTTTTATAAATCGTATAAATACGGTGCTTTAGATAGTTTGTTAAACGGTACTTTTATTTACCGTTACGCGAAACTCAATTTATGCAAAATTTTTAACTCCCATAACTTTTAAATAGCTTAGGCCAGAACTTGCAGTTTAAGGAGAAGTTAGATCCTGTGAAATTAGTATGAGTCAGAATTTTTTTTTGTGACGCCCACTTTTTAAGAGCATACGTTTGATGAGAAAAAGTTTCAGAGTTTTCCTATTCAAAGACGGACAAGGAGTATTCTCCTATTTTTAAAATTAGTAACATTAGACACCAATGGCGCTCCCCAAACTTCTCTAAGTTACCTGAACAAAATTCAAGATCGGCTTTACGCCTAATTGGCGACTCTTCCGTCCAGGTTACTTTTACTTCTCTTAGCACTCGTCGTAATATTGGAGCTTTAACTCTCTTTTATAGATCGAGTAGGTATTGACACTTGCTCTATTGAATTAAAATCAATAATGCCTCCCTTTAAGCAATTCCACCGCAAAACCAGGGAGGCCTCAAGTGCTCATTTCTACACAGTGGAAATCCCTAGGTACCTCAAAACTGGTTATGGAATCTCATTTATTGTGAGAACTGCTATAATATGGAACATGTTTCCATCCAATGTGTTTCCCTCTGATAGGAATAAACCTTTATACAATTTTCAACGTTTTAAAAAGAACTTTAATAAGTTCGTTTCTAATATAAACCCAATTCGTCGAACGGAATTCGTTTTCCTAGAGTTTGACTAGCGTGTAAAAAAAAAAAAAAAAATGAATATGCTTCCAAGCTTAAACGTTAGCATTGTAAGTTCTAACGTTTATATTTCAAAGGTTTTCTTGATTGCATTGACTGACCATATATTCTAAATATTGATTTCATTATTATTGTTAAATTAATAATGAGTTGGTGAAATAATTAAATTAAAATAATATGTTCAATTTATTTTTATCTAAATGTTTTACTCACAATTCCGTATAAAAAAACGTGTACTTTTGGAAATGTGCTTTTTAAAAACCCTTAGTTTTTTACATCTTTTGTTTTTTTCATGAATTAGTTACCGAGTAGATTAACCTCAATTCTCACTAAATATTATTTAGTTTTATAAATGGATTATATTTATATATATAACATCACATTATACATATATATACTATTATGTGTGATCTGCTATTTACTCGAACAAAAATTTGTTAAAAATTAAAAAGAAAATCACATAATTTTTAGCAAAAATTCACCTAGATAATTTTTAAAAATACTATGATTATATATATTGTATTTTCTGGTTTTATAAACTTTTATAAATGTGCTAGATCCTTATGTGTATAGTATGTATGGTATATTTATGTATATTATTATATTATAATATTTGGTATAAGGTAAATAATGTAATGAATCCTTTTTATCTTAAACACATATTCTTAATATTATATATGTTTGTAAATGTGTGGTTAATTTTTAATAATTTAGATAAAAAATGAATTGTACACCCATTTCAATCCTATATAGAGTTAGAAGTATAGGGTTCAGATAAATTTGCTACATTATAATCTAACCTAAATATAACTAGAAAATTTTATAATTATTATCTACCTTTATTTCATATTTTAAGTCTAACATATTATATTTAGTGACATTATTTTAGTTTTAAAATAATTATTTTGTTTCCTATTTTGTTGGATAGGAAAGCCTTTTATTTCAGATTTTTTTTTTCAAATTTAAAGAAAAAAGACGAGGAAGAGTTTAGTAGAGCAGACGGCATCAACTCTGGAATACCCGTATGATCGTAAAATCGACATTATATCATTCGGTTAGAAATTCATTTAAGTTGAAAGGCAGCTCTTCGAACCTCTTCCACTACACCCACTTTATTTTATTCAGACGTTGGCCATTAAAGTTTATTACTATTGACAAAATTTCAAGATTCCACCTATACTAGGTATAGAGTAATGTGCATATAAAACAAGAAGTTCTATGGCAGATACTCGAATTCGTGGAACAAATTGGCTAAATTTCAATAGCGATGACGGTTATTGTATAAAAACGAATTTGTGAAAATTTCTTAAAGCTGCTTTTTTTTTTGAGTTAACGTAGGGACGGACGGACGGAAATACATAGCCCCCATCCAAAATTTAATTAATAGCAAACTGTTGGCTAAACAAAATTTATTAGATATCGACCTACAAATCCGCCGAGTAAACTTCTTCAATTTTAATAGCATAGCTCCATTTTGCATACAAATTTATTTGTAAAGATTTTAGTATTAGATGAATGAATTTTGTGGATCAACGTGTTTCTGTATCTACTGATATGCAGTTATAGCCTCTCAAGGCTCGGAAAAGTACTATGTATTTAAATTTTTGGCGCACGAGATCTAAATGATATATCTTCAATCCGGAAACGCATAACGGGAGTTGCTGTATAAATATGAAGCATTTCCAAACGGTATTACAATGTGCCATGTTTGGTTTTAGAAGTGTGCTTTTTTGGTGACCAAAAATCATAATCATTTATGCATTTATTTGTGGATCTATTATTTTATTTGACGTGGCTTTTATTAACCGATGAAGTGCTGATTCAAATACCGCTTATGCCACAAAAAAAAGTTATAAAGGTGTGTTGATCGACTGCCGAATATCAAACATTTGAATGTGAAATATTGACTTAGAATCAAGCAATTCCAGTTGAGTTATCCTTTGAAAAATCCTTTTAAAAGTATATAACGCAGTACAAAAACTAATATAAGAAAACTATTAATTATTAATTTTTATTAACTTATGGGTACAAGGTTAAAAGAACCAATTTTTATACATGTCATTTGAAATCCCTAAAAATAACGGTATTTCCTTTAAATTTCCTGACACAGAAAAAATCTCTTATTTTATATTTTTTTCCCGATAATCGGAAATGAAATTTTCCGGGCAAAATCATTTCGATTTTAAAATACCTTTCAAATTATATGACATTTATAATATTCTTAAAAAAATTTTTTTTAAATAAATTCAAGGAATTTTTATTACAAAAGGTAAAATCCTGGGACTTAAAGTATTGATGACGTAAAGTAATCTTCAATTCAAGGACATTTTTTTTTTTAAATAATTATGGAGTGAAAATTCTTATTTAAATTTTCATGAAAATATTTGGAAAAAAAAAAACGTCCCGTCAAAGTAAAATGAAAAATTACATTTTAAAATTGATGAACTTGCATTAATTTGTTGGTTTAAGTATCTGAAAAGCATCTATTAGATGTTAAAGATAGAAGCATTTTTCATAGTATGAATAGAAAATGCTAAAATTAAATTTTTAATAATATTTACTGAAAATAACTTCATTGTAACATTGTTAGACTCAACTTTCAATAGAACAGCAGCTATTTAGGAATCAATTTATATGCAAAAACTTTCAGTTCTTAAATTTGAAGTCACATCACGTATTAAAACGATTTATTAATAATTGAACAAACAAAAGTATTAAAATTTAAAATGAAATAAGAAGAAATGATGAAATTTTTAAATTGATTTTCCTTTAATGGTTTATTGCTGACCTACGCAAATTTTCAGTTTTTTATATATTGAAATTTTCTTGTATGTAAAAATTGTGTAAAAGTCAAACTTTTTAATTTTATTTTCTATTCAAATTGTTGAAGATTAATGGGAAATAGCAAATGAATTTATTTTCATTTATATTCATTTATATTTTTAATGAAAATGCAAAAAAAGAAAATGGAAGGGCAAGGTCAAATGACATTGAAATTTAAAATACAAAGTGAATGTTACAATAGAATATTTAGATGTATATGGGTATCTTAAAGAATAACAGTTTCGAATAGATACATTTAAGGTTAGAAGTAGTTTAGTTTATTTCAAAAGTTATATGTGGATTGGTTTTACATTCAAATGGAATTGAAATATTTACTAATTACTACAAAAATTAATTTTACTGATTCTAAATAACCAATAGTCAAAAGGGGAACCACAGCATTAAATTATCACTAGAAAAGAGGTGGGGTGTCCACAGTTAGAATAACATTTTTTAAACAATAGTATCTTAAATGAAATGCTATCTGGATTTAGAAAGGATTATACGAATGAAACTTTCTTAAATTGTATGCAAATTTAAGCAGGAGTATTTCAAGGCTCAATTATTATTAATATATTTGTCAAAGATGAGGTGTAACAAACGCATTCAATTAAATGTGTTTTGTTGGATGTGTTCAATTATAAATAAATTTATTTAATATATTTTGAGTAATAGTGGATAATAGTGGAACTTTTGTCTTACTTTGTAATAGACGTCCCACAGTGTTTAATTTTCTTTTACTGATTTGTGTGCCATCTATATGTGAAAAGAAATACTAAAACTACATTAGGAATTTCGATATTTTTCCTGTTTCTGGTTAGATAATTATGAATATTCTCCCTATTTTGAAGTTTTAGTTTTGACTTAATATTATTGTTCAGGATATTATACATGTATTTACATTTTGCAAAGTAAATTAGTTGGTTAATATCCAGTGTATCAATTATTATTATTATTATTTTATTAATATATTTGTCTAGAATGAGGTGTAACAAACGCATTCAATTAAATGTGTTTTGTTGGATGTGTTCAATTATAAAAATTATTATTATTATTTTATTATTATTATTATTATTATTATTATTATTATTTTATTATTATTAATATATTTGTCTAGAATGAGGTGTAACAAACGCATTCAATTAAATGTGTTTTGTTGGATGTGTTCAATTATAAAAAAATAAAATATTGACGTTTTGTTGGATGTGTTTTATTTTAGAAAATAAAATATCATAAATTATCATAAGCAGGCCAAAAAATATTTTATTTATTTTTAATAAAAAAAAAAAAATTTTTTTTTGAAATAAAATTTACTTATTAGTTTATGAAAAATTTCATTTCAGTTTTAAAAATCACAGAAGATTTTCTGGAAATTTTAAATATATAGTAAGACATTTTGTCAATAAAAATTAAGAAGACAATGCTTCACAGGAACATTTGTGTAGTTGGTCTTAATAATTTTCAGTAAATATCTGAAATAAGGGCGAAAGCCCAATGTATGCTTTGATGCATTGCTTGGTTTGCTTAAGCAAATAAACCAAGAAATGTATTAAAGTAATTTCAAAGTTTCCCCTCATCTCGCTCTCAACTCTACCTCATCTATCTCTCATCCCTTCCTTCATAACTTTTTAATTATTTATCTATTTAAAAGTTAAAATGGAAAAAAATTATGTAACAACTGACGGTTGGGAAAGTGGGTTCAGGTATACAATACCTCTGAGTTCAATGCACCATAAAAACCAGACAAAATAGATTTTAAACTTAGTTAGGGTTAGGTATATTAAAAAAATTTCAAATAAAATTTATAATTTGCATTTGATAATGCAAAACTCAATTCAAAAATCAACATTTATTTAATACAATTTCACGTACATATAAATAGATACATTATTTAGCATGTTGAATAAGTACATTATAGAACGGTTAGCCTTCAAACAAGTATTTTGATTTGAATCTAAACAAAGGAAACAATATAGAATGTATAACAACATTTTTTAAAAATGTATATACAAAACATTAATAGTTGGAGAAATAAATCATTATTGAAACAAAATAAATCTATTTCACATCTCTTATTAACACAAATTTATCGAACTTAATTTTAAAAAGTACGTAATTGAATAAAAAAAAAAATATTAATTGAAATTAAAAAAACATTTCACCAAGAAGGGATTTGAACTAACAGCCCCAAAATTTTATCAAATTCAAAACATAAAAAAGGTAGACTAAATAAATTATTCATCTTCAAATTTTTAGATACAACAACATATAAGTTTTTGTTTTTTTTGTACATAACTAGAATTGAAGCATAGTCTGTATTACGTAGAATGCAACGGTTACCATTTTATTTAAGAAAATGGTATTGATATATAATATATGTTTATGTAATATATGTAATTAAATTAGAAATAGTTCTTAATTAGAAAAAGTTCTTCTTTCAACTGACCTTCCGTCATTCTGTGACGGGCCAACAGCTAGTTTTAAATATCATTCAAATTATTTAAAATGGATCAATATAAGTAACTATAAAATTTATAATCCATTAGTTTTAATATTTAAATTTAAAAATAACTTGCTGGTCAGATGATAGCTCAGTTGTTAAAGTGGCGGTTTAAAACTTCGGGCTCAAATCCTGGATAATATCGTATCAGTCGTATATAATATCATATCAGTCAGTATATAAAATAAAGGTCGATTCACTCACTTCTCACATTCAATATGATAGGGGACTGCAGATGAATAAATAAATAATCTGCTTCCATCTTAAATGTAAAGACTTATTGAATATGTTGGTGGTAATTATTACTCGTATCTGGGAAACAAAGGTGATTTCAGACTTACATCATCCAAGAAGATTAGCATACAAAATTCACTATTATAGAAAAATCTGCAGTTTTTAAATAATCCTTTAGCAATATCAAGAACGATGTTAGACTTCATATATTTAAAAAAATTCAAGTATTTAAAAAGCCTTTAAAAACTGTATAAAAAAAGTTTTCCCTTTCATACACCAAAAGTATTAAAAATTTATTAAAATGATATGGACAAAATCATATGAAAAGACCCCTTAGCCTTTTTGATACTCGTTAATCTTTTTAACTGTATGGCTGTATGGCTCTTATATGTGCTTTGGTCTTTGGTGAAGTTTTTTCGTGTATAATGAAATCTAAACAAGAATCGAAGAATCGACATTTCTTCAATTTTGCAGTAGGAATAAAGTTGAGTAAACAATTCATAAAAAATTGTTACAAGATATTTCGAAGTGATGAACCAAGTACAAAATTCCTGTTTGTTCCAAATCTAGTGTACAATTATTTATAAATATTCTGGTAAGAAATTTTTGCTTTTAAAAGTTGAGAGAAAACCCGGATATTCTCCTTTTCTGAAATACTTATATTGAATTTCTAATTAAGAGGGATTTAAAATTGGAACTCCTTTATTTTGTTTCATTTAATTTTTTAATCAATTTTTGGAAATAAAATATACTGACCAATTCAGTTTTATATCCTTTTTTATTGGAAACAAGATAGAATGGTGAATTCGACTCTTTTTCCATTGCTTTTGGTTATAAAGTCGAATCGACTTTATTTCCTTCGATTTTATAATTTTTGCTTTTCCGAAATTCCCTTATGCACATATAACAGCTCTAGTTACTTCCTTAAACTGTTTAGCATGAAACCTTTAATATAGATAACATTTGTTCTTTCTGCTGCTAGTATTTCAGTCTCTGATGGGTTATAATTTCCTTTATTTAGACTTTACTTGATTTTTTCTTATTATTTTTCTTTCCGAAACTACAATAAAATTCTCAAATTTTTCTTGTAGAATTTCATACAGTCCTCTTTATCTCTATCTTTTTATACACGTAAGACTATAGGTCAAAGGGTATAATAAATTTGTAATTAAGTAGTGGCGTAGAGAAGGATGAAGGGAAAATATAGGTTCAAAGGTATGGATCGGATAAGAATCGAAAAGTAAATCGATCGAGCTTTCCGTGTTCGTCCGCACGATAAACGAAAAAAAGGGATCTAAGATTCTGAAATTTTCGTTTTTAAGCTATATGCGCCATCGCTTGTAGTAGCCATATAACTTCTTTTTTTATATGAGCATTACTCTATACCTAATAAAGCTGGATGTCGAAATATGTCAATAATAGAAACCTTTAATGGCCAACGTCTGAATAAAATATAGTCGCTGTGGTAGAAGAGGTTCAAAGAGCTGTTTTTCAACTAATATTTTTTTTTGTACATAACTGAAAGTCTAATCAGTTGTGCTTTTGAATTATTACCAAAAGTAATTAACATTATACCATCCAATGTCTATATTCCGTTGACACAGTCTACTCTACTACACTCTTCTTCCTTATTTAATAATACTTAAGGATTTTTCATTCTTTCTTCATTTTCGTTTTCTTTAAAGACAAATTTGTTTATTTTCTAATGGAAGGTAGTTGGCAATTATCAACTTAACTTTCTTCAAAGTTTATAAAACACAAAATAAAAATATATTACCTTATAATATTGCACCTAATATCCATTAATGAAGTCAATTTGTACACCTTATCAGCATAAATCTTTAAAACTTCATTCCAACCCCTGCAGTTTAAAACCGGAAGCATACAAAGAAATTATATTTCTCCTTCAAAGAGCTTATAATATATATTTTATTTTTTTTAAACGGTTCATACATCATTTTTTTACGAAACACGTGTAACACAATAAAACCACGTACCATCAAAGATTGTTCTAAAGAACTCTTCAAAAAAACCCAATAAACGTGAATTGGTACAATAATCATATAACCAAAAAAAAAAAAACAAAAAGAAAAAGTTATGAATCCCATCCTTAAAGGGATCATTAAAGCTTAATGATCCATTACAGACAAAAATCGAAACTTTTATTAAGAACCATTCAAAATAATTTATGGTCATTATTTTTTCAACAAATTTTTATTATTAACTTTTTTCTTTCCTTTGTGCCTTGGCATTTTTTTAAGTGACTTAGGATTGGTTTTCTATAAATAAACTGTGTAAAAAAACGCTCCAAAATAAAATTTTTTAGAATTTATAAAAAATTCTGAATTTTTTCAGGGAGTTTTTTCCTAAATTTATTATTTAATTCTATCTAGTTTCTATTTTTTCTTGTTTTGGATATAGAAAATTTTCCAAGTTTTTTTTTTTTTGGTATCGGAAATTAATTTTTCTTTATTACACTGTTTTTCTTTTCAAAATATCATATAACTTATAAGATAATGACATTTAATGATAATCTATTTATTTATTTATATATATATATAAAATCAATATAAAGTATTAATTATTTTTATTGTTATCGCTTTTGTGACAAAATTCTTATAATAATTTAAAATTTATTTATAATTTTATAAGATTTTATAATTTAATAAAAATTTTTTTTTTCTTTTGCCCTCATAAATATGCAATTTATAAAAATGAATACACAGTACATATACTGAAATGTTTTTATGAATTATTTTATGTTAAAATAAAGTAGCTGTTATAATAGTAAACTAAAACGAGGAAGAGTGTAGTAGAGTAGACTGTGTCAACTCTGGGATACCCGTATGGCCGTAACATATACATTATATCATCCGGTTAATTACTTTTGGCAAAATTTCAAACATGCAGCTTTATTAAGTGTAGTGGAATACTCATATAAAAGAAAGAGTTGTATGGCAGCTACTCGAACCCTCTGCCGTAGACCAACCAAATTTTGCTGTAACTTTGGCCATTACACTAAACAATTTTTGGCAAAATTTCAGACACCAAGCTTCATTAGGTGGAGAGTAATGCTCATATAAAATAAGAAGTTGTATGGCAGCTACCCGAACCCATGGACCAAGATGGCTGGATTTAAATAGCGATGACGGCTATTGCAAAAAAACGAATTTGCGAAAATTTCAAGATCCTAGCTCCTTTAGTTTTTGAGTTATCGTGCGAACGGAAGGGGGGACGGACATACATAGCTAAATCGATTTATTTTTCGATTCTGACCCGATCCATACACTTGAGTCTATATGACCCCCGCTCCTTCTCTGCGTCGCAAATGTAATGGCAAATTTATTATACCCTTTGACTATATAGTCATACGGGTATAAAACCAAATTAGAGGCGTGAGTTTTTGTACTCTTTTAGGTTTGTTTTTATCAAATAAAGTTTCCAGTTTTTTGACATAAAAACATGGGTTTCAGATAAAAATAAATTTAAAATTCAAAATTAAATAGAAATTGTTAAGACATTATAAATCAATAGAAGTTTAGAATTTTAATTAAATTTAAATTTAATTAGTTTGGTTGTATGGCATTGGATTAAACGAGAAATTGAATCCTCAAAAAAAAGTAATATCCGCTTTATATTCCATTTTTAGGCAAATGTTGATCCAGGGAATTTTAAAAACCACTGCCAAAAAAAAAAAATAGCTGTCTGCATGAGCTTAGGCTGACAAATCAGTAGATAAAAATTTAATAACCGAAACCATATTTTAAATCTCCTAGCATTTCATTTTAAAAATAACTGTACTGGCAACTTTTCTTCCCACTTTTAATTGGGGTAATTTGAGTCAGCTTTTGACTCTTGACTGATTTGATTTGAAGTATATTAAAGACATCGATGTAATGTAAGTTTAAAACCTATTTTTTTGAAATTATGAGCTATATATTATATAGTAATAATCATAAGAGTAATGACGTAAGCGCTTTAAAGATTCAAAGAGCCTGTTAGTATTTTATTAATTTGTTATTATGTTCCTTCAGATTAACTCACTAGTACACATAATCTTTCAAACTCCTCAGTTGATTGTCACATCATTAAATAAAATATCTTAATTTTTGTTAAATTATCTTTGAATTTTTTTTTACTTTGAAATGTTTTGTTTTAATTACCAAAATAACTCCATTAAATTTTTAATTTTACCACTCTTCTTAATTGTAAAAATGATTTGTCAAGGTCAAAAAAATAATGAAATTCAGGTCTTCAAGATAAAGTTTTAACTTCTTAAATATTAGTAAAAATGTAAGAAAAGCAAGTGACAAATTTTAATATATAATGTTGGAGCTTTAAACAAAAGGTATTCAAATTACTGGTGTTTAAAAATATCAAAAAATCAATTTTCGACCCCTTACGGCTCAATCAAACTATTTATGTTAGTTTCAAAGTCTTATTGATTTTATGCTCAGTTAATTCTTATTCCGGTCAGTTTTTTACAGTTGTCAAATTCTCCTAATTAGAGCAATTTATTTACAATTTATACATAAAGTAAACTACAATTTATTTTCATAAGTTTTGTGAGAATTTTTTTCTCCACCAAAAAAAAATTTCAGTTCACTTAAATTTCTTCTTCATTCAAATATAATTACTTAAATATTCAATGTAACATTTCATAAATATTTCTTTCACAAAAACGGTCAAATTTGACATTTTTGCAGTTTTAAAAAAGTTTTGTAATCCTCTAATAATTAAATAATTTATGATTATAAGAACTGTTATATGAAAGTGTGTACCCCTAGATATGTCATAAATTTTTCATTATAATTTTTAATTTGAATATATTACACATAAGTTAAACATATAGATGATGGCAATATTCAGATGATATGGTATGGATCCAATTTTATAATTCGCAATAATTAGTACCAAATACTGAAGATTGAAGAAACCTTGGTGAAACTTCCGGAAAGGGGTTGTGAGCTATCAAGAATAATAAACTAAATATCTCAAAGTTTCCGAATATATATACTATTAGTGGCGATGGCTCCATCTAGTGGTCGAAAAATGCATTAGAAAAATTTCCTAAGATTTTGTAGCATTTTAATTAAAATTCTATATTTTTCCTGTAAGACCATAAACTAGAACCAACATCATATAATATTGTAGAGCATGATATTGTCTTTCATATAAATCTGGTTTCATCATAATCGGTGCTACCGTTTTTAAGATATTGCAAATGACAAATAAAGTATGAAAATGTATTTTTTAATAAAATTGTTGTGTCATTTTTGCATTTATGTTCTCTGGTGGGGCTATTTGTCAACATATGCCATATTTATTATACATCGTTGGAAAGAGTTTTAAGAGACCTAATAATAATAATACAGGGTGTTTTTGAAAATTTCACAGTTATAGTAGTTTTTTTGAAAGTTTGATTTTTTTTTTTTTTTTTTTTTTAAATTTTCACTTTAAATTGCAATATCTCAAAAATGGTAGCACCGATCCAGATGAAACACGATGTTTATGAAAGACAATATCATGCCCTACAATATTGTAAGATGTTGGTTCAGTTTATTGTCTTACAGGAAAAATATAACATTTTAATAAAAATGCTACAAAATCTTAGGAACATTTTGTAATGCATTTTTCGACCACTAGATGGCGCCATCACCACTAATGGTATATATATTCGGAAACTTTGAGATATTTAGTACCGTTATGTGATGACGTCATTTTGATAGCTCACAACCCCTTTCCGGAAGTTTCGCCGAAACCTTTATATAAATAGTCACTTACCTCATACAAAGTGATAAAAAAGTGAAGCATGCCTATCCTTTTCAGACGTGGCATGCAGATTATACTATCTATTAATTTTATAAGTAATATTATTTATTTTGTTTTTATCATATATTTTATATTTTACAATATATATTTGGTCACCAATAAATTTTTTTCAATTAAAAATTCATGACCCGTACGGGAATTGAATCCGCACCCCCTCCGTTAGTAAGCAAAATACTTACACACTAACCCATCGAAGCACATGCTTAAATTCCTTAAAAAAATAGCAACATTCTTATATAAATGCAAATTCCGATTCTCAAAATTATTCACCTCTTTACACAATGGGTAATACTCAAACGTCAAATCTGGTATTTTACAATATTTGTCTCATCATAATATATATATAAATTTTAATTAAAATTTACATTTTGAAAAGAGTTGCCAATTGTGTAAAAAACTTTAATTACAAGCCATAATTGAAATGTGTTTTTGAGCTTTTACAATACAATATTTATACCCGTATGACTATATAGTCAAAGAGTATAATAAATTTGCCATTACGTTTGTGACGCAGAGAAGGAGGCGGGTAGATATAGACTCAAGTGTATGGATCGGATCAGAATCAAAAAATAAATTGATTTAGCTATGTATGTCCGTCCGTCCGTCCGCACGATAACTCAAAAACTAAAGGAGCTAGGATCTTGAAATTTTCGCAAATTCGTTTTTTTTGCAATAGCCGTCATCGCTATTTAAATCCAGCCATTTTGGTCCATGGGCTCGGGTAGCTGCCATACAACTTCTTTTTTTATATGCGAGTATTACTCTGTACCTATTACAGCTGCGTGTCTAAAATTTTGCTAAAAGTAGTTTAGTTTTATGGCCAAAAATTTTGCAAAATTTGGTTGGTCTACTGCAGAGGGTTCGAGTAGCTGCCATACAACTCCTTCTTTTATATGAGCATTACACTACACCTAATGAAGCTGGGTGTCTGAAATTTTGCCAAAAATAATTTACTGTAATGGCCAAAGTTACTGCAAAATTTGGTTGGCTTACTGCAGAGGTTTCGAGTAGCTGCCATACAACTCCTTCTTTTATATGAGTATTCCACTACACTTAATAAAGCTGTATGTTTGAAATTTTGTCAAAAATAATTAACCGGATGATATAATGTATATGTTACGGTCATACGGGTATCCCAGAGTTGACACAGTCTACTCTACTACACTCTTCCTCGTTTTAAATAAAATTCTATATTTGTATGTAATCTTTATGTGTATATGTAACTTTGAGAAAAACAGTTGATATTAAAAATAATTTTGTATTATTTATTCGACATCAAATTGCAAATAATATTAAATGATGCTGAGTCATATCAGAAAGTCTTATTAATTCTGACTGTATAATTCAACCTAGGCATAAAAGGTATTAAACTTTAATTTCATATTGAACTTCATTCTCTGTATTACAATTTTAATTGATTTGTTAACATAATTACTTCATTATTTATACCAATTATACAATTTATTTATACATTTTCGATTTATCAGATAAATTACTAATTATTTGATGTTTATCTTTCTAATCGATGTTTATTCATCGGAACTAAAAAATATTAAAATTTTAATTAATTTTTGTATACGGAAATTAATATACTAATTAATACAATATACTAATATACAATTTAATTTTTTACTATATTAATAAATTCTTTTAGGATTTACCATTTCAGTTTTCTAATATTAATTTGTAGTTATGAATTCTTTGGATAATTTAACTTGGACTATTTTATTTATATTTTATAAAATTCAAAATATTTTCTATTTTTTCAATATTAAATTTAATAGAAAAAAATTTCAATTTGAAAATTGTGAAAAATTAATATATCGTTTTTGTTATTTTGGATTTATATTAATATTATTTATTATGAATTTATTTATTAATCGTTTGGTATCACCATTTAATTCACAAATTTTAAATTTAATACGTAATGTTTGTTTAAAAATAATTTATACATTAACATTAATTGGACCTTGTATTCAAAGATTACGTGGAGATAAGCTATTAATAATAGCCATAAATAAACAATTAAATTTAATTAAAAAAATATTAATAAAATCTAAAAATATAAATTTATTTGAAAAGAAAAATTTTGTAATAATATCAATTATGATGATATCATTTTTATTCGAAATTCTATTGGATTTAATTGCAACAATTCAAATATTGCAAACATATTCAATAAACAATTATTATATTAGAATTACAAATACATATATATTATATTATAATGAATCATTTATATTATTAATAACATTTATTATTAATATATTAATAGCAATATTAAAAAATAGACAAAATTATTTAAAAAATCAATATGACAATAAAGAAATATTAGAATTTAATTTGGGAAATGAATTACAAATAATTGAAGAAGAAATGAAAATAATTATAAAATGTAATAAATATCAAAAAATATTTAAAAAATCATTACAAATTCAAATATTTTGTTCTTTAAGTGTTCATGCATTATATTTTGTTAAAGATATGTATGTAATATTTATAAGTTTATTAAATAATGGAAATTTACCAAAAGGGAATTATTTATTCACAATTACTAAAATCTATCATACAATATTTCTAATATTTCGATGTATTTTATTGGCAACTTCATTAGATGATTTAAATGAAGAATTTCGAAATACTTTTCGAAAAATTGAGTCGATATTTTTTGAATTGTATTATTTAAATATTAAGAAAAAATATGAGGTAAGTAATATTTTATTAACTTATTCTTAATTAAAATCAGTATGTAATATATGTAATATTGGATAGTCTAGGTAGGTGCAATTTTTTAAACTTTTGCTAAGCGTTCCACCATTTTCTTATTTTTCTTTCTAGAATTTCCTAATTCGATAGGCTCCTAATTTCCTAATTCGATAGGTATTTAATTCGAAAGGCTTCAGTGTCTAATTCAATAGGCTCTAGTATCTCATTCGATAGGCTCCAGTGTCTAATTTGAACAGATCAAATATATAATCCTAATATTCAGAAATTTGGTAAAAGTATATTTTATAATTAACTCTGGTACTTCCTAATTTCCTAACCTTAGTAATATTGAAGACATGTAAACTCGTTTCACAAATTTGTTTTGGAACCACCCAAATCATCATGTCGATGTCATCAAATTTCAAATAAAGACAGAACCAACTCTACAAACTGCTATGACTTGTTAGTTTTTTGGCTTTTGAAATATAGTAAGCGCATACAAACGTACAGATTGCTGGAATTTCGGACGATGGATAAATTGATCCGAAGGAGAACGAAATAAATCAGTTAACATTTTTATTCAGATTTGTTCAAATGAATTAATTCTTGGATTTTAATCCATATCCGTCATGTTTAGTTTTATGTGTTACAAACTTAAGAGCAATCTAATAATACTATTGTTCTTGCTAATACTAATATAATTTTTTTAATATTAATTTTTTTAAATTTTCAGATCGATGCAATTTTAATTGAAAGTATTTTTATAAAAAAAATTGATATCAAAATATTTGGATTGTTTAATTTTAATAGATCAAAAACAATATATTTTATAAATGGATTATTTAGTTTTTTTTTAGTAATGGCACAATTTCAAATAGGTATGAATTAAGATTAACTAAGTGTTGATAGAAAAATGTATAAAGAACTGTATAATTGATTTTTTAGAATAAACTACAGCAAAAAGCAAAAGCAAGGCGAATCCAAGCAAATAAGGCGATTTTTTCAACCAAAGCTAATACTTAAAATAAGCCACTGGATAAAATTAAATGAGAACAACTACAACACCCAGAGTTCTCATTCAATATGATTGAAAGATTGTATCAGCAGACGAAATCATAATTCAACAAAGTTACAACACAAATTCGCTGTTTTGACTTCATGATTTTTGGCCTTAAAAAAATTCAATCATACTTTGACATTTATAAAAAAGTCTCAAAATCGTCTTATGTGGTATTTACTTTAAAAGATTAACATAAAGGCATTATTCGAAATTTTGCTTTATAATATTTAAAAAATGGAATAAATAAATAAAAATAGTTTTTAGAAAATAAATAATTTTTAACTTTTAGTTTATTATTTTCAAATAAACTGTTAATAAAAATTTAAATAATTGACATTTAGAACTTTGTGTTAAGTTTTTTAATTTTAAATAATTCACACCTGAACACAATAACCGCAGCCAATAACCTTGAAATTCTACTTCAAAAGTTAAACATATGGAAATAATGGAATACAACACAAATGTACACAATGAAAGATGAAAGTAACAACAAAGTTTTAACGAAGCCTTGACTCAAAACTTAATCAACTCTTAACTTCTCTGCTACTTTGACAGCTAATCGTTTATGTTTTGTCAGCCATTTATATTTATTATTACTTTTATTATTATTTTGACGTTTGAAATTGGAGAATACACAATTATAAAAAGTAAAAAAACTAAATTTATTTAGTATATAAATAATAAAATTAAAAAATTGAACTTAGAATTAAATTTATTACTTTACTTTCAGTTCACTGACTAAAAAAATTAATTATGTTTATTTACTTACTTTGTTTACAATATCACTTTCAACATTTTGCATTGTGCTTAAAAACCTTGATAGCTGCGTTTTTTGATTTATTGGAACTTCGATGCTGCGTCATGGCTGCGATCATTAAACTTACCACATTTAAATATTATGAGATGTGGCTGTAGTTTAAGAATACGAAACTCACAAAAATGTTTAAAAAAATTTTAGCAAAAAATCATTAAAATTATGTCTGTTCAATTCAATTTTATTTTAACCAAATATTTACATTACAAGTAAAATTTTCTAATTTCTAATACAGAGTCCAAACTTTTATCTTAATGTCCATACAACTGAAATTTGAAATGAAAGAAAACTATGAGAAAACAATTATATAATTCTAATTAATTCGAGGAAAATCTAAAAACCTTGCCAGTAAAATTAATGTTTAAAAAATATTATAAGTTCTGGTATAGAGGTGTTAAACTTTATTGTTGTAAAAATTTGTCAAAATTATACAGCGTAATTTAAATTTTGCATGAAAGCCTGTCGTACGACATTCGAATTTTATTAATATTATTAATTAACTAGCTAATACCCGGTGCGCGTTGCTGCGCCTTTCAATGGAGGTTTAATTAAATTTGATGTTACTGCAAAAAGTTAACACAAAAATTACCCACGGTTTACACACGTAAATTTAAAAATGTATGAAAGCAATCTTTATACCCGTGCATACATATATGACATCGGGTATATTAGATTTACTCCTCCGTTTGTAACGCATCGATCTAGACGAGCTAGATATAGTGCCAAGGGTACGTATCGGCTCAGAATCGAAAAATTAGTCGATCTAGCTATGTGTGTCTGTCCGTCCGTCCGTCCGTCCGTCCGTCCGTGTGTCAGCACGATAACTCAAAAACTAAAAGGGCTAGAGTCTTGAAATTCACACAAAGTCATTTTTAGACAATTTCTAGGTTCCCTATTGTTTTTGGTTAAAATCGGACCAAGGCTTCGGGGAGCTGCCATACAACTTTTTTGCACCAATATGAATTTCTTTAAAACTATTTATACTACGGGGATGAAAATTACACACGGTTAGTTTTATAATGACTCCGGCACTTATATGAAGTTTCAAAATGTTAGGACCCCATTTTCGGGGGGCTGCCATACAACTTCCTTGCACCAATATGAATTTCTTCAAAACTAATTATACTACGAGGCTGAAAATTACACACGGTTAGTTATATAATGAATCGAGCACTTATATGAAGTTTCAAAATGTTAGGGCCCCATTTTCGGGGGGCTGCCATACAAAGTTTTCGATTCAATAACTTTGAATCTAATGAAGCTACAAGGTTAAAATTAAAATTGGGCAGATAAATTAATAGGGCAAGTTACTTGGCAAAGTTGGACATCACTCGGACCATCAGACTTTTAGGGTGGGCCAATTTTTTTTTTTTTTTTGTTTTTTTTTTTTATTTTTTTTTTTTTTTATTTTTTTTTTTTTTTTTTAAGCTAAAGTTATGGGACAATGAATGAAAATTTTTTTTTTTTTTTTATTTGTTTTTTTTTTTGTATTTGTTTTTTTTTTTGTTAATTTTTTTTTTTTTTTTTTTTTTTTTAAGCTAAAGTTATGGGACAATGAATCAAAATTTTGTTTTTTGTTTTGTGATTTTTTTTTTTTTTTGTTAATTTTTTTTTTTTTTTTTTACGTCAAAATTATGGGGTAATGAGTTAAATGTATAAGGGAAGTAAATTACGGTTTATTTTATACACCATACTGGGTATGCACGGGTATCTAAAAGTTGACAAGGGCAACTATAATCTTCCTCGTTTTAAAACGATTTTTCTAGGATTATTCTAGTAATTTTTGAAACTTTCTGTAATTCAAAGCAGTACAAACTATTTTCCAAAATTTGACGTAATATACTTCCAAAAAAATTTTTTTGACCAAACGTAGGATCGACTGTTAACAGACTCATATCCATTTTCAAGTTGCTTCACACATATAAAATTTGAGGTCAACCGGTCAAATCGTTTCTAATTTAGAGTAAAATAACCAAAAAATTAATAAAAAGCTGTTAGGCCGCAATGGGTTAATGGAATTCAACAACATTTTTTTTAGGGCTTTCTTTTAAGCCAAAGCAGAATTTCGAAAAATCGGACAAAATTTGGACCCAAAATTTTTTTTGACCACCCGTCGGCCCGACATCTGTTTACAAATTCCAAAACTGTTAATAGTGTCAACTCAATTCTCACAGGGGAGCACGTATACAAAATTTTAAGAAAATCGGTCAAACCGTTTCTAATTTAGAGTTAAGTATTGAAAAAACCTATAAAAAGCTGTTGGGCCGCAATGGGTTAATGCAACTCAATAAAATTTGTTTTCGGGTTTTCTTTTTAGCCAAAGCAGAATTTGATAAAATCGGACAAAATTTGGACCCAAAATTTTTTTTGACCACCCGTCGGCCCGACATGGGTTAACAAATTCCAAAACTGTTAATACTGTCAACTCAATTCTCAAGGAGCATCACGTATACCAAATTTGAAGTCAATTGGTCAAACCGTTTTGAATTTAGAGTAAAGTATTGAAAAAACCTATAAAAAGCTGTTGGGCCGCAATGGGTTAATGGAACTCAACAAAATTTTTTT
Source organism: Dolichopus griseipennis (assembly GCA_963082915.1). Classification (NCBI taxonomy): domain Eukaryota; kingdom Metazoa; phylum Arthropoda; class Insecta; order Diptera; family Dolichopodidae; genus Dolichopus; species Dolichopus griseipennis. The sequence goes on along the minus strand of OY720441.1, from coordinate 330,961,529 downwards.
TGGGGCTTTCTTTTTAGCCAAAGCAGAATTTTGTAAAATCGGACAAAATTTGGACCCAAAATTTTTTTTGACCACCCGTCGGCCCGACATGGGTTAACAAATTCTAAAACTGTTAATAGGGTCAACTCAATTCTCAAAGAGCATCACGTATACAAAATTTGAAGTCAATCGGTCAAACCGTTTTCATTTTAGAACAAAGAAGTTTAAATACTTGCACCACAGCCCCAACTTGGCGGTCCGTTAGAGCAAAATTTTTGGGCCACGATTTCTTTCCGTACTCAAAAACCTCTATATACAAATTTTCATGAAAATCGACTGGGCAGTTTAGGAGTCTATTCGCTACATACAAACAAACAAACATACAAACAAACTTTCCCTTTTATATATATAGATGTATGGCTTACGTTTTTAATAAGTAATATAATGTAAATTACATTAATAAAACTAAGTAATTAATTTATTTCGTACAATACCGGCGTAATCATCCGATCACTTACTTACTTCTTTCTAAGTATTAATTTTGACAAATAGAGCGCACGAAGTAGCAGTAGAATTTTGTTTTAATCAAATAAGTGTCAAAACATTATTGATTTATTTATTTTTTTTTAGTTTTCTTTCAATGAAACCTCCATTCGTAAATTCCGAAACATAAATCAAGTCTCTACATTCAATTTCGAAGGAAGTTTAATGAAAAATTTGTAAAAAAAAAAATTTGTTTAATTTTTTTAACACAATTTTCTAACAAATTTTTTTTATTTACTTATAATTTTTAAATAATTTTTATATTCATTATATACTAAATTCAGTTTTCTTTTATATTCAGTTTTCTAAATCTAATTTCTATCATTCAATTTTTTTCTAAAATATCTGACTAAAATGTTTTTAGAAAAACACTTTTTAAATTAGGTACTTTAAAAATCTTTTATAAATTTTTTTAATTGTACAACTAATATACTTTCCGAGTTCGAATTTAAAGTTATCTTTTGTATTACCTTACTTTTATCTTATATTATTTATTTAACATAATTAAATGTAATTGAATTATTACAAAATAAATTTGTATTATTTCATTAAATAATTTTAAACTTGATCGTCTTGATAGTAAAAACATACCACAAACTCTAAAATTATTATTTGATTGAGAAAATGCATTTATTAATAGAATTTCATCAATCTGAAAATAAAAATTAAATTTTAATTTAATATTGATAAATATAATTAATTATTAAATATTTTAAATACATTTTACCTTATTTTCAAGTTTTTTATCACATATTAAATTTGTTAAATCTAAATATTGCAAAAAATTTTGAAATTTTAATTTAATATTATCTATAAGAGATCCCAATAAGAAAATTAATAATAAATTTATACCAATTGATATTAATAATGTTGCAAAATATGAAAATTTATTATCAATTAAACAAAAAATAGTCAAATGAAATGTATTCAATGAATATTTAAAAAAATAACAAAATGCTGCCATTAATGATATATTAAATATTTTAAAAATTTTATTTAATATTTTACATGTTTTTCTTTGAAAATTATTTATAAATTTTAAATTTTTATAAGATATTTGATTTGTTTTATTACTATTAATTTTTATTAATTTATTTAAATAGTTTTTTGATAATTTAAAAATTATATATTCTATTTGTGAATAATGAGTTAATGGTATAAAAAATATAAAATTAAAAAATATAAATGGAAATATTAAAGTTAATTTTATAAATATTAAAAAAATAGTTATAAAAAGACTTTCAAAATTTTTAATAATTAAATAGTCAAGTGTATCTCGAATCGTTCGAAAAAAACTGATTAAAATTAAAAATATTGTTACAAATAGAATATAATTAATATTAAAATTATTAATATCTATATTTAAAAAAATTTTGGGACTTTTTATTAAATTTAAATAATTATTTAATAATTTTACTAATTGTTTGGATTTATTTTGATATTTTAAAAATATAAAAATATTAAATGCAAAAAAAAATTCTAAAGTATAATAAACCATTTCTAATTTATAATATTTTTGATTTAATAATAATTTATGTATTTTTATTATACTGAAAATCGATACGAATAATATTATTAATTTGTGCAAAATATTAAGAATTTTATTATTAATTATTGAAAAGTTTTTTAAATTTTTATGAAATTTAAAAGTAATTAAATTGAAGATTTTTAAAATATAACAAATGATTAAAATAAATGTAAAAAAAATTCGATTCAAGTTAAACATTTTACTGAAATGCTAGAAATTTTAAAAGTATTTTATATTTAATTAAAAAAATATTTAATTACATATTAATTAAGTTAATTTTATATTTAATAAAAAAATATTTATTTACATATTAATTAAATCAATTAGCAATTATAAATTATGTACGTTATTAATTATTAATTTTGACCTTGGACGCTTTTCATAAAGTTACCTTAACCAGGGTTGCCACTTCCCTAAAAAAATTTAGTGCTAAATTTGAAATAAAAATAGTCATAAAACTGGCAAAAGAGTGCTATACCAGAAATTTAAATAAGAGTCATAAAACCAACAAAGTAGTGTTAAAATTAGAAATTAAACCTTTCATTCCAATTCATGAAACCTTTATAGTTTATGAAAATTGATTTTAAAATAAATTTAAATTACATATTTTATTTAATGACTAGCAACATTTAAATTCAAATCAGCTGACAGCTATAAGTAAAACGATAAAGAGTACTCTGGGATACCCGTATGACCGTAATATAAACATTATATCATCCAGTTAATAAGTTTTCGCAAAATTCCAAAAATTCAGCTTTATAACATATAGAGTAGTGCTCATATAGGAAAAGTAGTTGAATGGCAGCTACTCGAACCCACTGCAGTAGACCAACCAAATTTTCCAGAAAACTTGGCCATTACATTAAACAATTTTGGCAAAATTTCAGACACCCAGATTCATTATGTGTAGAGTAATGCTCATATAAAAGAAGAAGTTGTATGTCAGGTACTCGAACGTGGACCAAAATGGCTGGATTTCAAAAGGGATGACACCCATTGCATAAAAACGATTTTGTGAAAATTTCAAAATCCTAGCTCCTTTAATTTTTGAGTTATCGTGGGAACGGACGGATATACATAACTAAATCTATTTACTTTTCGATTCCGATCCGATCCATACATTTGAGTCTATATCTACGTAATGGGAAATATAATAAACCCTTTGGAATTATAGTCATACGGATATAAAAAATTTCAGTCAATGGAATAAAGGAAAATTAATTCAATATTTTGTGAAAAATTTTTAGAAGGTTTTTTTTAGTCATTAATTTTGAAAGCCTAGTGCCTAATTGAAATGTTGCCAAATCAAATCAAAATGTCATAAATTAAGCGCAATTATGCTAAAGTGACAGCCCTGGCTCTAACCAACCGGATCCTATAAAACGTCCCCCTCATCTTAATAACTATAAAATACAAGGTCATTTAATTATAGGGAATGAGTATTTTTGATACAATGGAAAAACTAATGTATATACTATATATAAAAATGTATAAATTTGAAATCAAGTATTGAAAAATATACTAATTAATATTTTTTGTAAATGTTTTGAAATTTTTTGTTAAATAAATTTATTTTTTTAATTTATTAAATTATTAATTCAATTTATAAAATAATACAGATCCAATTCCTAATTAAATTAAAGGCACAAACTAATATAAAATTTTATTTATTTGAATTTATTCATATTATTATCTAAATTTAATTGAACAATTAATAAATATATTTGTAAAATAATAGAAAATAATTTTAAGTTGATTGTTTTGTTGGTAACTCCATTCCCCAAATTCTAAAGTTATATTTTTTTTGCTAAAGGCATTAATTAGAAGAATTTTTTCATCCTAAAATTTTAAGATAATATATTTTATAATATACAAATTTATTTAGTATTTTCATATTAATAGTTATTTTTTACCTTTGTTTAAATTACAAAATTTTTAATAAATTTTTCCTTTGCATTAGCTTTTAAAAACGTTGAAATATTTTTTCTTAATGGAAAATTATTATTTAATATTAATATAATTAATATAAAACATTTAATATCAAAACTATTAATTAAAAATTAATTTTTAATATAATTTTCAGTTTGTTTTAATAAATTTAAATAATTATTAAAACATTTTCGAAGTTTAAATGATTGAACTCGAATATTAATATAACATAATATATTTAGTGTATATATATTCTAATGCATATTTTCTATTCAATATTATAATTATTAATACAATCATAAATGAAATTATATTTAATAATTTGTATTTAATTTGATGGAATTGTTTTTGTTTTGTATCCAATTTAAAATCAATAAATGTAATAGTTTGTAAGAATAAATATAAGATATAAATTAATATAATCTTTTTTTTACATTAATACATCTTTTAAGTTGTAATTTGAAAATATTAATTAAAAATTAAATATAATATAAGATATTAATTAAAATATTCATTTTAATTTTGAATTAATTTATTATATTAAACTTATTAAAAATTGATTTAGTATTAAAATAAAAATTTTTAATCTAAAGTTATAATTCAATTTAGACAATTTGTATATATTTAATACTAAAATTTTTACAAAAGAAATAAATATATATTTTTTTAGTTGTTTTTTTACTATTTTTTATAACATAATAATATAGACTTGTTTTATATTGATTTAAATATGTATAAATATTAAAAATATTATTCGTACATAATTAATTGTTACATAACTTTTTATTAAATATTAAATGTTCAATGGAATATTTATTTTATTAATCTTAGATATCTGACTTTATTAAAACATTTTTTTTTTTAATAAATAGATTATATTAAATAAATTAATTTTAATTAACATATTATTGTGTTGTGTGTTCATTAATATATTTGTGAGTTTCTTAATAATAAATATTGAAATACTATTTCTTTTATACATATATAAAATTTAGTTATTAATATCTTTTCTTTAATTATTTAAATACAAAACTAATATATCCTAAAAAGTGCTTGGATTAAAATTATTTTGAATTATATAATATTTTATATTATAATTAATATTAATAAATAAGTTTCAAAGTATATATAGAAATTTGTTATGAAATATTGTTGTTTTAAGTCTTAAAACGTTGATTTTGTATTATTTATTTTATAAGTATGTAAATGTAATTGAATTATTACAAAATAAATTTGTATAATTTCATTTATTAATTTTAAATTAGATCGTCTCGATAATAAAAACATACCGCAAACTCTAAAATTATTATTTGATTGAGAAAACGTATTTATTAATAGAATTTCATCAATCTGAAATTAATAAATAAAAATATTAATTAAAAAAATTAATATAATTTATAAAAAACTATTTTCAATATATTTTACCTTATTTTCAAGTTTTTTATCACATATTAAATTTGTTAAATCTAAATATTGTAAAAAATCTTGAAATTTTAATTTTATATTATCTATTAGATACCCCAGTAAAAAAATTAATAATAAATTAATACAATTTGAAATGATTAAAGTTGCAAAATATAAACATTTAGTATAAGTTAGGCATATAAGACTAAAATGAAATGAATTCAATGAATATTTAAAAAAATAACAAAATGCTAGCATTAATGATATATTAAATATTTTAAAAATTTTATTTAATATTTTACATGTTTTTCTTTGAAAATTATTTATAAATTTTAAATTTTTATATGATATTTGATTTATTTTATTACTATTAATTTTTATTAATTTATTTAAATAGTTTTTTGATAATTTAAAAATTGTATATTCTATTTGTGAATAATGAGCTAATGGTATAAAAAATATAAAATTTAAAAATATAAATGGAAATATTAAAATTAATTTTATAAATGTAAAAAAAATAGTTATAAATATTTCTTCAAAATTTTTCAAATTAAATGTGAACAGCATATTTCGAATAATTAAAATTAGCGAAGTTAATATAAAAGAAATAAATATATATGCAATATAATTAATATTAAAATTATTATTTTTTATTTTTAAACATTTTTTTGTTCTTTTTATTAAATTTAAATATTTATTAAATAATTCTGCTAATTTATTGGAGGTTTTTTGAAATTTTAAAAATATAAAAATTTGAATTGCAAAAAAGAAATCTAAACTATGATAGTAAATTTGAAATTTTAAATCATTTTCATATAAAAAAGAATAGAATTTAATTATAATGAAAATTAATGTGGAAAATATTATTAATATGTGGAAAAAATTGAATATTCTATTGTTATTTTTGGAAAATTTGCATTTTTTTCTATCAAATTTAAAATTAATTAAATTGAAAATTTTAAAAATAATATAAAAAATTAATATTATAATGAAAAATATTTGATTAAAGCTCAACATTTTAACTGAAATGGTAGAAAATATAAGAGTATACTTTATATAAAATGAAAAATGTAAAAAAATATATTATTCAGTATTTATTAATTTAAATAATTGGCAAATATGAAGCATTATATTTTATTAAAAATTCATTATTACCCTTACTAAACTTTTGGCATTGGTAAATTTAACCTACACTAAAGGTCTCTGTATTACTAAATCCACTTAAACTTGATTGGTATAACTCTTTTAATTTTTAGATGAGGTATTGGAAAATATCAATTAATTTGTAATGAAATGGTTTGGAATATTTTTTAATTAAATTAATGTCCAAAATATTTAAGGAATTTTGATGTTTTTGAATTTACAATATTAGAAATAAATTTTGTATATTATTTAATTTTTAATTACACTGTGTCAATTCTAAGGTCCGTATGAACGTGATATATAGCATTTTTTATGCAATGGATGAACATAAAGTTTCGTTATTTTTGAAAAAGGTTTCATTTAATTTGGAAATACTATAGACATTTTATAATCACGGTTAAATACTTTTGCTAGAACTTCAACGCATAGCACTATGGACAGACGAACACTCGTTTAGCTAAACCGATTTTTTTTCAATTCTCATTTGTTCCATTTTCTTAAGTCTACGTGTATATCAAACCCCCCTCTTTTACTGCATCACAAAAGTAATGGCAAATTTAGTATACCTTTTGAACTGCGTTCATACGGGAATCATGAAGTTAGTACAGGAAAGAAGAATTTTTTACATTAACCGTATGACAGTTAGTTAACTATATTTTGTTTGTTGGTCCTATTATACTGATAACATTAACTCTTCATTATAGGCAGTAAAAAGCATTGAGTTCATTGCCAGGATTTTTCAATTTCTTATGCTAAATGTAATCTATTTTCTGCGATATTAAGGAACGTCTTCAAGAATATGGCGAAAAATTATGGATATTACCAGTGATTTCTGAAACCAATAAATATAAAACAAATTTGCTGTGTTTTTTCCTATTTCCCTTGTATCTCTAAATGTAGGAAATGCATTAGACAGATAATTCAGGTACATCCCTCACACCTACTATTTGTATCCTATCATCGGAATTTATAAAGATATTAACTAGGTTTTTGTTGAATGGAAGTTCTATTCTGTTTCTTTTATGAGCTTGGTTTTATAAATGAATTGTATTGATGGTTGTGGTACGTACCACACGCCTCCTTAGATCGAATAAACATAATTTCGAAATTAATAAAAATAGAAACTTTAAATTTGGTACCAGATTGTTCTGCCCTGTTTGAGAGTAATTAAAGTGAAGTGGTTCGAATAGCTCCCACACATTCCCTAGAACTGTTGTATCTTCAGAATTAATTAAGTTAAAAAATTGAAATTTGGTACAAGATATCCTGTTTCTTGATGTTCCCGAAAACTGCAATGAATAAATTATTAAGTCGGTTGCAATGATTTACTGTTATTTCATTACTTGTTTTTTAGTTTTTGCATGTGTTTGTTCTACACAATTTGTACAAATGTTTAATCTTTGGCAGTAATCCGAATAGTGCCCCTATTTAAGACTCTTGAGTGCTTTAAACCCGAATGAAACTTTGATTTATTATATACCTTAAAATTAAATTAAAAAAAACTAACAAAACACTAGCTGAATTTATTAAAAAACACTTAAATAATACTTTTTATTTAAATTTGATTTCGAAATACATTTAATTGAATTATAAGCAAATAAAATTGTAGAATACCAGATAAAAATCTTAAATTAGATTGTTTTGTTGGTAAATACATTCCCAAAACTTTAAAATTACAATGCGTTACATAAAATGCATTTATTAATAGAATTTCATCAATCTAAAAGAATTAATAAAAAATTGTTTAAAAAAAATTAATATTAAATATTATATTAATAAGAAAACTTATATATTTATACCTTCTTATGAAATTTCCTCTTAGATATAAAATTTGTTAAATCCAAATATTGTAAAAATTCTTTAAATCGTATTTTAATATTATCAATTAATAATCCCATTAATAATATTTGTAAAATAGCAATAAATATTAAAATTAATATTGGTATTAATGGACAATTTTTTTCATCTCTCATACATACTAATATTACAAAGTGAAATGCATATAAAATAAAATTAAAAAAACGGAAAAATGCTGCAATTAATGGTATATTAAATAATTTAAATATATTATTTAATATTATATATGTTTCTCTTTGATAATTAATAGTATTTTTTAATTCTTTATATGTTATTTGATTTTTATCTAAATTAATTTTGAAATTTTTTATTAAATTTTTAGATTTATTAAAAATTATATTATTAATTTCCGAATAATTTGTTATTGGTATTACTAATAAAAAATTACAAAATATTATTGGAAATGATATGACTACTTTAAGAAATAAAGTTGAAATTAATATTAAAATTCTCCGATATTTACTATCAATATATTCAATTTCAGTATCAATAGCATTCAAAAATTGTGAAACATTTTCAAATACTAAAATTAAATGTATTAAAATTATTGTTATTACAAAACATGATATAAAATTAAAATTTAACATTAGTGTGATATTATTTAAAGATTTTTCAGTTTTTTTCACTAAATTTAGATAATTATTTAATAAAAATTTTAATTTTTTTGAACAATAAAATTTTAAAAATATATAACATAAAATTAAAGAAAAATATTCAATTGTATAATAAATTGTATTACTAAATATAAAATTTCTATTATTAAATGCATATAAAATATATAATGCATAATAAATATACATTAAAAATACAATAATATTATAAATTATAATATTAAAAAGTTTGGTTTTTTCAATTGTAAATTCTTTTTTATTAAAACAAAATTTTATATCAATAAAATTTAATATTCGTAAAATTATATAAAAAATTAAAGTTAAAATGAAAAAAATGTAGTTTAATTTGGACATAGTTAAAAATAAAAAATAGTATATTCCTTAAAATAAAATGGTATCAAAAATAATTTTGACCGTCGGTACGTGTATGTAATATGGAGTAGGTGCACTTATAATTAATTTTTTTTTTAAATTATTAAAATTGATAAAAAATCAATAAAATTTGAAATTATGATTGTCATACATAATTAATTTTATATTGTAAAAAAACAAATTAAAAGTGTATAACTATTTATTTTATTAATAGTTGCAAAGGTCAACACTTCATTTTGAGATAATTTTTTCTCGATTATATAGAAATCATTTTTAACTTTCGTCTGTCTGTCTTATTTAATTCTTCTAATTCCGACTTCTCTAAATTCTTCAAATATTATAAAAAAAAAAAGTAATTAAACATTATAAGTAAGTTAATGCAACTAACTCACTAGTACTCTCCACCTGAAAAATGCAATTTAAATTTAATGGCTCGATGGCACAGTTGATCGTATTACGTTCGAATTCCACTGAAACTGTAAGAAACTTTTATCTGCTTTTCGAGTCGACTCAGCTACCAATCGTCATCGGATTCAATTTAATGAAATAATTAATAATTAGGTATCTCGAATTAATTAATAATACTTCAATTCAACTTAGATTTCATGAACATTAAGGAAATAGGGCAGAACTTCCTCGTGTCAAATTTGAAGTTTCTAGTTATATGATTTTCGAACTTATGATATTTAGGTCTAGGAAAATATGCTTATTAAGTTTTAGATGACGTACAATAAGTTCCTAAAACACCATTTCAATTCATTTCAATACTCAGAAACCTAATGGATACTGGATAGGTCTTGTACTAAATTTCAATTTTCTATCTTTATTAAATTCGTAAATGTGCTGGTTAAATCTTGGGAGGTATGTTAGAGTTACCCGAATAGCCAGTCAAATATTTTGCAAATTCTACGGATATAATAAAAACCGGACAGAACATTCTTATACAACAAATTTGAAGTTTTTGTTTTTATCACTTTCGAAAAAATTCTTTTAAGTTTTGGGAAGTGTAAGGGATGCCGGGGATACCCGAACAACAATTTCAATTCATCCGAAATTTAAGGGAAATAGGAATCAACACTTTAGTAACAAATTATTAAACTGCATCAATTACAATATATATCTAGTAAATCTGATACAAACTAAGTAAAATTGAAGGGAATATCAACACTTATAAACACAGAAGTGCTTCATGGTAAAGCAGTAAGAAAAATATAAAACTTGTTTAGTTATAACGCAAATTTCTCTAGAGTTTTGGACTAACGTAAGTCACTATAAATGACAATGATTTGTTATTATAAACATATTTATGGAATTTTGGGTATATTGGAATTAATAAAGATTCTCGTAATGCGATTCTTCTAGATCGATATATTTTATTATCGATATTTTTATGATTCATTAATTATTAACGAATATATTAATATTCAAAAGAATAAGTAAATAAAATATTTATATAATAAACTTAGTGTGTAAAAATCTTTTATAGAAAAATTAAAATTAATTTTGAGATAATTGCGCAATAAAGATAAAAACCATAAAAGCATTTTGTTATTATTACCACATGCAATGAATATTCTACTGAATAGTACTGTGAATTACAATAGATTAAATAAAGATTTTTCAAAAAAATTTTAATCAAATTATTATAATTGAATCAAAAGTGTACCGACCTCGTCTGTGTATCAGCAAGATAACTCAAAAGCTAAAAGAATGACAGATTTGAAATTTTCACAAAATTTTTTCCAAACTATTTCTAGGTTCCTTATTGTTTTTGATTCAGACCAAAGTTTCGGAGAGTTGCCATACAACTTTTTTAAACCAATAGGAATTTTTCCCCACCACCGAACTAATTGTTGAAATGGTTGAAAATTACTTACGGTTAGTTGTATAATAGGACAAGCTCTTATTAATTTATCTTTTTCTGCCATAAACATGCCATATCTTATGAAATCGGTTTTATATACACATTCGGATATATTCGGTTTTTTTAGCATGTAGCATATCTACTATAATGAAATAGGGACATGATCTTAGTTTTGAATATATCCATATTTCTTTCACAAAAAATACTGAAGATCTTGAGGAGCTATAAAACTCATGATAAAATGTATTTGATAATAAACAATTTTCTGGAGTTTTTAATGCTCTAGCATAATGACATCTGATTAATTTTATCATAAAATTATCTATTCTCATGATTTTTGCTTTATTGAAATAAAAATGCTTGTTGTCAATCAATTGAGTATCTTACATGATCAATTAAGTTCAAGTTTCGATGTAACTGAACTTCAAGGTATTTAACGAAGTCTTAGATTGCGAGTGTTAACATAGGCACGCCACCGAAGTCCCTCATAAAATAATAAATATTATGTGTTAATGTGTGTAAAAAAATTGCATACTTATAGGATAACATTTCAATCCAAATTCTAGTAGGTCATTTTAAATTTTGTCTAATAAATTATTTTAAATTTCAAAGGTTTATTTTTTTAAATTTTCGAACAACAATCAAAAATTTGGTTTTAAATGAATTTCAATTTTTTTCATAATCGATTCGCTGAAAAGTCTTCTTGGGAAATATGGTTTCATCCTTAAAAATTAATAATATTAAATTGATCATATTATCTTGCAATAAATATCCCTATTGAACAAAAAATTTATTAAGGTTTTTATATTAAGAAAAAATTCACCTATGAGTACTAACTACAGAAATCAGTTTTAGTTTTTAAATCCCGTCTACATTTTATTTTGTACAATAAAAACTTAAATTTTTTATATCATTTTCAAATAAAATAATTATATAGTTAAATTCCGAATTAATTTTAGTTATAATATATAGTTAAATTCCGAATTAATTTCCATCAACTTAATATAAAATGGTTTTTATTTAGTAAAAATAAACATATAAATTTAAATATAGCTCTCCTAAAATAAAACATAAAATTTATTACTTTCAAATAAACTAAAATGAATTGTTTTGTCATTTTTTATTGGTCTTCAATGAAATTTACTTTCATGTTTTAGGCAATTTAAAATTTAACATGGTCCGCCTTCAATATTAATTTACTTTCATTCAATTAATTTTCATGCGATTTAATGTTGATTCAACAATTTTCATATAGTCATTCAATAACAGATTTGAAATTGAAGAGAAAATAAAAAAAAAAAACAAAATAATAAGAGAAATATACGATCGAAATAAATTGCTTTTTAAATTGATGGCACTATAAATTGTTAAAGACAATACAAATATGCTGAGTTGTATTAAAATATATTTTTTTATAGATATATTTTATATATATTATAAAGTTCACATGTAGTTCCACGTATCTCAATTCAAATACAAAGAATACATGTTGAAAAAATTGTTGCGTAACATTAGTTTTGTTACATCCGTTTGACTATAAGTCAGATGGGTATACTAAATTTGCCATTACGTTTGTTACGCAGAGAAGGAGGTGGGTTAGATATAGAATCCGTTTCAAAAAACAAAGGAGCTAGGATTTTGAAATTTTCACAAATTCGTTTTCATGCAATAGCTGTCATCTGTATTGAAATCATATTTACGGGTTCGAGAATCTGCCATACAACTGCTTCTTTTATATGGAAAAAACTTTATAGATGGTATAGCTGGATGTCTGAAATTTTGTCATCAATTTTTAATAGTAGTTAACTTTAATGGTTAATGTCTGAATAAAATATAGTCGGTTTAGTGAAAGAGGTTCGAAGAGCTGCTTTTCAACTTAAATTTATTTTTTTTTCATAACTGAAAGCCTAATAAGTTGTGTATTTAAAATGTTGCCAAATATATATTACGGTTATACAGGTATCCCAAAGTTGACACGGCCTACTCTACCACACTTTTCCTCGTTTTAGTTTTGCTGTTGTTTTATTTTTTGCTTATCACGTTATCCAGAAACAATCATTTAAAGGACAATAGCGTATGTTACGAAAAATCTGATAGGATTTAAAAAAAAAACAAATTAAATGATAGATAATACTTCATCTAGTTGTTGGAATTAAAAGAAATATATTAAAAACAAAAATTATTTGTCAAACATTTTCGTATATATGACAAAATATTGAGGTTTAACGGATTCTTCCTCTATGTTTAAGGTAAGTCTTCCTCCTCGTTTCAAGTATATGTATTTGAACGTCAAATTTATGAATTGTAATACGTTTTTAGTACAAGTATAATCATTTGCTTATTATCCATTCCATTCATATACATAATAACTAATAAGTAATAACTAATAATTGATTTTCTCTTTCTAAGGAGAGGTGGTAAAGTTTGATTTTTATTTCGTCTTTTAACTGTTGACATAATTATATAACTATCTCTAATAATTTATGGAAAAGTAAGTTAAAAGTTAAAAAGTCTGGAAAAGGGTAAACTTTGAATTTAGGAGTTAAAGTATGAAGGATTGTTGGGGGTTGTCATGAAGGTTGACCTTTACCATTGCTCTATTGATTAGTTAATAATATTAGGTATGACAAACAGTTTTTAATAGTTGTACCTTATATATATATATATCTATGACATATCCCAGTATTCATTTATTTACATCACATCATTTTATGGATAAAATTAATTTAAAAACTTTTTTTTCTTAAAAAATAGTACAATGGAAATTTTATTACGCCGTTCCTATTACAAGGAAGTGGTATTCATTAAACACTGCCTCGAACATTAATGAAGAATGAATTAAGTTATAAATGGAGTTTAATTATAAATTAAAAAAAATTTTTAATATTTTTAAAAAATATAATGACTTGAAATAAGTGTTTGAGAAAGTAACGTAGTAAACTAAAATATATTTAATAATTACATACAATAACTATTTTGTAATCTCTCATCTTTCAAAATGATCAATTCCATTAAAACCAAAAAAAAAATTTAAAAATGCTTTAACTTTAGTAATTGTTAATTAAGTATTATTCTGTATTTTCTAATATTTGATAAACTAATTTTGTAAAATTTAATTTTTTTTTTAAACTATTAATTTTTTTTTTCAAATGATAGTTGTTTTATTTTTTGACATACTCGTTTTATCTAATTTTAAAATTACTACTCTTTTCTATGATTTAATTTCATAACGGCAATACTTTAATTTTGACATAATTGATAACGTCATATTTGAAACGTCTCTATATTTTTTTCAAGCAAAGAATTGAAGATTTATAATTAAAAAAATTTTCAATAATAATTACTAACTACAAAAAAAAAAAGATTGTATAAAAAGAGTTGTGTTGTGTGGGTGTTATAAGTTGAAGCTTCATTAAAAGAGTATATAATTTTTTAAAAATATTTTCTTAGAATGACATTTTAGTTCGGGAGCTTTACGTTAATATGAATGTAAACAGACATTGTGATTTTGGTAGAAAAATTTATAATGATTCTAATTACTCATATTATGTAAAGTATTGACCAAAGAATTCCATAAACATCTAAAAATCAAATTAATTCAATTCACACACAACAAGTTATGTCTTGTTCAGCAGAATTTTATGATCACTTTTATTATTAAAAATAAAATTATATAGTGTTTAAATATAAAGACTTTACAAATTTTTTTTTTAAATTTTTATTTTTTTTCAATTCAAGCATATTTATTTTAAAATTTCATATTAATTAGATGCCATCTAAAATTCTTAATTGCACAATAATCAAAAAAATTTGTAAAACTTTATTAAACAAACTAAGAATTGTCATTTTACTTGGAGAAACCATTCCTAGTAGTTTATAATGTTTTTGATGTTTCAGTATTCGTAATAAATTCAATTCTTCAATCTGAAAATATATTAAAAAAATTAATTAATATTTTTTAAAATTATTTTTAGTTTAATTAAAAAAAACATTTATAAATAATTTGAAAAAGTGTACGTCATTAGTTCTTAAAATATTTTTAATATCAGTAGCGGAGCTTAAAAATTTTAGATGGGTAAACATGTGTCATGTGTATTGCAATGGCCTACTTGTATAAAAGGAATATGTTATTATAAAATGTATATTTTAATATTTTGAAATTTATGTTTAACAATAGAATATATGATCTCATTCTTCATTAATGCTTTTTGATATAGCACCAAGAAAAATAATTCAAAATCATTATAAGTTTTTAATATATAAATCAAATTTTAATTTGTTTTACTTTCATAATATACTTACAAATATGTCATAATTTTTAGCATTCCAATAAATATCTGATCCATTAATATAAATAACTAATTTTGTAAAATATTTTACTCCATAATTAAAGTAAATATAAAAAATTATAATATTTAAAAAACTTAAAAAATTCCTCAAGAAGTTTAAATAATTTTCTGAATTAACATATGTTATATTTATTTGTTTTATTACTTCAGTATTAGATTTTTTTATATAAGATGATATTCTTAGTAAGAGCCAAATCTTAGTTAGAAAGTAATGTAATATTAAATCTTTTAAAAGATAAAATATTATTGTATAAGAAATAGTAATTTCCATTAGTTTTATAAATTTTAAAATTATTTTAGTATATTTTTTATATAAAGTTAAACAGTTTTCCAATTTATTTAATTTTTTTTGTTTTATTAATAATTCGATAATATTAAAACACATTCTATTACTAATGGTATTTAAAAGAAGTATAATATTTAAAAATGTCAGTACATAAAATGTATGAAATAAAATAAAAATTGATATTATAGTTAAAAAATGATAATAAGATATTTTTAAAACATATTTTAATTGATATGCATAAAGACCATAGTATAAAAAATCAGTAAATAAACGTGCACATAGAATTAATATTATTAATAAATTAATTTTAGTTATATTAATTTTCTCAAAATTAAAACCATTAGTTATATTAATAATTTTAGAAAAAATTTTTAAACCTTGATTAATTATAATAATCATTTTTTCATGATTTAAAATACGAAATAGCCAAAAACAGTTTAAACTTTGAATAATATTGAAGATAGAAATGAAAAATAACTTTTCATAAACTGGAGCAAATACATCAGTAGCAAATAAAATAAAATAAATAATTATAATTTTATGAAATAATATTATATATAAGAATTCTAATAAATTTGATTTAATTTTTATTAATGTCAGTTTTAAGTTTGTATTTATGTGATATTTAAAATTTAAAATATTAAATAATCTTGAAGTAATATAAATTAAATAGAGTATTTTAAAGAATATTAGTTTTATTGAAAACATCACGAAGTTGTTACACATTAAATAATGACCGAATTATTAATAATTGATATTTTTTTTTTAATTTTTTATATTGATTTTTATAATTATATAATATTTTAATTTAAATGATTTCGTTTATTATTTAATGAACTTCGAATAGCATTTATTCACGCAATTATAAATTCAATTCAAAATTAAAAATAAAAAATTTGATTACATTAAAAAATAAATAGGTTAATTAATTACTACGTACTTGTTTATTAAAAATTCAAAAAAGTTTTAGTGGTCAAGGTAATAAAAAAGAGTATACCAATTAATATTATAGGCAGGGCACCCACTAATATTAGGGTATGATCTAATGGTACGCAGTACAAAAAATTATTAGAATACAATAAAAACAAGTGATAAAAAAACAAAGGGTTTTTAAAAAACAGCACATTTTAAAAATTATATTGTCTTTCATACTCTTGGCAATATAATATATACTGGTGACAAAGTTACTGATTTATAAAAATGGGTGAATATTTAAGTCCTAATCAATGAAGAAGAACTCCAAATTTTTACAAAGCAAACTTATTGTGATTCTCGAGGATCTATTCCAATCTCCACCCTCCCTCAAATTTTGAGATTTAAAGGATTAAATTGTGATTTAATATTTGAAATTTTTTGTTTTAGAATTTAATTATCTTCGCAAAAATGATTAAAACTAAGAAACACTTTCATCAATTTTAAGGGCCCACCTTTCCCAAAACGACGGAAGGTCAATTATCAGATTAACTTTTTCAAATTAAGAACTATTTGTAATTTAGTTAAATACATTACATAGATGTATATATTGTATATCAATACCATTTTCTTAAATAAAATCGTAACCGTTACATTTTGTATTACGTAGGCTATGCTTTGATTCCAGTAATACATGTACAAAAAATCCAATAAC